>CM033685.1:23088789-23618322 GCA_019514585.1 Dendrobium officinale | reverse complement strand
ATAATATTACACACCACACTTTCCTAAAAGAAATAAAGGAGAAAACCTACACATATTCAAATCTTTTTGATGTTTATATTTAGATCTACAAAAGAATATGCATAAACCTAATTTTCAAAACTGTGTTTTCATATCATGTTTTTATTTTTTGTGATTATAAAATTTATTGTATTGACTATTATCTCCTAACATATATTGGAAATATTTTTTTGTTGTTTGTGTATACTAATGTTTATGGGAAATCATACTCCATACTACTGAAGACTTAAAGTCAGATTAGATTAGGGTTTATTATTTTTAAAGTCTATACTTTTAATATTTTTCTTGAGTTTGAGAGAGTGTGATTGTAATTAGGCACCGTATACACATACATTAGGGGAGTGTAAAATTTGTAATTTTTTATAAATAATCTTATTATATAATTTTAGATTGTACGGGATGATTTGACCTAAGCGTTCCTTCAGAAAGCAGTTAATCAAACCAAGCTAGAAAAATTTTCTAAGTCTTACGTTTTTGTACGATGTTACCTTTATACAGATGATGTCCATAGTACAAAATAAATACGTACAAGTTAATCCTGACAAACTCAAATTTTTTCTATATTATTCAAAATGTTTGATCTTAGGTTCATATAGATGATGTCCAGAGTATTACATGGTTGAGTATCTTTTCGACTATAGAGTTAAGTAAAAATTTTTAATTGTTTATACTGTATGATCCTAGTATCATACAAATGACTTCTAGAGTACAAAATGGACTCATTCATTTCCATACCAAATGAAATATTGTTTGATTAAAATATATCATATTATATGATATGGGTTTCATGCAGCATGTTATCCAAAATACGAAATCGGTTCATACTAAATCGTACTATATGAATTTGTTTAATTTTAAATTGATCGTACTGTACAATTTCAGTTCATATACAGTTCAATCAGAGTTTGAAATTAGTTCGTACTAGATCGTACGAGCAATTTTTCATCTTTTTGTACATACTTTCTTCGATCATACTGTACAATTATGGATTGTCAAATTGAAACTTTCAGTTTTTTGGATGGTTTTTTGTCCCTTCCATATAGAAGTTCCTAAAAATTGACTGTGCATGAATCATTCATTTTTTTCTTTGAGATCAAGTGTGAGAGTGCTTTGGGAGAGTATTTGAGAGTGTGTAAAGAGATCTTGTAAGTGGAATTTGGGAAAGGTTCACAAGGATACCCAAAGGTGAGGATCTCTTTGTAAGTTTTTTTTGAATCGCTTCGTTCTTTGAAATTTCTCAAGAGAAGATCTTTAAAGAAGATTCGGTTCTCTATAGACATCAAGAGAGTGTGAAAGGAAAATAGTTCTCTTTCAACACAAGGTGGGTATGAAATGACAACAGTTCCCTGCTAACATATGTAGAGTGTAAAAGGATGACAGTACTCTGTTTCCTTGGAGAATAGTGGAAGAGAGGAAATTTGTAAAGGCTTATATAGATTACTATGAGAGTACAAGGAGAGTCACTTTGGTAATAGTGCAATACCTGAAGAGAGAGTCTTCAAGGAGTGGACGTAGGTCTAGTTGGATTGAAGCATTATAAATTTTTGTGTTTTTATTTTACTGTATTTTTATTTTTCTCCATATTTTTTTTTGTGTTTGAAAAGTTTTAGATTGATAAAAAAATTGTATTGTACTAAAATTATAAAATGAGTTTTTTATAAAATTGCAAAGAGTTTTTTTAATTAACAATTCATCCCCCCCCCCCCCCCCCCTCGTCTTGGTTAGTAATGAGATAATTGTGTTAGGTCTAATAACCTATACAGACTTTCAAGATGTATCAGAGCCTACTTTTAAAAATTAAGGTTTAGACAACATTTTGAAAAAAATAATGGCAACTTTTGGAAACCGTAACACCCTTGAAGGGTATTCGATCACTAGACCCTCAACATTTGCTAACATACCTTTCAATTTTTGGAAAACACATATTTCTACATTTCTTCAATTGCTAGACTATCGTATGTGGATTTGAGTATAGGAAGTATACACTAGGCTAACTAGACTTGTAGACGGCATTAGAACTGAAACACCATTTATTGACTAGAATGTAAAAGAAAAAGACTTAGCTTAGATAAATGCTAAATGTTAAAATAAATTTTTCTGTGAACTTAAATCTAAAGACTATACATGTATCTCTACCTATAAAAGTGGAAAAAAAATTTGGGATAGACTTTGTATCACATATGAGAAGACTAACAAAGTGAAACAATCTAGAGTGAACATTTTGCTACATGATTATAAATTATTTTACATGAAACCAAATGAATCAATTAAGGACATGTTTATATGTTTCATTTAAAAAGTCATCTCGTTGTATGCATTAGGTAGGGAACTGATGAATGCTGAGAAAGTAAATAAGATTCTTCATTATTTGCCTACTACATATGATGCAAAGATCACTACTATAGCAAAATCAAAAGATTTAAATGTTACTATATTGATAATCTTTTTTATCACTAATTACTTACGAGCAATCAGTGACACAAAGACAGATTGACATAGATGAGAAGTGAAAGGAGAAGAACATAACATCGAAAGTAGATGACTTAGAGAGCGATTAGTCTCAACCTGATGATGAAAATGATATTACCTTGATGACAAGGAAATTCAAGAGTTTTCTAAAAAGAAAGCAAAGGAGACGTCGGTAGTCAAATAAAGGTAAGTTAAACAAAAATGTTAAGGCTTTTAATGATGTAATTTTTTATGTGTGTGGGAAGCCTGGACATATCAAATTGGATTGCCCAAATCTTAGAGTCAATCCAAGAAATGGAAAGGTCGAGGATAAAAGTAATGTGAGGAATGACAAGAATAGATTTCAAAGAGCATTTTGGCTTAACTTAGCTTTAGATTCTTTAGAAATAGAAGTAGAGGAGAAAGTCACCAACCCGTGTTTGATGTCCCACAAGCTTGATTAGTTAGATAAAGAAGAGGTATGTGACTTAACCTATGAAAAATTATTTGATGTTTATGAGAAAATTTATACTGCATATAGAAAACTCAAAAAGATGCATACAAGGTTGAATTTAAATTTTCTAGTATTACAAAAAGAGTATAAATTCTTAGGAAAGATCATGCACTGATGGATAGAAACCACATGAAACTTTTGGATGATTTTAATGAATTGAATAAACAACATGAACTATTTAAATCATCCCATACTAAACTTGAAAATGATTTTGAAACATTTATGGATGAATATGATTATAAAGAGCAATAATTAAAAGTTGACGATGTCGTATTATAAAGTGCTAACTCATTTTTTAAAAGCTAAATTAAAACCACTTGAGGAAAACTTGATTCCACCCACACCTGAAAAATTTTTCAATCCTGATAAGAAGCGAAAAATTTTAAAACCTAAAAAAAGATAGTTTTATTCATATAGATTGATAAATCCATTTCTTGGAGTTAAATTTTTTTCTTGTGGAATGATTGGACATATATCTCACACTTGCACTATTCATATAAATCATATCTAGTGTGGAGATGAAATACATATAAAATAAAGTATATTAAACAAGCATCAAAATTAATTTTTCCAAGAGGAGAACAAAAACTTATTTGGGTTCCCAAGACTAACATTTGATTATCTTATAGAAACACTCTCATGCAAGATCTTGTGAGAGCATTTGGTATCTAGACAATGGATGTTTGAAGTATATAACTAGAGATAATACCCAATTCATATCGCTACATGTTAGGAATGGAGGCAAGGTTACACTGAGAGACAATACCATTAGAAAAGTGGTTGGCACAGGTATGATTAAAAACTTGAGTAATTTTTTTATTGAGAATGTTTTACTTGTAGAAGGCTTAAAGCATAATCTATTAAGTATTAGTTAGTTATGCGATAAAGGTTATAGTGTAAAAAGTTTTTCCACTAGCTGCATAATACGCTAAAATGAAATTAATGTTTTGAATGGAATTAGGGTTAATAATGTGTACATGATTTATTTGAATTGTATTAAATATCCTAATGGCTTTTATCTTAAAATAATTAGTGATGAATCATTGTTATGACATAGGAGACTTTTTAATGCTAGCATAAAAATCTTAGAAAATTTACCAGAAAAAAAATATATTAGAGGAATACCAAAACTATGCTTTACTAAGGATCACCTGTGAGAGGCATATCAACTAGGAAAATAGGTGATGCCCTTCTTTCATTCCAATAAGGATATTAGAACTAGCAAACTAATGGAAATCATTCACATGGATCTTTTTGGACTAGTTAACACTGTAAGTCTAGGAGATAAAGTGTTTGGATTTTTTATTGTTGAAAATTTTTCTAAATTCACTTGGGTTAAATTTTTATTTCATAAGAGTGAATCAATTAAGGAATTTAGAATTTTTTCACTTGGATTTAGAGGAAATTTGGGTGCAAGATTTTATCAATTTAAAGTCACATGGAGGTTAATTTGAAAATTTTTATAAAGACAAAGGAATTGATCGCAGTTTTTTAGCGCCTAGAATCCCTCAGCATAATAGGATAGTATAAAGAAAGAACAAATTATTATTTGAAGCTGCTAGAGAAATGTTGGCTTAATACTTACTTCCAAAATATTTTTAGGCTAAAGCGGTTAGTATAGCTTGCTATATTCTGAATAGGGTGAATATTAGATCAAAATTGAATAAAATATCCTATGAACTTCTTATGTGGAGAACACCAAATTTTTCATATTTGGTGTTTTTGGATGTAAGGTGTTCATTCTTAATAATATTCACCCTATATTATAAATAGGGTAAATATTATATCAAAATTGAATAAAATACCCTATGAACTTCTTAAGTTGTGAACACCAAATTTATCACATTTACATGTTTTTAGATGTAAGGTGTTTATTCATAATAATGGGAAAACTCCTTTAGGAAGTTTTGATCCAAAATCAGATGAAGGAATTTTTCTTGGACACTATTGTGCTGGAAAATCTTATAGAATTTTTAACAAGTGGACTTTGGTAACTGAGGAGATCGCACATGTTATATTTGATGAATCTGGCATTTTAGAAGAGCCAACGATGGAAGAGGATCATATTGAAAATAACCCCCAAGGAATTGAAAAGATAAATTTAAAAGAAAATATGAAAAAAAAACCCCTTTGCCTAAAGAATAGAAATTTTTTAAGAATCACCCTAAGGAAGTGATTTTAGGTGAACCTAGTGAGGGTGTTAGGACTAGGCATGGACTTAGAAAAGAAGTGAACAATTATACCTTTATATTAATGGTTGAAGTCACAAATATAAATGAAACACTTTAAGATGAATTTCGGATTTTGGCTATGCAAGAAGAGTTGAATCAATTTGTAAGAAATAATGTTCGGGAATTGATTGAAAGGCCAAAGGATCAAAGTATTGTTGGAACTAAGTGGGTATTCATGAATAAAATGAATGATTTAGGAGTTGTAATTAGAAATAAGGCAAGATTGGTAGCTAAAGGGTATAATAAAAAAGAAGGGATTTATTTTGAAGAGACTTTTGCCCCTATAGCCAGACGTAAAGTAATTAGGGTTTTGTTAGTATTTTTCTTTTTTTAAGGTTTTAAATTATATTAAATGGATGTTAAGAGAGCTTTTTTGAATGAAGTGATACAAGAGGATGTTTATCTTGTGAAACCTCAAGGTTTTGAAAATTCTAAATTCCCTAATTATGTGTTTAAGTTAAAAAAGGTATTGTATGGACTGAAATAGGCTCCTAGGGCTTGGTATGAGAGGTTATGCACTTTCTTATTAGAGATATCATTTGTGAAAGGAAGTGTGGAAACCACTCTCATTTTGAAGAACACAAGAAATGATATACTCATTTTTCAAATATATGTTGATGACATCTTATTTAGATGTACAAAAAACATTTTTTTTTCATGATTTTTAAAAAATAATGAGTAGTAAATTTGAAATGAGTTTAATAAGATATTTGAGTTATTTTCTTGGTTTTAGTATAAAGAAAAATAACAAAGTAACTTTTTATATTTAGTCAAAGTATATTAATGACATCCTCAAGAAATAGGAAAAGGATAATGCTAAACCATTGACTAAACCAATAAGTTCCTCGGTTCAATTAGATAAGGACCCTAAAGGAAAATCTATTGATCAAAAGAAATTTAGAGGTATAATTAGATTATTGCTTTACTTGACTACTAGCATACCAGATATAATGTTTAGTATTTATTTGTGTGCTAGACTGCAATCTAATCCAAAAGAATCACCTTTGGCAATAATAAAAAGAACTCTGAGATATCTTTTGTGAACTCAAAATATAGGAATTTGGTATCCTAAAAACAACTCTTTAATTGAAATTGTTGAATATTCTGATTTAGATTTTATAGCATGTAGGGTTAATCAGAAAAGTATATATGGAACTTGTTAATTCATTGGAAATTCTTTAGTTTCTTAGTCTAGTTGAAAATAGAATTCAATAGCCCAATCTACTGCTAAAGTAGAATATATTGCCTTATGTAGTTGGGTGGCACGAGTTCTTTAGTTGAAATAATAATTAATTAATTTAGGATTTTCAATTGGCATAATTCCAATTTTTGTGATAATACTAGTGCAATATACATTTCAAAGAACCATATTCAATATTCTAGAACCAATCATATAGACAAAATGCATTACTTCATTAGAGATTATTTAGCTAAGGGAGAGATTGAATTAAATCACTTTACTATGGAAAATCAACTTGCAAATATTCGTATAAAACCACTGGCCTTTTACACTTTCAGCACCTTAAGAACCAGGATAGTTGTGATTGATCTTAATGCTTAAATTGAAAATTTTGTAAACTTGATGTATTGTAAATATGTGTTTGTTTAGTTTGTCTCTATTTATTTATTTTGTTTGTTTTGTTGTATTTAATCTTATGATTTCATTTTTAATTTTGATTAGACTGGAAGCATGTCACTAGATGTAAAATGACTATTTTTAAGAACTTTTTTTATTATCATGTCTTGTTTTCTAAGTGTTTTATTTCTATTGTATGAAACTATTTTCATCCCATACTAATTATGTAGAATACACATGGTAGGTTTTAGAGTTGAGCAAGGCAAACATAGTTTTTCATAGGGTTCATATTGTATGATGATGTCATCATACTATAAAATTTATGTAGTTTCTTCTATACGAGTGAGGACGGTTTGCTAGTTGGAGTCAGTTATTAATTGCTAATTGTACGTACGAAATCATATTTCATCTGTACAATTCAGTTGTTGGTTTATGTGGGGGACAAACCTAACCATCTTTAAAATGATCTTTAATATTTAGATTATCTAGTACGAACACATGTTCTATACGATCATATGATCATAAATCCTGTATGAAAGGACGTCTCAGAAATGCCTTTTTATGAAAAACCATTTCTTTTTGGCCATTTTTGTTCATACGTACAGAAATATTTTTGTCCCACAAGATTTTAAATTTGTACATATGATTAAAATTTTGTACAGTACGATAGGTCATTTTCGTTTAAATTGAAGGGTGTTTGAAATCATTTTCATTCACTTTCATATCCATTTTAAAACACTCTAGAGTCCTCATCTTAAGAATGACAAGTTCTAGAAAACGTCCACGTCTCTCTAAGGGATCTTCTTCTAGAAGTGATAGGGATGATAACTTTCTATCTAAGGAGGATGAGGAAGGCTACTTTTGGTATTCTACTACCAAAATCACCCCTTCTCGACTTCTCATTCAAGGTGATCTTCACTTTTTTGTCATGCCCTTGTTTACTTCAACTCAACTTTCTTTCATTCTTACTCTCATATATGCATACCACAAAGAGACTTTCCAATTCTTTTTGGCCAACATGAGAGTTAATGAGGACCACTCTAGGATTAATTCCTATGTTAAGAAATTATGAGTAAAATTATAAATGAAGATTTAGGAAACTCTCTCCATCTGAGAACCGAAGGGATTCAAGCCTATACTTTGACCTCAAGATCCAATTTTTATTGGTCTGAAATTAATCAAAATCTTAGAGGTGTATCCCAAGTGAGTCATTTGTCTAGGGTTTACACTCTAAATCAAAATGCTCAGGTCATCCAACATGTTTTGAGAATATCAATTATTCCTAAAGCTGGTGATCGCATAAATATGACTCCACTTTTGTTCATATTCACCTATCTGATTATAATTGAAAAACTCTTTGATGAAGCACAAATCATCATGGATTACATTTATAATCTTTCTGAAATTGGAATTCTACATCATAAGAGAAAAAATAATGTGGCTTTAGGACCTCTAATTGCCTACATCCTCGAAAAGAAGTACAGTCTGATCCATCATAATCCTCCCACACAACTTCCTATTTATTTCACTAATGCCTCTTTTCGATTACTTTTTTTAGCGGGATAAGAGTTTTGAGAGTGATAATTTAGAGGAAGAAGGGGAGCTCCTGCTTCAGCACCTATACCTGGAGCTGACCAGAATTTCTACTAAGACATAATCCAACACTTTGATAGATTGGACACTCATTTTAATCAACGCTTTGATTAAGTTGAGAATTACCTAAATTAGTAGGATGCGAGATACCATGAAGACATGGGTTGGATCCATGGTCAGTTTGATACGATCAACACGAATATAGCTATGATTAAAAGTTACTTTTCAATGTTCAACCAGCCACCTCCTCCATATCAGGGCTCCTCAGATTTCTATGTACTTCTATGCTGTTCCATCTTATGAGTAGTTATGTCTTCTATTAAGATGTATTTATTTTGGTTTTCGTATTTTCATATGTTAGTGTTGTATTGAATTGATCTTGCTTTTGTATGTGCATGGAAAATCAATAAAATGTGATATGTTTTGTTGACATGTATTAATTCTTAATTCTTGAAATGCTTACGTCTTTAGCAAAAAAAAAAAAAAAACTTTTGTAGTTGATCGTTGAAATGGGTTATCAATTACTTTGTTCTACAAATTAATTTCTTTAGAAAATTTAATCTATCAAGAAATTTAAATTAAAATTATAACTGGATTTAGATGAGGAGATAATTTTCATGTTCTTATAGGCAAACATGACTAAGATATAATTGTTGAAAGATTAATGTCTTATTTTTTTATTTCTTTCTCAATATGTTTATTTTTATTATTAGTGAAATTTGAATTTAGAATATGGATATTGGAAAGACCTAAAAAGAAAAAAACAAGGTAGATGCACAAAGGGTGCAAAAAAAGAAAAGTTGCGTAATGGTTTACAAAGTGAAAAGAGGTATAAAATTAGTCCAAATAAAAAAAATACAAAAAGTGCACCAAAAATATCTGAAAAGATATGAGTGTCGCCAATTGAAAACATTTATTATGTTCTTTTCATTATCATTCAATCTCTAATCCAAATACATCTAATTAACAGTCATATTCAATATTGAATTTAAAGTTAACTAATCTTCAACAATGAACCTGGTTAACTTTTCTTATCTTAGTTTTTCTTTGATTTAAAATTTTAAAATTTTTCTTTTTAGTACTACGAAATGAATATTGTATTTGCAATTAGCTTAAAATCATTTTCTCCTTCAACTCTTTTGGTCTATCTACAGAAACCTTTCATTTCATGATGTACTTCACTATTTATTTTTGTCAAAAGGGGGAGTCAGAATATTGTTTGATGATTGATGTATGTAGGTAATATTTGTATGTATACATGTATTGTGTGTGTATTATGAATGTGTGTATGTTTTAAATATTTGAATGATGTTCGTTCATGTTTGCATTTTTGTTCGAGTTATTTTTGATTTGAGCACATGTTTTTATTCTAATTATTTTTATTTTAGTAGTTATTGTTTGTTATTTCTTTTTTATTTTTAGGTTCATTATTTTTTATCATCATGAGAACCCCTTGTTATTTAGTTGGTTATTCATTTAGGATGAGCTAATGAGAAAAATTGTGTTAAATGTTAACTCAAATAATAATTATTTTGTCATCAATTTGAATGATTTATAATTGTGCAACTTATGTAGTTTTGATGATTCCAAACATTATTGTTCAAATGTATAGTTATCTCCTATCAATTTCAGAAGATTTGCACTTGCTCTTGTGTGTACTAACATTTCAGGAAAATCAGACTCCAGACTACAAAAACTTCAAATCAAATTCAACATGAGACTTTGAATTAATTTTGAAAGGGAGTGATTGTAATTGAGTGAATAAAATCTCACACACACAAAATAAGGAGATCTTGAAATTCTATACTGATCGTACAGGACGATATTTATCGTACTGGACGATCTGTCAGTTATCTCCTATAGAGCACTTGGAACGAATAGGAACTTGCTTGAAAAATTTTTTTTTTCTCTAAGTCCTATTCGTCCAGGACGAATTTTAATATCGTCCCGGACGATGGGTTCTCTGTAAAATTTCGTCCAGACAAATTTTACCATCGTACGAGGCGACCAGTCCTCTGGAAAAATTTTGTCCAGACGAAAATAATTATCGTACCGGACGAACAGCTCTCTGGAAAATTTTCGTCCAGACGAAACCAAATTATCGTCCCTGGCGATTGGTCCTCTGGAAAATTTTCGTCCAGACGAAATAAATAATCGTCCAGGACGATCGGCTCTCTGGAAAATTTTCGTCCAGACGAATAAATTTTCGTCCAAACGATAAACCGACTTAGAACAGTTTTCAGCAGTTTCTAGAACCGACCTTGTAATAACCGTTCGTACTGGACGAACCTAGTTCGTACAGGACGATCAGCTGTACGAAGTCATTTCGTACACATATACAAATTGGGTCGTTTCAGATCGTTTAAGTAAAATCGTCCAGGACGATCCAGGATCGTACGGGACGATCCACTGCGTACAGAATTGAAATTATGCAGTTTTTAGGCGGTTTTTTCATGTCTTTTGTATAAATAGTCCAAATTAGACTGCCACCCAATCTTTTTGTCATTTGATCTTCGTGCCTATTGAGAGAATAGCCAAGGGGAGAGTGGAAGAGAGCATTCAAAGGAGGATTCCTACCATTGGAGCAAGAAGGGTTCACTTGGATTGCTAAGGTAAGAATCTCTACTTGTGAAATTGGATTTCTTCACTCTTTTCTTTCTTCCTTCTAGATTCGTGTGAGAAGATCATTCAAGAAGGTCCGGTTCTCTGCCGACACTTGGAGAGTGTGAACAGACGTGGGTTCTCTGCCTACACTAGGAGAGTGTAAAAGGAAGAAGGTTCTCTGCCTACACTTGGAGAGTGTGAACAGCCGTAGGGTTCTCTGCCCACACTAGGAGAGTGTGAAAGGACGACGGTTCTCTGCCCACACTAGGAGAGTGTGAAAGGACGACGGTTCTCTGCCAGCACTGTGGATTGTGTAAAAGGACGACGGTTCTCTGCCGCACCGGGGAGTGGTGTGAAAAGAGTGTTTTGTACAGGCTTCTCCGCCTTGCTGTGGGTGCTAAAGGAGAGTCACTTTGTGGTATTAGTGCAATACTCAGAGGGTGCCTCTGAGGAGTGGATGTAGGTCTGGTTATAGACCGAACCACTATAAATCTGGTGTCATTTACTTTATTGCTTTTACGTTTCCGCATTTTAAATTTCAGTTTTAAACAACTCTGTGGTTGAAAAACATTTTTCTACAAACTTTAAAAGAAAATTTTATTTCGGTTCAACTTTATTATTAAGAGGGTTTAAAATTTTTAAAAACTACCAATTCACCCCCCTCTTGGTAGCCGTGGGACATTTACTTAGGCTTAACAACCTAATTACTAGACTCAACAAGTGGTATCAGAGCATAGTTTCAAAATCATAAGTTTGAACTACTTTTTGATTAACGTAGATGGCTACATTTGGAAACCGAAACACACCTGAGGGTTACTCTATCACTAGACCTCCACTGTTTGACAATATTCCTTTTGATTTTTGGAAAACACGCATGTCTACTTTCTTACAGTCACTTGATTATCGCATGTGGATGCTAGTCCAGGAAGGTTACACAAAACCAACTAGATTAGTTGATGGAATAAGGGTAGATACACCCTATGCAGATTGGACTATAGAAGAACGTGACTTAGCACAATTAAATGCGAAATGTTTAAATAGTTTCTTTTGTGCTTTAAAATCTGAAGACTACATGCGAGTTTCCACTTGTAAAAGCGGAAAAGACATATGGGATAGACTTTGTATTACTTATGAAGGGACAAATGAGGTTAAGCAATCAAGACTCAATATCTTGTTACATGACTACGAATTATTTCGCATGAAACCTAATGAATCTATATCTGACATGTACACAAGATTCACTCAAATTGTCACCTCTTTGCATGCACTTGGTAGGGAATTAACTAATGCTGAAATGGTTAATAAGATTCTTCGTTGTTTACCTACTGCATACGATGCTAAAATTACTGCAATTACAGAGTCAAAAGATCTGAACATTTATTCTATTGACAATCTTCTTGGTTCACTCATTGCTTACGAGCAAGGAGTAAGTCAAAGAAAGATTGATGCAGGTGAACCAAGAAAGGACAAGAATATTGCACTAAATGTGGAAGAGTCAGAAAGTGAACACTCACAACCTGAGGATGAAGATGATATAGCACTGATGACTAGACAATTCAAAAGCTTTTTTAAAGAGGAAGCAGAAGAGACGCCAGCAATGGAATAGAGGTAAGTATAACAGAAATGGCAAGGTTTCTAATGAAGTGATTTGTTATGAATGCAGGAAACCAGGTCATATAAAGACTGATTGTCCAAAACTCAAAGCCACTCCTAGCAAGGAGAAGGTAGAGGAGAAACCAATGGTAAAGAAGGGCAAGAAGAAGTTTCAAAAGGCTTTTTGGGCGGACTCAGCTTCAGACTCATCTGAGACTGAAAAAGAAGAAGAAGTCACCAACCTTTGCTTAATGGCAGATAAAGCTGAACAATCAGATCAAGAAGAGGTATGTGATTTAACCTATAATGAATTGTTTGAAGTTTCTGAACACATGCATGATGCATATAGGAAAACGAAAAAGATGTATGCTAGTTTAGTTTTAGAATTTGAAGAGCTTAATAAGGAACACGAAATCCTTAGGAAAGATCATGCTTTAATTGATAGCAACCACATGAAACTACTTGATGAATATGATGACTTGAATAAAAATTTTGAGAATTTAAAATCATCCTATGCTGAACTTTGAAAAAGAATTTGAAAAATTTAAGGATGAATCTGAGCACAAGACATATAGAGTAAACTATACAAATCGAATCTTGAAGGAAATGAATTCATTTTACAAACTTACTATAAGAGCTCTCGAGGATAATAGGAACCCCCCTAAACTTGAAGATTTTACAAATCCTAAATATTATCCTAAATTCATGAAATCCCTTAGAAGACAATCATATGAGAGAAAACATAGGAATATTTTTCCTAATGTTAAATGTAACAATTGTGGATTTTTGGGACATATATCTCACACCTGCACTTTAAAGATTAAACCTAATTTGGTGTGGAGAATTAAGATGCATAAACCTAGACATATCATACATGCATCTGATTATAAATTTCATAAAGGTGAACCCAAACTAGTTTGGGTTCCCAGGTCTAACATTTGAGAATTTTGCAGGTATACTCTCACACAAGACCTCGTGAGAGTATATGGTACCTGGACAGCGGATGTTCTAAGCACATGACTGGAGATACTGCTCAATTCATAACGCTGGAAGCCAGGAGTGGAGGCAAGGTTACACTTGGAGATAATACCACAAAGAAAGTAGTTGGATCAGGTATGATTGGAAACTGAAAAAATTTTTTTATAGACAATGTTTTTATTAGTTGAAGGCTTAAAACATAATTTGCTTAGCATAAGTCAGCTATGTGATAAGGGCTATAATGTAAAATTTTTACCTACTAGCTGCATAATTAGCCTAAATGGGAAAATTGTTTTAAATGGAAAAAAGGGTGAACAATGTCTACATGCTAGATTTAAATTGTATTCAATCTCCTACTGCTTTTTGTTTGAAAAAACTGTATCTGATGAATCATGGCTTTGGCATAGGAGACTTTGTCATTCTAGTATGAAAAATCTTAGAAAAATTACCCAAAAGAATTTGGTTAGAGGAATACCTAAACTAGACTTTACTAAGGACCACCTATGTGATGCATGTCAATTAGGAAAACAAGTGAAATCCTCTTTTAAGTCCATTAAAGATCTTAGGACCAGTAAACCTTTAGAAATTCTTCACATGGATCTTTTTGGACCTGTAAGCACTGTTAGTCTAGGAGGAAAGGTATATGGATTTGTTATAGTAGATGATTTTTCAAGATTCACCTGGGTTAAATTTCTTTTTCATAAGAGTGAATCATTTGAGGAATTCAGAAATTTTTCAACTTGGATACAAAGAAAACTAGGATGTGAAATAATTTCTATACAAAGTGATCATGGAGGAGAATTTGAAAATGAAAGATTTGAAGATTTCTGTAAAGAAAAGGGGATTGATCACAATTTTTCTGCACCTAGAACTCCTCAACAAAATGGAGTAGTTGAAAGAAAGAACAGAACATTAATAGAAGCCGCCCGAGCAATGTTAGCAGAATACTCACTTCCTAGATATTTTTTTGGGCTGAGGCGGTTAGCACTGCATGCTATGTTCTGAATAGGGTGAATGTGAGATCAAATTTGAATAAAACACCCTATGAGTTGCTAAAAGGTAGAACACCAAATTTGTCTCATTTGCATGTATTTGGTTGCAAGGTGTTCATACATAATAATGGAAAATCTGCCTTAGGAAAATTTGATCCAAAATCAGATGAAGGAATTTTTGTTGGATATTCAAGTGTTTGGAAAATCTTATAGAGTATTCAACAAAAGAACTTTAGTCATTGAAGAAACCACACATGTTGTTTTTGATGAAAATGGAAACATGGAAGAGCCAAAAGTTGTTGAAGAAGAAATTGAAGAAAACTCCCAAAAGATAGATAGATTAAATTTGGAAGAAAATGTGGAAGAAAATTTAGATAGAGAAGACCCTTTGCCTAGAGATTTGAGATTTTCTAAAAACCACCCAAAGGAATTAATCATAGGTGAACCAAGTGAGGGTGTTAGAACTAGGCGTGGATTAAACAAGGAAGTCAATCATTCAGCCTTTATTTCAACTGTTGAACCCACTAACATTGATCAAGCACTTTCAGATGAATTTTGGATATTGGCCATGCAAGAAGAGTTAAATCAATTTGTAAGAAATAAAGTGTGGGGAACTAACTACAAGGCCAAAAGATCAAAGTGTTGTTGGAACCAAGTGGGTGTTCAAAAATAAAATGAATGACTCAGGAGTAGTCATTAGAAATAAGGCTAGATTAGTAGCTAAGGGGTATAATCAAATTGAAGGAATTGATTTTGAGGAAACTTTTGCTCCTGTAGCTAGACTTGAAGCAATTAGGGTTTTTACTAGCCTTTGCCTGCTTTAAAGGTTTTAAATTGTTTCAAATGGATGTCAAAAGTGCCTTTTTAAATGGAGTAATTGAAGAAGATGTTTTTGTAGAACAACCTCCAGGTTTTGAAAATTCTAAATTTCCAAATCATGTTTTCAAATTAAAAAAGGCATTATATGGATTGAAACAGGCACCTAGGGCTTGGTATGAGAGGTTAAGCACCTTCCTACTTGAAAGATCTTTTGAAAAAGGAAGTGTGGATACAACTCTCTTTTTAAGGAAAATTGGAAAGGATATACTTATTGTTCAAATTTATGTAGATGACATCATCTTTGGATCTTCAAATAAACATCTTTGCGATGATTTTTTCTAAAACAATGAGTAGTGAATTCGAGATGAGTCTAATGGGAGATTTAAATTACTTTCTAGGATTTAGCATTAAGCAACTTGAGGAAGGTACTTTTCTTAGTCAAACCAAATATATTAAGGACATCCTCAAAAAAATATGAAATGGACAATGCTAAACCTGTTAGTACACCAATGAGTTCTTCAGTTCAGTTGGATAAAGACCTTAAGGGAAAATCTGTTGATCAAAAGAAATTTAGAGGGATAATTGGATCTTTACTTTTACTTGACTGCTAGCCGACCAGATATTATGTTTAGTGTTTGCTTATGTGCTAGATTTCAATCAGATCCAAAAGAATCACATTTGACAGCAGTGAAAAGGATTTTAAGATATCTACTAGGAACTCAAAACTTAGAAATATGGTATCCTAAGTTTAGCTCTTCATTTTGAAATTATTGGTTACTCAGATTCTGACTTTGCAGGCTGTAGAGTGGATAGAAAAGTACTTCTGGAACATGTCAATTCATTGGAAATTCATTAGTTTCATGGTCTAGTAGAAAACAAAATTCAGTGGCACTATCTACTGCAGAAGCAGAATACATTGCATTAGGAAGTTGTGTGGCACAAGTACTTTGGTTAAAACAACAGTTGATTGACTTAGGATTAACTATAGGCACTATTCCAATTTATTGTGACAATACTAGTGCAATTTGCATTTCCAAAAATCCTATTCAACATTCTAGAACCAACACACATTGATATAAGGCATCATTTCATAAGGGATCATGTATCCAAAGGAGAAATTGAACTCATACATGTTTCAACTGAAAATCAACTTGCAGACATTTTTACAAAACCTTTAGCCTTTGATACCTTCAGTACTTTAAGAACAAGGCTTGGTGTTATTGATTTGAATGCTTGCTTAACCAAAATGTCTTTGCAACATTGATACTTGTTGTGTGTTGTTTTTTTGTGATTTTGTGAATTTTGTGTGTTTTTGAATGAATTGTTTTTTGGATTTATGATTTTGTCTTATGTTTTCTCTGTTTTTTTTGATTGTTTTTGTTGATTTTGTTAAATAAAAAAATTTAAAATTAAAAATTGTTTTTGGAGGAAATCGTCCAGGACGAAAATTTTCGTACGGGACGATGTGTAAAGAAACAGTTTGCGCGAATTTAAACCGTTTTGAGAGCAGTTTTTTTTATTAGATCGTCTGTACGATCTGTGATCGTCCAGTACGATTTTTTTTTTTTTCTTCTCAAACGTCGGGACGATTGAATGCAGCGGTTGAGTGGATAAGACAGTTTCTAATACGAACTTCGTCTGTACGAAATTTTTTTTCGTCTGTACGAACATGTGTCAGTTCATTGTAGGGGACGGTTTTCAAGAGTCATTAAAACGAAACACTTTTCGATCGTCTGTACGAAATTTTTTTTTTTTGTATGTACGATCGGTCAAGTCAAAAAGCCTGTACGAAGGGTCGCATCGTAAGTTGTGTTGAATACGAAAAGCCGTTACATTTTGGACGAATTGGATCGTCTGTACGAAATTACTTCGTCCAGACGAACGATAATTTTTCGTCCAGGACGAATATTTTCGTCCAGGACGAACGTATCGTTTTTCTTTAAATATGAAGGCTTTCAAACTTGACAATCACACTTTCAAACATCTTTTTCAATCCCTTTTTCTACATCAAATCAACTATGGCCTCCTCTAGCAAAAGACAAAAAGTTTTTGGCGAAGAAACCTAACAGGAATGCCCCAGACAACTTTCTTTCCAAGGCAAATGAGGAATCTTTTCCTCGTTTTGCATCTGCAAAAATCACTCCGTCTCGCATTCTTATCCAAACAGAGTTGAAATTTAGGGTATTACACCTCTTCGCCTCAACCCAATTTCATTTCATTCTTTCTCCTTGTCCACTTATACAATAAGCAAACCTACCATTACTTCCTAGCCAACATGAGTTTCAATTCTGACCACTCTATCATTAGTTCTTTTGTTTTTAAGAAAAAAGTTGAGATCACCAAGCACGACCTTGG
This sequence comes from Dendrobium officinale, assembly GCA_019514585.1. Lineage (NCBI taxonomy): Eukaryota > Viridiplantae > Streptophyta > Magnoliopsida > Asparagales > Orchidaceae > Dendrobium > Dendrobium officinale. The sequence continues at coordinate 23,600,580 of CM033685.1, read as the reverse complement.
TGCATTTTTAAACTTAAGAACTGAAGGATATAGAGCCCACACCCTAGCATCAGAAAACACCTTCCAATGGTTTGAAATCAATAGGGTAATTAGAGAAAATGCAATTGACAATCATGTTGCTAGAGTGGCCGGTATGACCCAAGATGCCCGAATCATCCAGCATATCCTTAGATCCTCAATTATTCCTAAAGCTGGTGATAGGATTAACATTACTCCTCTCCTTTCTTGTCTAACTTTTTTAATCATGAAAAGACAACCTATTGATGAAGCCCAACTCATCCTAGATCATATCTATGGGCTTTCAGAAATAGGACATCCTGATCAGAAGAGGAAGAAGAACATTTCTTTAGGGCACTTGATTACTTATATTTTGGAGAAGAAGAAGTACAATATAGTGCATCCTGATGAGGAATATGAAGAGCCAGTTTACTACAACGATGCATCATTCAGACTGCTCTTCAAGGAGGAAAAAGAAAAAGAAAAAGCACATGGCAGTGCTTCAGAAGAAGAAGAAGAAGGAGTGCAAGCTTCTGCTTCTCAATCAGATTACCAGAATCTGATTGAGAGATTTGATAGACTAGAGACTCACATTGATCAAAGGTTTGATCAATTTGATGCTCATCTTACGCAGCAGCAACATGACATTGGTAATATTAGAGATGAAGTTCATGAAATAAATACCAATGTAATGTTGATGGCCTCCTACTTCAACCTCTTTGGCGGCATTCCTCCTCCTCCTCCTCCTCCAGAACAGTAGAAGTTTTTTTTTTATCTTATATGTGTTATTGTGATTGCTGTGATGTGTTTGTTTAAGTTCAATGTTTTTTTTATATGTTTTTTTTTTTTTTTAATCAATGAAAGTTTGTTTGTTTTAGATTTGTTTTGAAATGTGGCTAATCTTTATGAATTTCATTAATATTGTTTTTAATCTACATTGTGCTCAAATTCGATTGTAATGTGAGATTATCTATATTAGAAAATCTAGACTTTCTAAATTTATAATTTGTTTATAACTTGTTGTATTTAGAATTTTTTAAATTCATGTCTATTCATTTAGACTACATAAAATTTAATATTGTTATTGCAATTTTGATGTTTTCTTATTTTGTATTTCTATGCTCAAATGATATTTATGCACCTAGAAATATTTGAAATGTTTAGATTATAGATTTTGGAAAGAATTGGTCAAATTACTCTTGAACATTGTACAAATGTACAAAAATCAAAAGGGATTCACAAAAATTTGCAAAGTGAAAAAGAGGCACAAAATAAGCCCAACCAAAGAAAAATGCACAAAAATGTGCTCCAAAACTTTGAAAAGATGTGCAAAGCACCACATGAGGTAATTCTCTTCTTTCCAAATTCGTTTAATCTCTTAATTCAAGTTGATCTAATGTTCATTTATATTCTATTGAACTTTGAAATATAGAATTTTTTTTACATCTCACTTGTAATGATTTTCAATAATCAAAATGTCTAAATTGAATCATGTCTTTGATAAATTCTTCTTACTTACAATGTTATATCATTTCATAAATTTTATGAATTTCTATGATTGACCTAATATCTTTAGTTTAAAATTGCATACCCTATTTCAAATCACAATTTAGATTAAATTTTACAAATGAATTTCATATAATTATTTACATTTCTTGTCTTTTTCTTCTTCACTTTTTGTTGCTGTAAAAAAGGGGGAGAAATTATTATGTTTGTGGTTTGTGTTTTGTGATTATGTTTGTGTTTGTGTTTTTGTGGTTTGTGTTTTGTGTTAAAAATTTTTGAAAAACAAAAATATTGTTCTTTAATGCCTCCTTATTTTAATGTACTCATAAATTCAGGGGAGTTTAGGAGATAAGAGATTTGTTTTAACTTGAAACCATACTAACAATAATTGTTTTGCCATCATCAAAAAGGGGGAGATTGTTTGAATAGTTGCTATTTGAATGATTTATAATTGTGCAACTTATGTAGTTTTGATGATTCCAAACATTATTGTTCAAATGTATAGTTATCTCCTATCAATTTCAGAAGATTTGCACTTGCTCTTGTGTGTACTAACATTTCAGGAAAATCAAACTCCAGACTACGAAAACTTCAAATCAAATTCAACATGAGACTTTGAATTAATTTTGAAAGGGAGTGATTGTAATTGAGTGAATAAAATCTCACACACACAAAATAAGGAGATCTTGAAATTCTATACTGATCGTACAGGACGATATTTATCGTACTGGACGATCTGTCAGTTATCTCCTATAGAGCACTTGGAACGAATAGGAACTTGCTTGAAAAATTTTTTTTTTCTCTAAGTCCTATTCGTCCAGGACGAATTTTAATATCGTCCCGGACGATGGGTTCTCTGTAAAATTTCGTCCAGACCGAAATTTTACCATCGTACGAGGCGACCAGTCCTCTGGAAAAATTTCGTCCAGACGAAAATAATTATCGTACCGGACGAACAGCTCTCTGGAAAATTTTCGTCCAGACGAAACCAAATTATCGTCCCCGGCGATTGGTCCTCTGGAAAATTTTCGTCCAGACGAATAAATTTTCGTCCAAACGATAAACCGACTTAGAACAATTTTTCAAGCAATTTTTCTAGAAACCGACCTTGTAATAACCGTTCATAGAATGGACGAAACCTAGTTCGTACAGGACGATCAGCTGTACGAAGTCATTTCGTACACATATACAAATTGGGTCGTTTCAGATCGTTTAAGTAAAATCGTCCAGGACGATCCAGGATCGTACGGGACGATCCACTGCGTACAGAATTGAAATTATGCAGTTTTTAGGCAGTTTTTCATGTCTTTTGTATAAATAGTCCAAATTAGACTGCCACCCAATCTTTTTGTCATTTGATCTTCATGCCTATTGAGAGAATAGCCAAGGGGAGAGTGGAAGAGAGCATTCAAAGGAGGATTCCTACCATTGGAACAAGAAGGGTTCACTTGGATTGCTAAGGTAAGAATCTCTACTTGTGAAATTGGATTGCTTCACTCTTTTCTTTCTTCCTTCTAGATTCGTGTGAGAAGATCATTCAAGAAGGTCCGGTTCTCTGCCGACACTTGGAGAGTGTGAACAGACGTGGGTTCTCTGCCTACACTAGGAGAGTGTAAAAGGAAGAAGGTTCTCTGCCTACACTTGGAGAGTGTGAACAGCTGTAGGGTTCTCTGCCCACACTAGGAGAGTGTGAAAGGACGACGGTTCTCTGCCAGCACTGTGGATTGTGTAAAAGGACGACGGTTCTCTGCCGCACCGGGGAGTGGTGAAAAGAGTGTTTTGTACAGGCTTCTCCGCCTTGCTGTGGGTGCTAAAGGAGAGTCACTTTGTGGTATTAGTGCAATACTCAGAGGGTGCCTCTGAGGAGTGGATGTAGGTTGGATCATACAAATGATGTCTAGAGTATGAAATAGATACGTACAAGTTAGTTATGATGAACTCAAATTTTTTTTCTATATTGTTTGTATAATACGATCTTAGGTTCATAGAAATGACATCCAGAGAATGAAATGGTTGCATATCTTTTTGTTCATATGAACAGGTAGATTTTTTGAATTGTTCATACTATATGATCCTAGGATTGTACAAACGACTTTCATAGTATGAAATGGATTCATCCATTTCTATACCAAATAAAACATGGTTTGATTAAAACATATCATACTATACAATATGGGTTTCATACAGCATATTGTCTAGAGTACGAAATTGATTTGTACTGAATCATACCAGACGAATCTTTTTAATTTTTAACTAGTCATATTGTATGATGTCAATTCATACACATGTCTATCAGAGTATAAAATTGGTTTGTACTACATCCTATGAGCAAATTTTGTATTGTTCATATCGTCTTTGATTGTACTTTATGATCATGGATAGCCAAATTAAAAATTTCAGTTTTCTGGATGGTTTTTTGTGCCTTTCACATATAAGGTCCTAAAACATGACTGTGGATGAATCCTTCTTCATTTTTTCTTTGAGAACTAATGTGAGAGTGCTTGGGGAGAGTATTTGAGACTGTGGAAAGATATCTTGTAAGTGGAATTTGTGAAGGGTTGAAAAGGTTACCCAAAGGTGAGGATCTGTTTGTAAGTTTTGTCACATCAATTACTTACTTCTTTGAAGTTGCTCGAGAGAAGATCTTTGGAGAATATCTAGTTCTCTGTCAACATTAAGCGGGGGTCTTTAGGGAGTAAATGTAGGTCTAGTTGGACTGAACACTATAAATTTCGGTGTTTTTATTTTACTACTTTTTATTGTTCTGCACATTTTATTTTTATAGTGGAAAAGTTTTTAGATTCATAAAAAATTTTTGTTGTGCTAAAATTATTAAATGGTTTTCTATAAAATTTCCAAAAGTTTTTTTTTTTTTTAATTACCAATTCCCCCCCCCCCCCCCCCCCCCCCCCCCCCCCTCCTACTCTTGGTTAGCATTAGGACAATGTGTTAGTTTTACCAACCTATAAAGACTTTTAAAATATTTATAATAAATTCTCAAAAACTGAATGAGGAGTTTGAGATAAGTATAATGTGAGGAGTAGAACTATTTTCTTATATTTAGGGTGAGGTAGAAGGATGATGGAAATTTTCTTAATTAATTAAAATACATCAAGTTCAACCCTATGAAATATGAACTGGATAATGCTAAGGAAATAAACACTCCAATGAGTTCTACTATTCGATTATACAAGGACCCAAATGGAAAATCAATTGATCACAAGAAGTATAGAGGGATAATTAGATATCTCCTTTACTTGACTACGAGTTGACCTAATATCATGTTTAATGTTTCTCTCTATACTAGATTTATAGTTGATCCTAATGAATCCCACATGAGTGATGTTAAAATAATTTTTAGTTATCTTCTTGAAACCAAAAACTTAAGAATCTTATTTCCTCTGTATAGTACTTCTTTTGAGATCATAGGATTTTTTTATTCAGACTTTATAGGTTGTAGTGTTGATATGAAAAGCACCTCTAGAATATTCCATTTCATAGGAAAATTTTTATCTCCTAGTCCAGCAGAAAAAAAAACTTTGTAGCCTTATGTACTGCTGAAGAAGAATATATAGTTATAGGGAGTTTTTTTGTATAAGTCTTATGGCCTAAATAAGATATCTTACATCTTAGACTACTTGTAGGTACCATTCAAATCATTTATGATAATAGTAGTTCCATTTGCATATCAAATAACCTAATCCAACATTCAAGGACCAAAAAATGTATACATTAGGCACCATTTTATTATAGACCATGTGACAAGGGGATATAAAGCGGCATCATGGAGCTACTAAAAATTAATTGGTAGATATATTTAAAAAACCCTTGGTATATGAAATATTTAGCACCTTAAGGACTAGACTAGTGGTTATAGATATTTATGCTTCAATCAGAATGATTTAAAAATTAGAAAAATAATTGTTTTTTTTTTTTTGTATCTTTCTTTTAAACTTATTTTATGATTGTTTGTATTAGTTATGTTTTTTTGTCATTTATTTTATGTTCTTTTAAAGGATCTTTCTTGATCATCACACACCACATTCTAAATTTCTTTAACATCATATTATATGATTTCACATTAACATATATGATATTTAAAAACACCAAATCAATGATCACAGGACATCCAATGGGTAATATTGATCAATCATTAGTGATTGTACTATACGAACACCTACTTTGTACTGTATGATGCATGTGGCAGTGTACGTTGGATTAATTTATTACAATCAGTATAATATTTAATTTCATATCGTACTGTATGAACACCTATTCATAGAGGATGCTCAAACTAGTCAACAATCATCCAAATTGAGACCTTAGAATGAATGTGTTCTCTTTAATTATCTAGTATGATTTTGATCATATTATATGATAAGACCACCATTTTGATTGAACATATCTGAAAAAATGGAATGCACTAGTTTTAAATGCACAGTGTCTCTATCGTACTATACGATATGGCCATTCTATTTAATGACATGAATTCAAAGCAATTCTTCCCTCAACACATTTCATTCTTCTTACCTCCTCCCTAAAGATCTTTCCTTTGTAATCGTCAGAGGAAAGTGTTCACAAGCTTTAGAAGGAAGTTCTTCTAAATGCCCCATGGATCCTCAGTTTGCCAAAGATATTGATGAAGAGGCTTATAATCAGTACAAAGTTGTCGGGATCATGTCTTGCAACATCATAAACTAGGATGTTTTAAACTTTCATGTAATCTCTCTCTCTCTCTCTCTCTCTCTCTCTCTCTCTCTCTCTCTCTCTCTCTCTCTCTCTCTCTCTCTCTCTCTCTCTATCTATCTATCTATCTATCTATCTATCTATATATCTATCTATATCTTTGCTCGCACCCCCTTGAGTTTATTCTCACACTTGTCTACCCATTCAATCATGAACTTCTTTTCAAATTTTTGGCTAGTATTTGAATTAAAAGTTTTGATACTACCCTCCAATCTTATGTAAATAAGAGGCTTGTAAAAATTTCCTATAAAGATTTTCATGAATTACTCCACCTTTCCACTACTGGCAAAAAAAGTTACCTTTCATGTTGAAATAACGAAAAAGATTGGACCCTTACAAACACTTACCTTAGGGAATCAAATCTTGGATACCACATCACCCATGTCAATACCTTAGTGCAAGATGCTAGAATCATCAAAAATATTCTTTGTAACTCAATAATTCCAAAAGCCATGGATCGAATTAACATCATACCTCTTCTATCCATGAATAACTACTTTATAAGGGCTGAGATACATTTAAATGCAGGTGATCTAATCATTTGATATCCAGAGAAACAAACCTGTATTCAAGATCTTAGATATAAAAGAAAGCTAAATCTTGCCTTAGTCCAAATAATTGCTTTAATGCTTGAATCAAAATACAACTTCCAATTCCCTACACCGCTATATAACTTTCTAATTTTCTATTCCAATAGCTCCATCCATGTCCTTCACAACACTTGCTACCATAATGTTCACTATGTGAATGACAAGCCAATAAAAGTAGAGGGAGGACCAGCACTAGCGCTTGTTCCAACACAAGCACTTGTCCACAAGCAGTCTCAACAAAATATGTTGGCTCAAACCTTTAAGTAGTGGGAGGCTCATTTTGACACCTACATAACATAGTAGTAATAATAGCAAGAATGATTTGGCTCACTCTAATAACTATGTAGAACAATAGTAGGAACAACAAAATAATGATATGGGTTGGTTTAGAGAGCAATTTGCTTCAATCTAATGATTCTTCCAACCACCACCACCGCCTCCTCCTCTACTTGATCAAGATCCTTCTTACTTTTAGTTTACTATGTATTTTTGTCCTTGTGTCTATATTTTTTTTACTTCTATGCTTTGTGATGTATGAGCTTCTTTTTAGTGTCTTTTTTAGCTATTTTCTCCATTTTTTGTGATGTCAAAAGGGGGAGTAGTTTGTTGTTAGTTGATTATAAACTATGTTTGAATTATTAACCTACTATTTTCTCTTTTATTTCCTATTATTTGTTTATGCAATGTTTTCTTAAAAAAAACTAGAAAAAAAACCCTTCCTATTTTTGAAAGTTTCTTCTAACTAACTGTATAATTATATAATGAAAATTAGTTATACGGCTAGAGGTTCCCACAATTAGCAAATAACACTCGACCATTCAAATACTAGAGAATAAATTTGCTGGGCTCACCAAGTCTTTGAGGGAAGAGAAAGACAAAAGAGGGACGGTTAAGGTAAGTGTAAAAATCCTCAAAGAATACCTCTTTGGGAGAGAAAACTCTCATGATGGAAACTATTATAAATCTAGACCCAAGTCCAATAATTTTGATGATAACAAATATTACTGGATTGCATTCCATGCTCTCCTATTAACTGCTATTATTGTATATTTACTTTTTCCTATGTATTAGTATTTTCAGTCCACCATACACATGCAAGTTCGATCAGCTTAAGATTAGGTAGACTAGTGTTAAGTATGTTCTAAAAAGTTTGTATTTTTAATTCTTATATATTTTTACCTTTCTTGAGTCAAATCATATATTTGGTGGATACTAAGCTTGGTAACCATGCACACACTTTAAAGGGACTAAGTTAGTATATATCAAAAGCAGAATTTTTTGAACTATTCATATTGTAAGATTTATATCATATTATATGATTAGAAAATTAGAAATAAGATTAAAATACCTAATTATGATAATTAATGCAAGATGAACTAATTATACTATTCGATGTAAGATTTATATCATACGATGATAAGTTGAAATTGGGATCCTTGTCGCCAATCACAATTTAAATAATATAATTGAAATTAAAATTTTGTGCTCATCATATAGTATGATTTTGTTAAATCTTGCCTAAATTAATCCCATGATTAGGGAATAAATTTGGATTAAATAAATAAGTCAAATCATATAGAATGATTTGACCAATCAAACCATATAACTTGATCCATGCATGGGATGATAATTTAATCATTGTCACTCATATGAAATTATAATCCAAGTTATTTGAACAAATCATACAGTTTGATTATTTAAATCATCCATTATGGTCAGCTCAATTCTTTGAACTGATCATACAACACCTATCTCTTCATCATGAAGTACTAATAAAAGTACTTTGCACTAGTCATATTAGAGGATCCAGGATTATACTTTATGATCATAGTTGCTAGAATTGAATTTAGGGCTTTTTATGAGGCCTCATATTTAATTTATCTCATTGACTTATTTTAAAGTCTTTGACTGTTTATTGTTCTTGAGAGGAAGCTTTTGAAAAGAAGATCTTGGATAGCTTTCGGATGAAGAGGGAGTGCTTGTGTGCAAGGGAGATCTAGTGTGATGGGATCTCATGGTTGCTCCAAACTAGTGTCTTACCTTGTTCCTCCATGTGACTGTCTCGGTTTCTTGGGTTGCTTTAGGGAGAAGTTTTTTCAGCTGAACGATGTTGTTCTCTTCCATCATCATGATGGTGGGAAAGGTGTTCAAGGTTCTCTTCCTTCTCCAAGATGAAGAAAAACATTGAAGGTCTGCTACCATCGTTTGGATGTTGAAAAACTTATGGCTCTTCTCTGCACTTGGTTTTGTGGAAGGGAATTATGTTAAGGGCTTCTCCACCTTGCTACGGAGGCAAAAGGAGAGACACTATAGTGATACATTGCGAAACTCAAAGTGGAGGAATCTGAGAAATAAACATAAGTCATTGTTTAACAAAACCACTATAAATTCTTGATGTGTTTGATTTGATATTTATATCCTACATTTTATTTTTGCATCTTAATTTTGTTATAACTAGTAGGTGAAAATTGTACTCAACGCTTTGCTTTATAGTTTAGAATTTCATCATTATTATTTTCATGTTTTGAAAAATTTGGTTTGCTTCTAAACTAAGTGATAATTACTACTTATTTTTCAAAAATTACTAAAAAAATATAAAAGTATAGTCTTTATTTTTTAAATTAAGAAATTATTCTTTAAATTCACCAATTCACCCTCCCCTTTTATGTGCCTAGGGACAAGTTAACTTAGGCTTCACATCTTTTTCAAACTTTTAGGAGATACTCATCTAGTCAACCTAAAGAACAAATCTTAGGAGACCCGTCTGATGGTGTTAGAATTAGGAATGAACTTAGGAAGGAGGTTATTATTCTATATTTATCTCCATGATAGAACCCACCAACATTGATGAAGCCTAGCTGATAAATTCTTAATCTTAGCATTGTAAGAAGAATTGAATCAATTTATTAGGAATAATGTTTGGTAGCTGGTGAGTAGACCTAAAGACTAGAGTGTTATAGGAATCAAATGGGTTTTTAAGAACAAATAAATAGCTCTAACATAGTAATGAGAGATAAGGCTAGATTAGTAGCTAAGGGGTGCAATCAAATTGAAGCGATTGACTTTGAAGAGAGTTTTACCTTTACCCAATAGCTAGATTAGAAGACATTTTAGTGCTCTTAGCATTTTCTTGCTTTAAAGTATTTAAGCTATAATAAATGGATGTTAAAAATGCTTTCCTAAATAGGGTAATTAAAGAGGATGTATATGTTGAGCAACGCACATGTTTTGAGAACTCTAAATTCCCTAATCATGTATTCAAACAAAGGAAGGATCTGTATGGGTTGAAGAAAGCACTAAGAGCCTACTTTGAAAGGTTGAGTACATTCCATCTATAAAGAGCTCTTCTTAAGGGTAATGTAGATACAACCATATTCTTAAATAAATAATGAGAAAACTACCCGTAATTCAAATATATGTTAATGATATATTATTTGGATCTACAAATAAAAATATTTGTTATAAATTCTCAAAAACTATGACTAAAGAGTTTAAGATGAGCAAGATGTGAGAGCTGGATTATTTTCTTAGATTTACTATGAAGCAGAAGGATGAAGGAACTTTCCTTAGTCAATCTAAGTACATCAAGAACATCCTTAATAAATTATGAATTTGATAATTCTTAAGGAAGTAAGAACTCTCACGAGCTCTACTATTCAATTAAATAAAGACCCAAATGAAAAATTAGTTCATCTAAAGAAGTATAGAGGGATAATTGCATCAATCCTTTACTTGACTATTAGTAAAGATGATACCATGTTTAGTGTCTTTCACTGTGCTGCATTTCAGGCTTATCCTTAGGAATCCTATATGAGTGATGTTAAAAGAATTCTTAGATATTTTCTTGGAATCCAAAACATAGGAATCTGGTATCCTCGATATAATACTTCTTTTGAGATGAGAGGATATTCTGATTCAAACTTTGTAGGTTGAAGGTTGATAGGAAAACCACTTATGGAACATGTTAATTTATTGGATAATCTTTAGTCTCATGGTCTAGTAGCAAATAAAACTCTGTAGACCTATCTATCGATGAAGTATAATATATAGCTGCATGAAGTTGTGTTACACAAGTATTATGGCTTAAAAACACATCTTAAATATTGGACTTCCTGTAGGCACCATTCAAGTCATGTGTGATAACACTAGTGCCATTTTTATATTAATAAATCCTATCCAACATTCAGAGACTAAACACAAAGACCTTAAGCACCATTGCATCCCTATTCATGTGGTATTATTATGATCGTACTGTATGATAAGACCATCTTCTTGATTGATCGGACTAGATAAAATTGAATGTACTCATTTGAACTTTGCACTATCAATATGTACTGTAAAGAGATGTGTCTCTACCATATTCTATACAATATACCCCATTCCAATTCAAAAGAGATGAAAATCTACGAAGATTTCTCCTCCACTCAACCCCAGTTCTTCTCTCTTGTTGGACCCTTACAAACACTAACCTCCTCTAGATAAAGATCTTTTACTTTGAAACGGCTGGAGGAAAGTATTCACAAGCTCTAAGCAAAGATATATTTCAATACAGTTGATCTAATCATTTGATATCTTGAGAAACTAACCATATTTTAGATCCTAGATATAAAATAAAGCCAAATCTTTCCTTAGGTCACATAATTGATTTCATCCTTGATTCAAAATACAACTTCCAATCTCCTACACTGCTAGTCCACTTTCCCAATTTTCTAATCCAAAATCTCCATCCACATCCTTCATAGAAATCACCGCCACACTATTCACTATAGATGACGAGCAAGTGAAAGTAGAGGGAGGTCCAACACCGGCACCAGTTCTAGCGCCAACACCTGTTCACCAGCAGTCTCTTACGATATGCTGGTTTAGAGGTTTGGCCAGTGGGATACATATTTTAACACCTATGCAGCGATGAAGCGATAGTAGCATGACAATGATACGATTCATTTTGATAACTATGCAGTACAACCACAACAATAGCTTCATAATGACATGGCTTGGTTTAGAGAGTAATTTGGTTCAATCCACCTATCCTTTTAACCACCACCACCACCTCTTCCACATGTTCAAGATACTTCATAATTTTAGTTTGCTCTATAATTTTGTCCTTGTATCTATATTATTTTTACTTCTATCTATGTATCAGTAGTTTCATCTTTTTTGTTATGTCAAAAGGGGAGTAGTTTATTTTTGGTACATTTTACATTTTAAAATAATTAACCTTTTTTTTTTTTCATTTCCTATTATATGTGTATGCAATATGTTTTCTTTAAAAAATAAAAAAAATAAAAAAAAGGACCCTCCCTATTTTTGAAAATTTTGACTAGCTAGTAGTTTAATTATATAATGAAAATTAGCTAAATGAGTAGAGGTTCCCTCAATAAATAAATACCACTCAAGTATTTGAATATTAGAAAATAAATGTGGTGGGCACACCAAGATTTTGGGGGAAGAGAAAAAAAAATGAGGGATACTTAAGGTAAGTGTCAAGAATCCTAAAGAAGATATCTTTTGCGAAATAAATTACTCTCGTGATGGCAACTATTGCAATTCTGGAACCAAGTCCTATGATTTTGTTGATAACAAATATTATTGGATTCCCTACAATGCTATCTCTTATTAACTATTATTATTCCCTTCAATGCTATCTCTTATTAACTATTATTATTCCCTTCAATGCTATCTCTTATTAACTATTATTATTCCCTTCAATGCTATCTCCTGAGGGTTGACAAAGCTTCTGGCTCTCCTACCACACTAAGTTTGGTGGAAGTAATTTGCGTAAAAGGAGAGATACTATAGTGGCAGGGAAATACTCAGAGAGGAGAACTCCAGGGGATTGACGTAGTTCATTATTTGACCAAACCACCATAAATATTTGGGGTGTTTATTATAATTTCTATATTTTTATATTTTACTTTTTCATTTTAATTATGTTATAACTGTTGGTGAAAATTATACTTATTACTTCTTTCTTCTGATTAGAATATCATCATTATTACTTTGATGTTTTGATAAATTTTCTCACTTCCGCACTATGTTAAAATTGTTACTTGTTTTTTAAATATTTAAAAATACAAAAAAAATGTCTTTATTTTTAAATTAAGCAATTTATTATTATTTCACTAATTCACGTCCCTCTAGGTGTGCCTAGGGACAAGTACACTTAGGCTTAACATCCTTATAAAACTTTTGGCAACTTCAATGGCCAATAGAAGATATATTGACTTAAAAGTTTTCCATAAGCCAAATTCCAAAATCAATGATCAAGTTAAATTGATACAATTGAAAGAGAAAAATTAATAGAATGTCAATGAGTTTTTTTAAATTTATAACTCATAGAAGGAGTTCACTTGAGCCTTGATACGATGATAAAAAAAGACCTCAACATTATATATTAGGATAAGGTGACATTTGAATCTTTGATAGCAAAGGCAAGCTTTAGTGAAGAGGAATTTAGTAACTCAAAAAGCCCCTCTTGATACTAACTAGTATTTTTTTAATAGAATAGTATATGTACCAAATTCTTAAAATAATAAAAAAATTTTACTTATCTAAAATTTAGGTTATGCTTGAGTTAATTTATTCCCTTTTGATGGAATGCTAAACACTCAACATCAAATATTAAAAATTGAATATCAAAGATCTATATTGTATAACATAAATATTAATTATAATCTTCAATATTAAATTGAAAAAAATTTTGAATAAATTTTCCTCATAAAAAAGATGATTATTAAACATGAATCCAAAAATAAATATAATTTCTTAAATAATATTGACTAATAATATATTATGAACATGAAATTTAGTAATATTTTAAAAATGCATTTTTTAATTAATTATCTCACAAAAAATAGATAATGAATAATAATAATTAATCTTTTATGGTATCTGAATAAGAGAGAGAAAACTCCACCTTTGTCTGGTAGAAAGCAATTTTTGAAATCATCAATTCGTGCGTCCTCATCTCCACTCCGATGACGTCGGAGGATTGTTGACCTCCTTCTATTGGTGGTTCCTTCAACGTTCGTCCCCCTGCCATGGCTGTTAGGAATTTCTTACATCTCGTAGCTGGATCTTCTCCCCCAGCATTCAGAGATTCAAAATTTCATCAAGATACACAAACCAGGTTCATGAAAGATCATCCTTTGATTATAAATGAAAGAGGGTTAGTAAGTTCCAAAAAATCAAACATAAGTATTGGGGAAAAGAACGAATGTGTTATTTGAAAACTTTGTTAAAAAACAACCAAAGGTTTATGCAATCTGTGACTCCAATTCTATAGCTCAAAATGTTTTTGGCTCCTCTTCTCCTCCTATTTCAAAGATTGATTTAAGCAAAGATGATGTTTCAAAATCTATCAATTTTATTTCTGATAGACAGGAAGTTGCTAAATTTAACCCTATCAATGTTTAAGTTCCAAAAGGTGTGATTTTGGGAGCATTGGAAAAATTGTACTTCTTTGCTGAACCAAAGTAGTAGGGGAATGCAAGCTTGGTTCAATCTATTTTGAGTTTGAATAAGGTTTCGCAGGCTGCGTATCAGGAGATCTGGGTAATTATTTTCAACAAAGAATAAATTTGCAGGCCCCGAAAAAGCAGTCAAGTAATGAGTTGAGTAATGCTTGGAATAAAAAAATAACTTAAATGTGGTTGATCTAAACATTTGGGAAGGTTTTATTAAAAATGGTTCTGTATTGAAGTTGAACTTAGAGAAGGAATTTTCCAATTCATGTAAACTTCATAAATCACTGGTAATTACAATCTTTGGGAAAAACATTCCATTTAATAACATAAGTCTAGAGCTGAGAAGATAATAGAGCTTATTTGGGAAGTTTCATTTGACTTTACTTGGAATTGTGATGGGTACTTTGTGCCTTCAATGAGTCGAGGCTATGGAGAAGATCTTAACCAGTGGACCTTGGTATGTTAATGGAAACATTGTTGGAATTGATAGATGGTCTTCAGCATTTTCACCTACATCCTTTAAAGGCTTGACTTCTCCTATATGGATTAGGATGCCAAATCTCCCTTTGCAATGTTGGGATGAGATTAATGTGAGTAGAATAACATTTATGGTGGGTACACCTTATTTGATTGATGGAAACATGTTACAATGGGGTAGAAGAGAATTTGCAAGAATTTTGTGTTCGTGTTAAGCTTGATGAAAAACTACCATTGGGAGTATGGGTTGAAGGAAACTTGGGCAAATTTTATCAAAATATTGAGTATGAAAGGTTACCTACCTTCTGTTTCAATTGTGGAAAGATAGGGCACTTAAAAAATAACTTTTTTAAGAAGCAGAAGAGAAGGTTTCCTAGTGTCTAAACAAACTGAAAACCAAGCTAAGAAGACAAGCTCAGAAGATGATGATAGGGAGAAAAATGAAGTTGCTAAGAAGACAAATTCTGAAGTTGAAGAGGCTAATAGACATGGATATGGACCATGGGTCCATGTGAATTATGGAAATAAAAGGTTTGCAAATCCTAAAATACTTTGAATAATAATATTGGTATAGAGGTGGAATGGCTCTGTTATCCATGTTGTTGAGAAGATATCGGATGAAGCTACTAAAACGGTTGATGAGAAAACCATTGCAGATACAACATTAAAGAATAAATAGGATATTAGTTCTAAACTTACTATTGCTGAAAAGGTAAACGAAACAAAAAATTAGAAATATAAAATAATAAAATGGGAACATATACTGAAAAGGAGGGTGGAATGAAAACCATGAATGAAGTAGGAAAGCAAAACAATTTGGGAAATGAAACTTTTGTAGGAACTGAGAATGATATAAATCTGAAATCACTTGGTAATTTTAATAATACTAACAAATTTAATGTGTTAAATTCTGTTGTTGAGGAAGGGGACATAGTTGAAGTAATCTCGTTTCCCGGAAATTCTTTTACAAAGGTAGCAAAAAATTGTGAAGACAATGTGGAATCAGTTACAATGATTAATGATGAATTGAAAGTTGAAGGAGGATCTTCTTCTAATATTAAGAATAAAGGTGTTAAACAACTAAAAGGATTAGGGCCAATTAAATTGGTAATTAGAAGTAGGAGAATGGAAGTTGATCTAAGGAATAAAGAGGGGAACTCTTCCCCTCTTATCCATTAATGGACTTTGTTGTTTTTTGGAATTGTAGAGGAGCTAGGAAAAGCAAAGCTTCTATATATCTCAAGGAGGTGGTGAAGGATCACAGTTTTTTTTTTTTGTTGGGTTGTTCGAAACTAAGGTTGCTTCTATTAATAGAAGAGAAGTTGATTCTTTGATTAGAGTTGGATGGGAGTACTTTCAAGTCCCTTCAAAAGGATTATCTTGAGGTATTTTAGAGATTTGGAAAAATAATTTTGCATCATTAAATGTGTTGGAGTATTCTTCTCAATTCATAGTTGGTGACCTGGATATTCCTAATAAAGGTAGATGGAGGTAGAAACTATTTATGGCAGTAAAGATGTTTATAGAAGGACTATTTGGAATAAATTGGAAGCCTATACTAGCATTGATTTCTATATGGTAATAGTGGTGATTTAAAGTTGTCTACATTCTAAAGAAGACAAGAGGGGTGGAAGAAGATTCACATTCATATTGGATCCCAAAGAAATGAAATCGTTCATGGCTTGCAATGATCTCCATGAGGTTGGATGTGTTGGACCAAAATTCACATGGTGCAACAATAAAACAAGGTGATTATCGAATGCTTGAAAGGTTAGACAGATTTTTTGTGAACTTGCGGCTTTCAACTTGCCTCTCCGTATGATGGTTAAAGCACCTTCCAGAAGTAGCATCGGATCATAGTTCTATTTTGTTAAACCTTTTTGAGTCTTCTCCTAAGACCAAAAGATCCATTAAATTCAAATATGTATGGGACCTCCTTCTCAGTCCTCTACGGCTGTGGTAAGAAATGCTTGGAAAAAGAAAACTTTTGGAAGTTACTCTCAAATTCTTAACAACAAGATGAATAGAGCTTTGAAATCCTTATTTTTTTGGAGTAAAGCCAAACTGAAGAGTTTGAATCAAAGTAAGGAAGTCCTTAAAATTTACATATTAGAGCTCCAAACAAAAGAAGCAAAGTTTGGTCAACTCTCAGCTTAAGAGGTTTGGTTACGAAAATCAAAGGTAGATAAGTTGAATTCTACTTTGGCTCACCTAAGCACTTGGTGAAGGAAACGTGCTAAGGTAAACATGGATGGTAGAGGGAGATTATAATTCTAGATTTTTTCAAACATTTTGCTAGTGTAAGGAGGAATGAAAACTTCATTTTTGGTATAAAAGATGGAAGAGGAAATATGGTGGAAGACCAAAAATAGATAGAGGAGGTTCTACTTCAATTCTTCAAAGGGAAATGGCGTGAAAAGGGACTTGCTTGCTAGAAGGGTGGCTGAAACCATGGAATTGTCTTGAAGAAGAAGATATCAAATTACTTAGTAAATACTTCTCACTAGAAGAAGTGGAGATAGTGATAAAAGAAACCGATGGATATATAGCTCTAGGGATTGATGGAATATCATATTCCTTTCTTTAAGAGCTATTGGACAATCATTAAGGATGATTTTTGGAAAGCTTTGCAAAAATTCTTTTCAACAACCAAAAAGTGTGATGATTGGAAAAAACTCTTATAGTGTTGATCCCTAAAGTAAGTAATCATATACTCCTTCCAATTATAGTCCAATTAATTTATGCAATACTACCTAAAAAGTTGCTACCAAGGTCTTATTAAACAGATTGAATTGTATCATTCCTAAGCTGATTTCCAAGGAGCAAGTGGCATTCTTAAAAGGGAGGTCTCTGTCAGAACATGTCCTGATAGCTTAAGAAATATTTCATAAGTTCAGGTACTCTAAATCTACTAAGGGTTTAGTCTCTTTCAAAATAGACATAGAATAAGCTTATGATTCCATGGGATGGCCAACTCTAAGTAAAGCCTTAGAATATTTTTATTTCCCTTCATTCTTTTCAAAACTAATCATGGAGTGTGTACAAGATCCTTATTTCTTCTTGTTGATTAATGGTAATTCCTTCTACTTGGATCAATGCTAGAAGTGGATTCCGATGAGGGATGTCCATTATCGCCTTATCTCTTTATCCTATGTTCTCTACCTCATGTCAAATGCTTTTATGGAAAATGAGTCCATTGGTGTTTGGGTTAGTCCAAATGGTCCAAGAATCTTACATTTGCATTTATGCAGATGACATTATTATTTTTTCTGAAGCAAAGCTAAAAACAATGAAGAAGATCAAATGTATAGTGAAGAATTTTTGTAACTGGACTGGACAAAAGGTAAATGAGAACAAATCTGTGATACTATTTTGTAAGTTTTTGTTAAAAGATGGAAAAAGAGAAGTATAACTAATATCATTGGCTTCAAAGAGGTTAAGGAGTTTAGTTACCTTGGAGTTAAAGTTGCTTTAAGAAGACTAGCAAAGATGGATTTCCAATTTATTATTTATAAAGTTTTAAAGATGTTGAACACTTGGGGAGCAAAATTTATCTCTTTGGCTGGGAGGATCACACTTGCAAAAATGGTATTAATTTCACATCCTACTTTTCATTCAACTATTTCCTTGATTCCAAAGAGTATTTTAGATGAAATTGATAAGTTTTGTCAAAAATTTATTTGGAACAAAATGAATGGAGGTTTAGGCCTTCAGTATGTGAGTTGGAATAGATTATGTGAGCCTTGGGATAATGGAGGATGTGGGTTGCATTCTTGCTTTAATAAAGTTGGCCCTCTAAGGGAAAAACTTGCTTGGAAATATACTCAAGATGAATATTCGTTACTGCACAAGAGTTTTTACCCAAAATATGGTTCTCTATAGGATTATGGAGGTGGGAAGAAGTCAACTTCAGCAGCTTGGAAAATAATCATGAATGGAGGAAAATTCCTAAAACCAATTGTGAGGTGGTTTATAGCAAATGGTGAATCTATTGACATCCTTGAAGATATATGGATTATGGACAAATGCATAAACAGGTGGCCAACATTTTTTATGAACTCAAGATAGCAATACAGGTTCAAGGAGGTTGATAATTTTATCTCTGAAGGAAGATGGAATATTGTTGAATTAAAGAAGCATTTTGGTAAGGAGCTAGTGGAAATGATTTGTAAGATAGAGATATGTTCTAACCTATATGAAGATAAATTGGAACTTATTTACAAAAAAATATGGGAAGTCAATTTCAGCATTGGCTTCGGCTGCTTTGGATCATTCTAATCCTGTAAACAAATTATGGATTTGGTTGAAAAAGGCTAAACTGAATGCTCGAGTGGAGAACTTTTGGTGGAGAATCTTTAATAAGACTTTACCAACTTATTACTTTTTGTCTTATAGAAGATTACAAAGGAATGAACATTGTCCAAGAGGATGCAATGAAGTTGAAAATATAGATAATGTGGTAAGCAGATGTAATAAAATCAGTGAGGTGCTTCAACATCTAAATAAGTGGAGATTTGAAATTCCATCATTTCATTTTTTGGATGAAACTTGTAAATGGCTTGATTTACAAAATGCTTTTTTGGTGAATCTGTTTTGCAATGTAATCTAGTTTGCATGGAAAGAGAGGAATGAGTTGGTACATGGGAAGTTGGCAAAGGAGCATCAGTATACATTGCAGTTGAATTGGTTTGTTATGCATGAGTTTTCTAATGCTTTTAACTATGTTAATTTGGGCCGGTTGGGTGCTAATCAACATTTGCTATTGGAAAATTGTTGGCATCCTTCTCCACCCGATTGGATCAAGATTAATTTTGATGCAACATTATTATCATCCTATAAAGGGAGAATTGGTGGCGTGTTTAGAGATAACAAAGGAAAATTTCTTGCAGCTTTTGGAAAACCTTGTATACATTGGGATATCTCTTATTTGAAACTTCTCATTATAACATCCATCAAAGATGTTATTAAAGATTGGATGCTTGAGTATAAGGGACTCATCTTTGAAAGTGCAATGCTAATGTCATCACATTCATTCATAAAGCATTCAAAGAAGGTGGACAAGGTATAGAAAATCTCTCCTTTACTAAAGATTTTAATTATGTGATCTTCAATTGTATAGAGGGAAATTGTAATAAGTTAGCAAATCTATGTGCTAATTATGGAATTTTTAACTCTTTTTTTTTTTGTGGGAGGATATTTCTGTTAACAAGATTCCTCTTCTTTTATCAAACTGTTAAAGAAGGAATCTGTAGGTTATTCTTTGTAGGTTGCTTTTTCCCTTTTTTTTAGTTATTAATGCAAGCATTGCTTCTTCTTCAAAAAAAAAAAAGAATAATAAGAATTACCATTATATAAGATGAATACTAATTGTTGAATATTATCATCGACATCTCAAATACCAAATACTGTATGACATCATTGATAATACTAGTATGAAAAAATAAATATCATCTTTAATGAGGCAAGAATCAAATATCAAATATTTAATTTACCTTCGTAAATAAATTTAAATAATACTATTAATTTTTTTATTTAAAAAGTTCAAATATTTAGAAGTAGATACTTATCCTTACTAAACCAAGGATTGAATTTTAAATTCTTAAAAAAATATTGTGCATAATTTTTAGTCTTTCATTTTTGCTTCTCGATTCTTTGGGTTCTCCTTCTTCAAAGTTTGAAGTGACAATTTTGCTTTAGCTACGCAAGTTGTACTCTATGGGTAAAGTTTTCTTAGCTCCATGAGAGAGCACAAAGAATGCTAGACTAGTAACCAATTATGGAGTCTTCCTTTGTGCCCAATGAAATGAGAGTGGTGATTTGATCCACTTTCTATTGCCACCTTAAGCCATTGTTCTAAATACCACCATATGTTGGTATTTAGATTATGAACTGAAGAAAATTTGAGCCAAATTTTTTAGAATTGATAAAATTGTTTTATTGTTAATGATTTTAATGATATGTTTGGTAGTGTAGGAGAGTGATTTTTATTATTAAACTCATTAGAACAACTCAAATGTTGACTCCTTCTATACTATAGATACTATTAATATAAAGAATCCTTAATAGATATTTTTTTTAAATGATCTCCTTCTTAGCCTAACTACACTGATGTTAACCTACAGATATTCACATGCCTTTTCCTTTATTTTGATCCTTGGTGTGCAAGTAATTTGGGATTAATTAAGGTATACAACATATTAGATATGTTACCTAAAGTTGACTAGCTACACTAGAACTAAATTTGTATGAAAAAAATGAGGAAGTACCTATGTACAAATAAAGAAGGCCCATGCGAGCTTCTCTATAAAGGGATATCAAAACAACATTCCTCATAGAATTTTGATTATTTAGTAGATCTACTATGTTTTATTGTCTTCATTATGGATGAGCATTTAGTTCATCCTTTAAAAAATCTTTCCCAAACTACGGACTTTGAAGTATATGCGGTGAAGAGAGCGAATAAATTGACCTAATTAAAAGGGAGTCACATTCTTCATTCTATGCAAACTGCATAGTACATTTTAAAATATTAAAGAATGGTAAGCATGAATTGCATGACTTTGAGATAAATCAATTAATCTTATTAATCCTATCAGCCTTTAAAACTTCTTTAAATTTCATGGCAAATATATTTTAAGAATTTTTTTTTTATTTTAGCATCATCTTGAGTTAAATAATAGATCAATAAATTGTCAAATCTTTCTCTAAAGGTATGTTTCAAAGTGTTCAAATTCATGTTATACTTTATATAGTAGAAAATTTTTTATGAGATCAAAATTATGCTGCTCAAAAGTTTTGCATTTGATCAAAATGACATCAACATAAATTTTAACTTTTTCCATTTTTTTTTATTTTAAAAAATATTACTTCATCCTTTTATAAGTTGAACCAATATTTTTTTATGAGGATATTATATTATAGCACTATAACATATAACATAAAATAAAAGCACTTTTCTTGTAATTTGACAGATACATTTTAATTTGATAATACTCTGAGATTGAATCCAGGAAGCTCATCACATTAGAGTTGACTTAGAATTGACTAAGGCATCAATGTGTGAGACTAGATAGTTGTCTTTTTCACATGCTGAATTTAGATTTCTGAAGTGAATGTACTTCTATTATTTTCCATTCAATTTTTGTACTTTGATCGCATTTCAAATCCAATTCAAATATTACAGTTCTCTATTGAATCTGGCAAATAAAATCTTAGAATTATTTCAAAGATCAGTTTAACTAACATAGTCACAATATGCTAAATTGGTACTTAATCATCATCACCTTCTTATCAATATTAAGTATATGTTATGCAACAATTACATCTAAAACTTAAATCACATCAATTTTCCAAGATAATACATAATTTACCTTTTGAGTTTTAACCAACTCATCCCTCCTCTTTTTAATAAAAGTAATAACTTATTCTTAAAATTTATGTAGAGATTTGCACTTCCTTAATAACTTAATTTTTCTCCAACCTAAAAACATCAAGTTTAATAATCTCTTATACATTGACCATTCCTTTTAGAAGCATGGCCAAGATTGTAACAAGTTGCCTTTCCATGTAAATTTATAACATCAAGTCAGGACATTCATAGTGACATGATATTGAGAGAAGACTGAAAGTGCTCTAATGGCATTAGAAAGTTTGATAGGGATGTTAAGCTCTTATGAACTAGTCCCAAGGCTAACTAAGAGAGGGGATTAATTGGTATTTTAAAAAAATTTTTCAATCAAAATATAATCTTAAATCCAAAACCAAGATTTACCATAGAAATCAAAGTGCAGAAATTAAATACGGAAGCAATAATAAAGAACACAAAAATTTATAGTTATTCGATCAACTCGACCTATGTCCAATCCGTGGAGGCACCCTGCGAGTACTACACTAAACTCAGTGTCTCTCCTTTCTCCCCCACAGCAAGGAAGAGAAGTCTTTACAAACCTCCTTTCCACCAACCCAGGTGAGGCAGAGAACCCAACTCCTTTTTCTTCCACTAGAAGCAGGTAGAGAACCCAACTTCTTTTGCTTCCTCCTAAAACAGTCAAAGAACCTTGATCAGATACTAAAGTAGACCGCTCTACAACCCCCAAGGAATTAAGGATGACAATTGGAGAAGACGATGACGGATCCTTGCTTTGAGCAACCTTTATTTAACCCCTCACATACTCCCCCTCATAAGATCCTCTCTCTCTCTCTCTCTCTCTTACTCTCCCTCTCCTCTTGACTCTCTTAGGTTAGAATAGTAGCAAAAGATTATCTCTTTGGTAGACCAAGAGGTTTTAAAAAGAAGAGTTTCATAATAGCTCTTAATTGCAACAAACTGACTTTATTATCCAGGATGATATAAATATCATCCTGTACGATCAGTACAAATTAAACTCAATCAGCCAGGATGATTTGGGACGATCATAAGATTTTTGTTCATATCGTCCAAGATGATAGTATATCATCCTGTATGATTAGTACAAATTGTTGAATATCGCCCAAAACATCGCCCTGAATAGAAGCTGACTGATGTTTGATCATCCAGGAATAACTAATATTTTTTAACTGAACGTCCCAGTTGATCCTGCGATCGTCTAGGATGATATGATTGAGCAATCAAATCTTAATTGCTTTCCTTAATTACTAAATTAATTTAGGTATAATTATGTTGCATCATGCATGTACCTAAATAGATCTAGTGGCTGAGTCTTTCTGATTCTAGCCTATCATCCTGGCCGATATGAAAATTATCCAGGATGATAACGCTTAATGAAGCTTACCTTAACCAGGTTGCTCTAATTAGAATTTTTATTTTTAACTGATCATCCAGGCTGATTTATGGATCGTCCCAAACAATGTGAGTAAAATAAAAAAACTCTAAAATAGTTAGAAAAAATTCCCCTAAGTGTGTATGTGCAAGATTACTTAGTATCAAGAATCATATCATTTACAATAGACTCAAGAAAATGAAAAGTTTACAAACTATCTAAGACCTAGTTTACCCAATCTTATGCCAGATTAAGTTACAGTTTGATCTTGTTGACCTGAAATGTTAGCAGGCAAAACAGTCATAGAGAAACAGAAGTGTTTTCTATCATCAAAATTTTATTTCCTAAAAATAGATTCCCAACAATCTCCCCCTTTTTAAAGATGGTAAAACACAAACTAAATAATTAAAATAGTTCAAAGCAGTTTAATGGAAATAGTTTGAAAAAAAACTTAGTTAAACTATCCAATATAAAAATATAACATAACAATCAGTACAAATACTCAAAAATACAATACAAACTAGAACAGTACAGCTACTCCCCCTTTTGACATCATAAAAAGGATGAGGGAAAAAGAAAAACAAAACATAAACTAAAAAATAGGAGAAGACTAAAATAATGAATATAAGCTAAAAAAAAGATGGCCCATGATCATCCGAAGGAGGAGGTGGTGGTGGTGGATATGGCTGAAAGTAACTAGTAAAGAGTTGCAAAATGCTCCCCAAGCAAGGCCATATCCTGGTCATGCTAGTGCTGCTGGTGAGCCACGTAAGAGTCAAAATGAGCAACATCCTTAGTTTGTTGCTTCTCCTATATAGTAATATAGGTCTCAAATCATATCTCCTACTGGTCGAATCATTCCACCAACTTATCCAGCTGAGATTGATGGCATAATGGAGCAAGAAGGTGCAGGTGCTACCACCTCCTCAGCTCCCTCAGCTTTCTTGTGCCCTGGGTGGAGATGAGTACTATGAACAAGATGGAATGAGTTATTTGAGTAGAAGATAGGCTGAAAGTTTGGTGGGGCGGGATATTGGAGGTTGTATTTAAATTCTAGGACATAGGCAATGATATGTCCTAGGGAAGATTGGGCTTCCTCCTATGTCCTGGATCATGAATACTAGTTAGATGCTTAATATATCAAAAAATCAAATAAGAGGCATTAAATTCATGATGAGCCAAAATCTAAAAAGTGGTGATAGGATAGAGCGGAGTGATATGAATGCAATCACCAGCTTTTTGAAGAATAGAAGTACAAAGGACATGTTGGATTATCCTAGCATCTTTGAGTAAGCTGCTAGACTCTTTAACATTAAATGGAGTATTGGTGTTCCTTAAAAAGTGATTGGTTGGTGCCCAGTCGTAGTCAATATCAGAACATAGGGTGTGGAGTTTGTCTTCTATGATAGACAATTGCAGGAGCTCTTGACAGTCCTTATAAGTGATTTTGACAGGTCATCTATTCGTATAAGACTGAAGAGCGGAGAAAGATGAATTGATGCGAAGGCTAGAGAAGAACTCAAACCGTAACTCTAAATTAAATGGAATAAGTAATGGTAAAGAGGAAAGTGAGAGTAGTATGAGCAAATAGATCGAGGACAAGATAGGAAATAATGTGCGGGTTAACAGTCTGGGAAACAATGATCCCGGCTATTTTATACCTCAGATAGGTAGCTTGGTTGCTTGCCTCGGTAAAATGAGGATCCATATTCACCCTCGAGGAACTCCCAGAAGGCATGTGAGACCTCTATTTTCAACGGCCATAATAATTAAAATAGAAGGGAAGTAAGAGCAAAGAGGGTTGAAGAAATATTGTGTGAGAAAAAATTGATTGAATGCCTTGGTTTTTAAAGAAATTATCTGATCGTCCAGGATGATCATAGAATCATCCAGGCTAATTGGGTGCAAAAATTGCATCTGGGATGATTGGTCAAAAAGGCGATAAAGTTTTCCAGGACGATCATATATCATTCAGGATGATAAGACAAAAGCAATCATCCCGAGGAGTCAAGCCGGATGACTGTTGAAAAAGAAGATCATTCTGGCTGATTAGGTGGATCATCCAAGATGATACACAATAATAGATCATACCAGCCAAATTTAAAAACATTTCAAGCATTATCACATGTATCATCTGGGACGAATAGGTGGATCATCTGGGATGATCACCAATAATTGATTGTACTGGCCATATTTAAAGGGTTTAAATGTCTCGCCATGTGTATCATCCAGGATGAACATGTGGATCATACAGGCTGATTTCCTATAATTGAGTAAAGATTTAAGAACATTATCCTGGACAAAAAGGATCATCCAGACCAATTATAGTAAGCAAAGCAGGATATGATCAGATCATCCAGGATGATAAAGTTTTATCCAAGATGATTCTAAACAGAGAAAATATATCATCCGTCAGTTGAAAGGTTAGGAGTGGATTGAATAAATCATCCAGGATGATAAATAATTCATCAAGGATGATGGGACCAAAAAAAAAAATTCAAGAGGTGAATGTAGATGATTAGAGAAAGCCCAAAAAACACAAAAACACCAATAAAAGAAAAGGTTAAAATACAAAAAAGATAAAAAAAAAGAGACAAAAGGGAATGAAAATAAAAAAAAAATTTAAATATTTTTTTTTTCTTTTAAAGGCACGAAAATGATAAATTTTCCAAGTGATTAAATTTAAAGACTTGTAAGACCAATGAGTTAACATCATCAAAATTCAAAAATGGTTTAATATCTGATCCTTTTAACCTTAGCTCTTACTTCTCTCAGAGCAAAATCATCTTTTCAAAATAAGAGACCTAACTCAGTAACAAACAAATTGGATAAGAAAAAGATATCCGTTCAAAACTTGGTTCCAAAAAAACTATCTTATAGAATAATATACCAAAGTAATTTGCCACAATCATGAAATTTGAAATCAAGCCTTTCAAAATATCAAGTGACACATGAATTCTTCTAAGATTTAAAGGTTTAAAAGAGAGGGAAGCTTTCATTTTTGTGGGCTCATTTTATGCCTCTTGTCAATTGATTGACGCACTTTTTGCAGCTTTTGATTTTTTATATACTTTGTGTATCTTATTCTTTTTTGGCGATCATTACACATCTTTTGATTTTTGGCATCATTGGCCTTTTTTGTTTTTTTTTTTTTTTTTATTTTTTTGCAAGCTAGATCCCATATTAAAACTCTTAAATATTATAAGTTGTGAGTATTTCTTCCATATATTAGAGAAAAAAAACTCACTCTCTAATATATAAGAAGAATAAGCTACGAAACAGTCTCAAAATTATATGATAAATGTAATGACAAGATTTTAAAGAACTTAAAAGTAATATAAAAACTTTGAACATTATATATATAAGGTATATTACTATAGCAAGATAGAAAAGATCTTAATTACAAAGTCTAGTTATTAATTTGAGACTTTTATTTAGAAAAGAAAATTACACCACTAAAAGAGGTTAGAGGTAGGGAAATAATCTATGGTGTTTCTCCCTTTAATTGATTTAGGGATGTTTAGACATTGACTACAAAATTCCAAAAATAAAAACAAGGCAGAATATCATTTTAACTATAATAAAAAGAAAAACCAAAGTAAAAATATTAGAGATGAAACAACTATAAAATTACAACAAACATAAAAACCTATCTCAAAGCTAAAATAGAAAATAATAACAATCAATAGAGTAGTAAACGTGCAATTCATAATTTGTTAAGTAGTAAGTTTATGTAATTATGAGCCACGAGCATCCGTTGTCTAAGTACCACATGCTCTCATGAGGTATTTGGTGAGAGCTTACCTACAAAATCATCAAATATAAGATTTAGGAACCCAAACAGGTTTGGGTCCCTTCTTATGAAAAGAGGAATGTAATACATGTTTGTTATGCTGTGTATCATACAGTTTAGGTCTCCACCACAATATATACTATGATGAATAGTGCAAGTGTGTGAAAGGTATCCTAGCATGCCACATGAAAAACATCTAACTCCAACAAAAAAATTTACTAATTTGTTTGGGTTATAATGCCTCTTCCTAGGTTTTGGCTTTAGATCAAGTGTTGATGTATTCAAATTTCTCTCAAGTGTATTTAATTTAGCTTTAAACCTTAAGTTAGCACTTTTAAAATTGCATTATGAACAAACAAAAAGTTCTCTTTATGATCAAATTCTCATTATAAGTTTTAAAATAAGATTTAAGTGAGGTGTAGGATGCTTTCAAAGAATCATGCTCAACAATTAAATCATAATGATTTTTATTTAAATAACCAAATTCATCAAGTTAATAGATGTGATTTGTATCAAGCAAAGTGTGATCTTTACTTAAACTTTTCAAGCTCTTTTTGTAAATTTAAACACTCCAATTTCAAACTAGCATGTGATTTCTTAAGTTTCTTTTATGATGCATGAATATTTTTCAGAATCTCAAGTAATTTATCATAGGTGTGTTCACATACCTCTTCTTGCTCAGATTGACCAAGATGATCACCCATTAAGCATAAATTTGTTATCTCCTCTTCAACTTTAGTCTCAGATGAGTCGGATGCAAAATCCTCCCAGAAAGCCTTTTGGTTCTTACATGAGGTGTAGGATGCTTTCAAAGAATCATGAATCATAATGTTTTTTATTTAAATCATCAAATTCATCAAGTAAAGACATGTGATTTCTATCAAGTAGAGTGTGATCTTTACTTAAACTTTCATGCTCTTTTTGCAAATTTAAAAAATCCAATTTCAAACTAGTATGTGATTTCTTAAGTTTCTTTTATGATGCATGAATTTTTTTAGAATCTCAAGTAATTCATCATAGGTTGGTTCACATGCCTCTTCTTGATCATATTGACCAAGATGATTACCCATTAAGCATAAATTTGTTATCTCCTCTTCAACTTTAGTCTCAGATAAGTCAGATGCAAAATCCACCCAGAAAGCCTTTTGGTTCTACTTCTTGTCCTTCCTGTATTTGGATTTCTACTCACCCTTTTCTTTGCTTGAGTGATCTTTAAGTGTAGCATAATAAGCTTTAACATGTCAAGGCTACCTCCATTTAAAACAAACAATATTAGAAGAACTTTTATAAAATTTTTCTTATCCTTAGCTCTTTTCCACTTCTAATGATACATGTTATTTTTCTTTAGAAAGATTTTGAATTTCCTAGTGATGAAGGAAACATCATTCTTGACTTAAAGGTTTAAGTTCTTCCCCCCTAATGAAAATAACAATTTCATCAGGTAAACTAGGAATATTCTTGACTTAAACACACCCTTAGAAAATATTCATTCGAGTTTTATCGCAATCAAAGAATTAACTGCCATGGGTGTTCCTAATACACTAGCTATTTTTTGAAATGCCCTCAAGAGCCCAACAAGGTAAAGGAAAATTATGTATTTTAATCCATAAAGGGATCAAAGTAAGTTCCTCACATCTAAGCCTAAATATAGGAAACTATTTCTATGATATGAATGGTTTGCAAAGAAAAACACCAAGGGCCACCTAACCAAGCCACTCATAATTGTTGATAGAAGAAAACTGAAGTAGTAAAATCCCTCTTTCAAGGATAGTAAGGTTAAAGTACCCTTCAAAAGATAGGATTTTTTCATGGAAGCTAAAAGTGCTTTGTAATAAGGCTCTTTACAGATCACATAACCAAAGAGATAAAGCCCACAATCTTTAGATTCAATTATGATATCATCATCCAAAAACAAAATAATGTTATTCTTGTGAAGGTCTAGGGAAAATTATTGGTTAAGTAGTTATGCTCAGGGAGTAGTCCTTTCCAGTTTAGGGAAAGAGGAATAAAAGGGTTTGAGGAAGAAGGCAAGAAATGAGAGCTTGAGTGCTAAGGGTGTTATTGGAGAGGTAGGAGAAATAAAACAAAGAATTTAAACCCATATCAAGTGGAACCACATGAGATTGAGAATGAACAAAGGGAAGAGGTGGACCAAGGTGGCTACGGTTGAAAAATAAACCTTAGTAGCGTGCTCTCTTCACAAGACAAAATCACAATCCTTAAAATTATATATATATATATATATATATATATATATATATATATATATATATATATATATATATATATATATATATATATATATATATATATATATATATATATATATATATATATATATATATATATATATATATATATATATTGATTTTATTTTTGAGATGTTTTTTTTAAAGCATGGACCTTTTTTCTTTTACTGATATGTACTTTACCTTGATATAGCTTTTTGTTTTTCAAAGCTATTTTATAATTTTATAAAAATAATTAATTCAAAGAAACATGAAATCAATTTATCTATACTGACTTATTTTTTTGGATGATGGCCTTGTGATAATGCCTACAACTTTTGTATTGGTTAAAACCATAATTGTATATGACGGTTTAAAATATTTTCTTCTAATTTAATCTTACACTATTGTAGTTGGTGAGGTATCACACTATTCACATCCCTTACTCTTGTTAATATATCACATTTTCTTTAGGAAAATGTTCAACCATTTTCATTAGCCTCACATAAAACTTTGCATGCTTTAGTTTTATCTACTATTGAACATACAAATTTAATCACTCTTTTTAATTTTATTCTTAATTTAAATATTTTTTGGGGGAATACCTCCTTTTTAACCCATTAGAGTATTTTTTTTGGCCAAATTTTTTGTAGTCATATTTTTTTTTCACTATTAAGATCTAAGAATGTTCTATTAAAGGTTTATATGATCAAGCTTACCCAATTATATTTTTCATCATACATCTATTGAAATCATTCTTTTCATGAGGTTAAAAAAACTCAAACTTGATCAATAAAATCCAGAATATAGTATAAATCTAGATTTTCATACCAGAATTCAAAGATTAAGGCCCATGTCTTATAACCCTTTTTGGGAGATTTTTAAATCCCCTAAAAACCCAATCAAATGATAACCAAGTTATGAGCTATCAATTTCATAATGATTAGCTATTTCCCTAGGGTCCACCCTCCATATTTATGGTCAATATGAGGCCTATAACCCCAAAAACTTGATTGAAATCCAAAGGTTGTAAAACCTATAAATATTTAAAGCATATGTCACTAGACCTAGCATCCTATGAAACTTGACCTTCTGACCTTTCCAAAAATCCTTGACCATGTCCATGACCCTTTTTTTGATATGTTAAACATTAAACTACACTTTGGTGAACCCTATTTGACCACGAGGCCCAAATGACCAAAAATGCTCCTTTAGGAGAAAATTAGAATTTTCTCCAAACTTCAACATGGTAAATCAACATCAAGCCATGAAACCTTCTCCAATTCATCCTAAACAATATTATGAATGCATTGAATTAAAATTCAAGCCTTGGACATGCATGGTTGAATAAGTCAACTAATGTTGATAAAATTTCCCCTTGAGAGCTTAATTGGGCATTTTAATCCAAATGCTTTTATATTTGCTTGAGACTACCTCCATTGATTTCTAATCATAAAACAAAACTTATTGTGTCCAAACTCAACCAATGGGTTGACTTTATTGACCAAATCAACCATACACTCAAGCAAGGCCAAAATCAATGCTCCAAATCAATTTCAACCAAAATTATCTCCCTAAAAGATTTCAATTTAATATCTTAAGCATATCAAATATTTCACTAAGTCAAATTTCCCTTGATTTGTCTTGGTCAAGCAAATTATAGGGGTCAAAACCCATTAATTTTTTATGTATTTGACCAAAACTCTAATACCATAGCTCGAAGAAATTGGCTAATCACCTAAGCAACCAAATATACATCCTTTGATGACACCTCACCCCCATGGACTAGTTTGACTAGTCAAATGGTCAAGAAAGCTTCCAAATTAGCTTAGGTTCTCAAACCACCTTGTCAATCCTAAACCTCCAACAAACCTACTCAAATGTTCTATAGACCAGCCCATTCACCTCCTAAATAGACCCTAGTGTATCCCCTAAACGCATGCCTAAGAGATAGTTTAGCCTCATGATGGAAACTTAAGTGGTCCCCTCATCATATGAGCTAAGGGATCTCTCTCAATCTCCATCCTTCCCGTGGCTTATAACATCCTTGAACAAGTGGCAAGCATCCAATGGAGAGCTCAAATCAATCTAGCCTTTCCATATCAAAAGCTTGAGGTTAGTGGAGGGGGATTTGACCTAAGGGCATCATTCATTAAAACTCAGTCTTTCAGCAGCCTCCGCTCCTGAAAACTCCACCCTCAGCTCCATCAATTAGAAATTTTTCCTTCCATTCCAAACATTTACCTACAAAATTTGACCCTCCAAATACCATTTTGGTGAAAACGAAAGGTTCTAATGAGAGAAAGTTGTGTTTTAAACACAACATTAAATATAGGTACAACCAGCTTAAGTTGTCTTCCGCAAAGTTCTAGAGGACATCGCTAGAAATTCAATTTGAAACTGCTCAAAACCCATCAATTGGTTGGTGAGATAAATTAAATTTAAGTTTAAAACTCAATTTGAAACTATTCAAAACATACAATGCATGAAACCTCCAAACTATTGACATTGGAAGATTAAGATTTCATGAGCTTATGTTTCAAATTTTATTGAATTTGTACAAGTATTTTGAAAGATAAAAGTAATTAAATTTGCTTAGTTCGTATTAAACTAAATTAGCTTGGATTGATTCTAATCATATGATCTTCCTTCTATTTTTATCAGATTGCCCATGATCAGTAGGACTGCATGTTTATTCAGCTAGATTCAAAATTATGCCAATTTGAAACCACTGTAGATGATTTGGTAGAATCTTGATTGTTGGTTTGTCCACAGTCAATTCAACAGCCCCAATCATGTACCGACATGGATAAGTGGTAAATCTTAATTTGGCCATATGTCACTACGTCGTGCACCACTATCATTTCATCATCAATAATTTCTAATGATTGGCGTCGGCAATTAATGGAATTAAAAATTTTGGAAAATGCTTAAATACATCAAACATTTATATTAATTCCATTTTTTACCATATTTGGTAATTTTTTGTCATTAGAATCACATTTACACCTAATATTTATAAAATTATTTTTTATATGTTTTTACGAGTGAATTGTGAGAATTTAATATTTATTTGAAATCAATTTTTATCAATTTTCTTACAATCCTATTATCAAATTGAACCCAATTGTAGTAAAAATGTTTTTAACATCTTAGGCCATCCCTACATTTTTTTATAGGCCAAGATAGTCTCTCAATTATTGTGTGGTGAATTTACAAGGTGATGGGTCCAATTTTGACCAAAAAAAAAATTAAAAATTCATAAGTCTCCAAATTGATAGGATCTTGCAATAATTTTTTTTGTGGTCTACTTGCATATCTGTTAGGGCTAGTTGAAAAAAATTTTAAGCCCATTAAAATACTAGTGACAACTAGAAAAAATAATTAAGGTCAATATCTAGATGACTTAAAAATTTTCTAGAAAATTATACGC
Source organism: Dendrobium officinale (assembly GCA_019514585.1). Taxonomy (NCBI): domain Eukaryota; kingdom Viridiplantae; phylum Streptophyta; class Magnoliopsida; order Asparagales; family Orchidaceae; genus Dendrobium; species Dendrobium officinale. The sequence goes on along the minus strand of CM033685.1, from coordinate 23,567,585 downwards.
ATACCTAATAAGGGTGAAACTTTCAAACATTGAACATAGTGAGATCATACACCTTATGTTTAAATTTTGCTGGAATTGGTCCCCATTATGTAAGAAAATTAATCAAGTTAAAAATCATTCCCTTAAAGGGACCTTAAACTTAAAAAAAAAAATATAATAAATTCAAGTTAAATCCAAAAACCATAAATAATATTTCAAATTGCTCATAATTTAATCCTCTATCTAGGATAATTAAGATCCCCTTCACTAGACCTCAAATTTGAGCTTGATTTAATAATTAAAAAATTAATAATTAAATAAATTTAATTATTAATAATTATTAAAAATACAAAATAATTTCTAAACTCTTGAAAACACTCTTACAGGTCATACCTAGCCTATTCGAGTGATTTCAAAAAATATTGTGTGAGTTTTGTGATTTCAAAAAAAAATCATTCATTTGGGAGTTAAATAATTCAATTAAATACCAATACTTTTAAATTTCATAATCAATTCTCGAAAAGTCTAAATTTAATAAACTCGTTTGAATTGGATTCATTTAAAGGTCTAATATTTATTAAAAATGTCAAACTTCTAGAATTTACTTAAAATCAAAAATTTAACTCTTTTGTCAATTTTAGTTCAAATTTTCACCCAAACTTTGCATAATCTTAACTTTATAAACAAAAATCTTAACTTAGTGTGGTAATCCTTATATGTTAGATTGAAATATGTTTTAATAGGGAAGACAAGAATTTGTGAGGGTTTGTGTTAAGATTAACCTGGAATAATCAACTTCCACTTGGTTTTTGGGTTGAAGGTAGTGCTGGTAGATTCTTTCAAAAGATCGAATATTAAAGGATTTCAAATTTTTTGCTTTAATTGTGGCAAAGTTGGTCATGTTAAGAAAAAATGTCCATATTCTAGTCTAGATGAATTTTTGGTTTCTCCTAATGATATTCCCAAGATTGGTAAAGAAGTTTTAGTCATATGTTCTTTTTTGGGAGCTAATGTTCATGGAGAGTCTAAACGTGTTGTGAAGAAAGTGGCTAGGTATGGTCCATGGATTAATATAAACTATGGTAGAGGTAGAAGTAAAAATCTGGGTAGGAAGAGGGGGAGATCTTGATCTTGACTCAGACGAGTATTTGTGTGAAGGGGGATGTGGTTGATGATAGGAGGGAGGTGGACTTATCTGCTAAGTGAAAAGATACTGATTTGGCTCCTAGGGAAGTTTTGGCGAATGTAGAAAATTTTCCTCAAGATTTGGCAGGCTCTTCTACTCTTTCAATAGATGGTGTGCAGTTTGGTAAGACATGTGGTTTAAATTCATCTTCTCATACTCTATGTTTTAATAAGTTTAATATGTTTGCTGGTTTGGGTGAGGAAAAGGATTTTGTTCAATTCAGCTGGCTGAAGAATGAGTTGAGGTAGGGGTTTATGCTGATGCTGATCCAGAAGGTGGGGGATCACCTAAGGATTATGCGGATGGTTGTACTCAATTGAGTATGGATGTTAGTGGGAGTGATGAGATTGATTCAGTTGTGGGTAAGAGAAATCTTATTAAAGAACTAAAAAAATTAGATTCTATTAAGTTTAGTTCTAGAAGCATAAAACTGAATTGGTATTCAAAGGAAAATTAAGGGAAGATTCCCCTCATATTCCTTAAAAATACCATTGTGTTTTGGAATTATAGAGGAGCTTGGAAGAGGAAAACTTCTCTATATCTTAAGAAATTTGCGAAGGCAAAATGAGGTTGTATTTGTTGGATTGTTGGAGACTAAATTGACTTCCATTGATAGGAAGGTAGTTAATTTGCTTATTGGTTTGGATTGGGACTTTTGTTATATTCCTTCATATGGGTTATCAACAGGTATCTTGGTTCTTTGGAAATCTATGCTGGCTTCTTTTTTTATTTTAAAATTTTCTTCTCAATATATTATTGGTGATCTTCATATCGACAATAAGTGTGTTTGGAGGATCTCTACAGTTTTTGGAAGCAAGGAAAGGTATTTGAGAAGGGAACTTTGGAGGGATATTGAATTGTATTATTCCAAAGATATTCCTTTAGTTGTTGGTGGGGATTTCAATTGTATACTGACCAAAGGTGATAAGAAGGGCGGGAAGAGGTTTACTTTTTCTCAAGGTTCCAAGGTGATGAAATATTTTTTAATAAATAATGATTTTCATGTAGTCGATTTTATGGGTCCTAGATTCACTTGGTGTAATAACAAGGTTGGTGGAGCTTGTATTTTGGAAATATTAGATAGGTGTTATCTAAATTTTTCATTATTTGATACTTCTCAGTTGATGGTGGTACATTATCTTGCGAGGATTGCTTTAGACCATTGTCATATTATGCTGAATCTTTTATGTCAAACCCCAAGGCCAAAAGAGTACTTAGATTTGAAGATATTTGGGCATCTTATCATGCTTTTATTGCTATCATGTTTAAAGCCTGGAATATGAAAGCATTTGGAAGCTATTCTAAAATTCTCAATATCATGTTTAAAAGAACTCTAGAATCTTTAAATTTTTGGAGTAAAGCTAAACTAAAAGATCTTAATGTTTTAAAGGATTGCCTTAAGAAGGAAATTATGGATTTACAAATCAAGGAAGCAAGTGATGTTGGGCTCTCTGAAGATAAGATTTTATTACTCACACAAAGGTGAATGAACTCAATAGCACTTTGGCTCGGTTAAATACATGAGGGAGGTAGCGGGCTAAGGTTACTTGGTTGTCTGATGGAGATAATAATACAAGATTTTTTTCATTCTTATGCTAATGGAAGGAGAAACTTGAACAAGATTTAGATGATTAAAGATGGAAATGGGTTGGTGATTGAAGAAAAAAATCAAATTGTGGAAATTTTCTTCAATTTTTAAAGTAACAAATGGCAGCATATGGACTGTATTTTGGAGGACTAGCCTACCACTTTATCTATCCTGAATAAAAAAGATAGAAATTCGCTGGAAGAAGAGCTTACTTTGGAGAAAGTTATGGGAGTGGTGCATGATCTAAGGGGTGATAAATCCCCAGGTAATGATGACATCTCTCAATCTTTCATTAAAACTTATTGGTCTATTATTAAAAATTATATTTGGAATGCAATCTATCAAGTTTTTTCCATGGGCTCTATTGATGTGGATTGGAAGGAAAATATTGTTGTGCTGATTCCTAAAGTTGAGAGTCCTTTGACACCTCCTCCTTTCAGGCCAATTAGCTTGTGTAAATCAATTTATAAGCTGGTGGCTAAAATTCTTCTTAAGAGAATGTATGGTATGAATCTTAAGCTCATCTCCAAAGAATAAGTAGCATTATCGTAGGGAAGGTCTATTTTGGAACATGTTTTGATGGATCAAGAAAATTTTCATAGATTTAGATTTTCTAAATCTACTACAGGCTTGGTTTCTTTCAAGATCGATATAGAGCAAGCTTATGATAGTATGGGTTGGTCTACTCTGGATCAAGTCTTGAGGTATTTTGATTTTCCCTTGAAGTTCTCTAAGCTGATTATGGAATGTGTTGTGGATGTTAAGTTTTCTATTTTTATTAATGGGAATTATTCCAAGTGGATAATGGCTAAGAGTGGGTTCCATCAAGGTTGTCCACTTTGACCATTTCTATTTATATTGTGTTCTCAGCTATTATCTAATTCATTGATTCGAAAAGGTGACAGGGTTGGTATCAAATTGCATTCTGATATACTGATAATTTCCCATTTGCTTTATGCGGAATATTTTATCATCTTTTTTATGCTAGTTTTAAAATGGTGAAGGAGGTAAGGAAGATCCCTATAAATTTCAGTGATTGGACGAATCAAATCATTAATTATCAAAAATATGTTGTTCTTTTAAGCAAAGTTGTTAACAAGAGGAAGAGGAGAACTATAGCCTGTTTAATGGGTCTTAGACCGATTAAAGAGATGATTTATTTGGGTGTGAAGATTGCTTTAAGAAGACTTGTTGGTATATTAGATAAATCTTTGGGGAAACTAAATGCTTAGGGGAACAAATTTATTTCCTTGTAAGGGAAATTTATTCTTCTTAAATCAATTATTTTATCACTTCCCATTTTTCAATGAACTAATTCTCTTGTTCCAAAGAGTATTTTTTTGTGATATTGATAAGATGTGTAGGAACGTTTTATGGCATAAATAGGATAGGAAGAATGGTATTCATCATATTAATTGGGAAGTCTTATGTAAACCAATTAATATAGGTAGACGTGGATTACATTCTTGTATGGACAGAGTGGGTCTGATGAGAGATAAGTTGGCCTGGAATTAACTTACGGAGAAATATTATTTCTTTTATAAGACATTTTCTACTGGACATGGGTTAAGAATTGGGAATTCTGATTTGAAGAAAAGTTTTCCTATTGTAGGGAAGGTAGTTACTAATAGTGCTTAAGCTATAAATCCTAATATCATATGGAAAATAGCAAACGGATGATTTATTAATGCTCTTAATGATGTATGGGTATTGGATAAGTGCTTGATTAACTGGCCAACATTTATTTCAAATATTTATGACTCTGATCTGATGGTGGAGAAGTTCATTGTGAATGGAGGTTGGAACATTTAAGTGGTTCGAAGTTATTTATGTGAGGAACTGGACATTCCTAACTGTAATACGAAAACTCATTTTGAACTGTTCAAATAGCAGTTGGAGTTGATGTAGCAGTTTTTGGGTAAGACAATTTCTACTCTAGCTTTTGATGCTATGGTTTGTTATAAACCTGTGAAATAATATTGGGGATGGAATAAAAATTTGAAATTTAATCCTCGTGTGGAAAATTTTTGGTGGAGGATATTTCATAAGTGTCATTCCTACTTTTCAATTTTTGGTCCATAGGAAATTGAAAGATAATAATACTTGGCCTAGAGGCTATTTGAAGGTTGAGGAATTTGAGCATGTAGTAGTGGGGTGTTTGAAATTGGTTCAGATTATTTTAATCTTTAATAAATGGGGATTTGCAATTCCACTATTTGAGTCTTTTAATTATTGTTGTGCATGGTTGGAATTGGTGGCTTCTAATCATTTTTTTTTTTTTGGGAGAATCTTCTGTACTATAATTTTTTTATCTTGGAAGTAAAAAAATAAAGGAGTGTATGGTGGTAAAGAAAAAATTACTTTGTTTATTCCATCCTACACCACTAGTGTTGATTCTATCTTAAGTTTAGCGGATTCTAGTAATTTAAAATTGGGTATCTGGAACGTTAATTAGCCATTATAGCTATTAAGGAAATCTTGGCATCCTCCCCCTCCCAATTCGATCAAAGTGAATGTGGATGTGCATTGGTCCTACAATGCTAGTATTGGAGGAGTTTTTAGAGATCATAGAGGGAGATTTCTATTTGCATTTGGATTTAGTGGGCATCATTGGGATGTATGCCAAATGGAGTACCTTGTTTTTCAATCCTTGGGTCTGTTCTTGTAGAGGTGGATGTTTGAATATAAAGGAATCATAGTTAAAAGTGGTAATGTTAATGTCATCAAGTTTCTTCAAACTAGTTTGGGAAATTCAAAGGGTAGCTTTGTTTACAACCAGTTGGAGGATCTTTATTGTCATAGAGATTTTCATTTGTTATTTTTAATTGTGTAGATAGGGGTTGTAAAAAGTTAGCCAATCTTTTTTCTAACATTGTTCCTATCTATGATTATATTTGGGATGATATTAGTCTGGATAGTATTCCTCCATTTTTATTTCATTTTGTTAAAGAAGGAATGTGATTCTATTGGTAGTTTGTAATAATTTTCTTTTTAATAATATTGCTCTTGCATCTTTCAAAAAAAAAAACTTAGTGTCATCTTACTCATCTTTGGGTCTAATTTTTATAAAAAAAATAGTAAAACTCTTGAATTCATCTTAAATTAAAATGTCAAAATAAGTCTTCTTTATTTAATGAATTAAAATAAATCATAAGTTCTAAAAGTTCACAAATGGTCAAAACTCTAGCAAACATCAATCCAATTTGTAAAATCAGAAAACCACCCTAAAATTCATAGCACATACTATATTGAAGAAGTTTTTAATATAGACTACCTCGAGCTATGGGGCTACATAGTCTAAGGAGGCCTAGTTCCCCGAGCCTGTTGTGACAATACCACGAACATATTCAATTAAGTGAAAAACTATAAAATTAACTAATCATTAATAGAACTATATTAACCTTATTGTTAGGATGGACTACTTTAAATCATTAATAGAACTATCTTAAATCATTAATTAGTTAACCAAGACTAAGGTGGCTCCACTTCAGCTTTCCATTCTGAGACCCTCACTACTAATAGCATCTACCTCCTCCTATGACCCTAGCTCATGTAATGCCATAGAGGTTCCTCCTTTTGCTACTAGTTCTTAGTCATTGGAAGCCTCCTCCTTTGCTACTAAAGTTAGCATTCCAAAGCTAAACGTTCCCACTGAGAGCTCTTTTCTCTTTAATGTTGAGTCTAGTGAATAGGTTGTTAAACCTAAGTTAATGTCCCATGGCTATAAAGGGGGGGGGGGGGGGGTGAATTGTAATTAGAAAATTATCCCTCTTTTAGATGAGTTGAACCGAAAATAAATTTAATGAATTTTTATAAAAAGTTTTTTTTTTTCTAAACAAAACTTTTTAAACAGTAAAATGCAGAAAATAAAAAACAGTAAAAATGAAAGACACAAGATTTATAGTGGTTCGGTCTAAACCAAACCTACATCCACTCCCCAAAGGCACCCTCTGAGTATTGCACTAATACCAATAGTGTCTCTCCTTTTTGCACCCACAACAAGGTGGAGAAGTCTTTATAAACACTCTTTCCACCACTACCCTGTGCGGCAGATAACCGTCGGCCTTTTACACTATCCCCAGTGTTGGCAGAGAACCGTCCGTCCTTTCACACTCTCCTAGTGTGGGCAGAGAACCCGATCTCCTTGATAGATCTCCTCACAAGAAATCTAGAAAGAAAAAATAAAAGAGTGAAGTAATCTCAAATCACAAGTAGGAAATCTTACCTTTGAACACAAAGTAAAGGTTTCATACTCCAGTGGAAGAAATCCTTCTTTAAATGCTCTCTCTCACTCTCTCCTTGAGTCTTCTTTCAATAGGCACAAAGATCAATGACCAAAAAGATTTTTTGACAGTCAAATTTGGACTATATATAGGAAAGACAAGAAAAACTGTCCAAAAACTACAAATTTTCAATTCTGTACGCAGTGGATCGTCCCCTATTATTGTGTTTTGTCCCGGACGATTTTTCTTAAAGTGTCAAAAATGATCCTAATGTATACTGGTACGAACTATGTTCGTACACGATCATCATCCCGTATGAACTAGGTTCATCCGATATCAAATGGTTATTGCATAGGGTCAGTTTCCAAATCCCTACAGGATGTAACCAACCGAGGTAAGTTGATTCGATTTGTCTGGGACGAACAAGTTTCATCCTGGACAATTTTAAACAGAGTGTTTCATCAGGGACTAAGAGTAATTTTGTCCTGTACGATTTTAAACATAGAGTTTCATCCTGGGACGAACCATGTATTTCGTTTGGACGAATAGTGCAAAGTGAGAATCCAGAGGCGTTCATCCCAGGATGAATATTAAATTTGTCCGGACGAATAGGACTTAAAAAAAAATTTCTCCCTACCTGTTCGATCCATTGCTCTTCCGAGGGGTTAATTGACATGATCGTCTCGTACGAACTATGTTCGTCCCGTACGATCAGTTCATAAAAGTTATTCCCCCATATGTGTGTGTTTGTGAATATTCACTCAATTACTATCACTCCCATTCAATTCAAAAACATTTTTAAAGCTTTTAATTTACAAATGATTCGATGCTGAATTTGATTTGAAGTCTTCATAGTTTGGAATTGATTTTCCTGAAATGTTAGTACACACTACAGCAAAAACAAATCTTCCAAAAAGTGTTAGGAGATAACTATACATAAAATAATAATATTTGAAATCATCAAAATAATATAAGTTGCAAGAATGTAAAACATGCAAATAGCAACTCTCTTAACAATCTCCCCCTTTTTAATGATGGAAAAACAATTATTGTTTGTAGTATTTGTAGGATTTTAAATTCTAAGAAACTCCTAAACTCCCCCTGAATTGATGAATACATGAAAAATAAGGAGGCTTAAATTTCAAAAAAAAAATCAAAAAATTTTATACAAGAAACATACAAAACCTTATACAAAACAAGAAACATACACACATACAAAACATACAACTATAATAATGACAAATATAAAGGAAAAGGATTATAAAAAACAAACAAAACAAACAAACTAATTTCTCCCCCTTTTTGACAACAGCAAAAAGAGAAGAAGAAAAGAAGTCTTGAAATGTAAATAGAAATATGAAATTCATTTGATAATTTAATCTTGAAAGTGATTGAAATAAGGTATGTAAATAAATTTAAAACATTAGAGAAATCATAGAATTTCATATAATTTAAGAAGTGATATAACATAGATATTAAAAAGAATTTATCAAAGGCATGAGTCAATTTAGACATTAAGATAAAGAAAATTATTACACGAATAAAAAATTTTATATTTCAAATTTCAATGTCAATTATAAATGGACATAAGATCAATTTGAATTAAGAGATTAAAAGAGTCTGGAAAGAAGTAACTACTACATGTGGCGTTTTGTGCATCTTTTTCAACTTTATGGCACATTTTTTGTGCATCTTTTTACTTTGGGCTTATTTTGTGCTTCTTTTTCTTATTGCAAACTTTTTGTGCAATTCTTTTGATACCAATTTTTCTTGTACATTTGTATAATTTTCAAGAGTAATTGAATTCTTTCCAAAATCAATAATCTAAAATTTCAAATTTTTCTAAGTGCATAAATACAATTTGAAAAGAGAAATACAAAATAAGAAAACATCTAAATTAAAATAATGAAATTAAAGATAATGTAATCTAAATAAGAGACATGGAATTGAAAATTCTAATAATATCAAGTAATAAGCATCACTTAAATTTAAAATTATTAGATTTTCTAATAAAATTAATTTTAATTTACAATTTAGGTTAAAGCACTATTAAGACTAAAAAAAATAAATGTCATAAAGTCTAACACACATTTCAAAAATAAATAAATAACAAAATATTGGAACATATATTGATATTAAATGAAGATATTATAATTTTATGTCCTAGATATCAATAACAACATAACTTAAAACAAGGAAAATACAACATTGGAAAATACAACAATCTAAAATAAATCACTTTAACACATGAACTACAAAGAAACACAGAACAAACACAACAATCATTCAGATGGACCCTGATCTGGAGGAGGAGGTGGTGGTGTTGCACCAAAGAAGTTGAAGTAACTACTCATCATAAGCATGTTGGTATTTATGTTATTTATCTGATCATGCATAAAGCCCATATCTTGATTGTACTGAATATCCTGTTGTTGTAAATGAGTTTCAATTTGATCAAACCTTTGATCAAAATGAGCCTCAAAATTGTCAAATCTTTGAACCAAATTCTGATAATTTGGTTCAGTAGTAGATGTAGATTTCAGCTTCTTCTTTTATTTCACTCAGAACAACATAAGTTTTGCTAGGCTCTTCCTTATTGAAGATTGCTCTAAATGATGCATCATTGTAGTAGTAGAGGGGTTCTTCAAAATTTTGTTCTGGATGAATCAAATTATACTTCTTTTCTAAAATATAGGCAATTAGATGTCCAAAGGCTATGTTCTTCTTTCTTTTATGATCAACATGACCAATTTCAGAAAGGCTATAAAAAAAATCAATTAGTTGGGCCTCATATATAGGTTGTCTGGTCATTATCAAGAAGGTAACAATAGAAAGAAGAGGGTGATATTGACTCTATCACCAGCTTTAGGTATAATAAAAGTTCTAAATACATGCTGGATGATATGGGCATCACGAACTAAATTTGCTACCTTAGGTAAATGATCCTTAGAGTTTACTCCTCTAATCACTCGATTAACTTCAGTCCAATTAAAATTTGTGGAGGTTAAGGTGTGTGCTCTTAATTCCTTCAGTCCTTAAGTTTAAGAAGATACCAAGGTCAGCCTTGGTGATTTCAATTTTCTTTTTAAAAACAAAGGAACTGATGACAGAATGGTCGGAGTTGAAAGACATGTTCGCCAAAAAATAATGAAAGGTTTCTTTGTTGTAGAAGTGTACTAAGGTGAGGATTAAATAAAATTGAGTAGAGGTAAACAAGTACATTACCTTAAAAGTTAATTCTTCATGTAGGAGTACTCTAGATGGGGTAATTTTCATGGAGAAAAACCTAGCATAGGATTCTTCATTGGCTTTAGAAAGGAAATTTTCAGAAGTGTTTCTTGGTGGACCCTTAGTCAAAGACTTTTGGAGCTTGCTAGAACTTGCCAATGAAAGATCTTAAGAGAAGAAAGGTTTGAAAGAGATGTGTGAAAGTGATTGTTCAGTTAAAAAATGCCGTCAATTTATGGAAAAATGACTGTTCATAACAGATAAAATTTTTTTTCGTCCCGTACAAATTAAATTCGTCCTGTACGAACAAATTTCGTATGGACGAACGAATGAAGTCAAAAAAGAAATGGTTTTTCATAAACACACAACTTACGAAGCATCCTTTTGTACAGACTTTTGACCAAAACAATCGTACAGAAGAACACGTGTTCATTCGGACGATCAGAAATTCAATTCGTTTTAATGGCAGTTCAAAATCGTCCCCCGCTATGAACCGACATGTGTACGTCTGGACGAACCAAAGGTTCGTACGTATGAAGTTCATATTAAAAACTGTCTTATACATTCAACTGCTTCATTCACTCGACCCATCGTTTGATAAATATTTAATCCCGGACAATCGTGACGATTGTACAGACGAATTATATTAAAATTGCTCTTAAAACGGTTCAAAATCACACAGTTTGTCATACTACATAAATCGTCCCGTACGAAACAATTTCGTCCTGGACGATGATAAAAAAAATTTAAAAAACAAAACAAAATGAAATCATTCACACAAATTAAAATTAAGAAACACAACAACAACAAAATAACAAACACAAAAACATTAATCCAAAAAAAAATATCAATGTTGCAGAAAACATTTTTATTTAAGCATTTAAATCAATCACACCAAGCCTTATTCTTAATGCACTGAAAGTATCAAAGGCTAATGGTTTTGTAAAAAATGTCTGCAAGTTAATTTTCAGTAGAAACATGAGTGAGTTCAATTTCTCCTTTGGACACATGATCCCTTATGAAATGATGTTTTATGTCTATATGTTTGGTTCTTGAATGTTGAATATGATTTTTAGAAATACAAATAGAACTAGTGTTATCACAATAAATAGGAGTAGTGCCTATAGACAATCCTAAATCAATCAACTGTGGTTTTAACCAAAGTACTTGTGCCACACAACTTCCTAAAGCAATGTATTCAGCTTCAGCAATAGATAGAGCCACTGAATTTTGTTTTCTACTAGACCATGAAACTAATGAATTTCCAATGAACTGACATGTTTCATAAGTGTTTTTTTTATCTACTCTACAGCCTGCAAGGTCAGAATCTGATAATTTCAAATGAAGAGCTAAACTTAGGATACCAAATTTCTAAGTTCTGAGTTCCTAACAGATATCTTAAAATCCTTTTAACTGCTATCAAATGTGATTCTTTTGGATCTAATTGAAATCTAGCACACAAGCAAACACTAAACAAGATATCGGGTCGGCTAGCAGTCGAGTAAAGTAAAGATCCAATAATTCTTCTAAATTTCTTTTGATCAACAGATTTTCCTTTAAGGTCCTTATCCAACTGAACTGAGGAACTCATTGGTGTACTAACAGGTTTAACATTGTCCATTTCATATTTTTTGAGGATGTCCTTAATATATTTAGATTGGCTAAGAAATTTTCCTTCCTCAAGTTGCTTAATGCTAAAGCCTAGAAAGTAACTTAAGTCTCCCATTAGACTCATCTCAAATTCACTGCTCATTATTTTAGAAAAATCATCACAAAGATTTTTATTTGAAGATCCAAAAATGATATCATCCACATAAATTTGAACAATGAGTATATCCTTTCCAAATTTCTTCAAAAAGAGAGTTGTATCCACACTTCATTTTTCGAAAGATCTTTCAAGTAGGAAGGTGCTCAACCTCTCATACCAAGCCCTAGGTGCCTGTTTTAATCCATGTAATGCCTTTTTCAATTTGAAAACATGATTTGAGTATTTTGAATTTTCAGAACCTGGTGGTTGTTCTACAAAAATATCTTCTTCAATTATCTCATTTAAGAATGCACTTTTCACATCCATTTGATATAATTTGACTCCTTTAAAATAGGCAAAGGCTAGAAAAACCCTAATTGATTCAAGTCTAGCTATAGGGGCAAAAGTTTCTTCAAAATCAATCCCTTCAATCTGATTATACCCCTTAGCAACTAATTTAGCCTTATTTCTAATGACTACTCATGAGTCATTCATTTTGTTTTTGAATACCCACTTAGTTCCTAATAACACTTTGATCTTTTTGCCCTGAAGTTTTTTTCCCAAACTTTATTTCTTACAAATTGATTCAACTCTTCTTGCATGGCCAATATCTAAAATTCATCATAAAGTGCTTGATCAATAGTAGTGGGTTCTATAGTTGAAATAAAGGCTGAAAGATTGACTTCCTTGTTTAATCCACGCCTAGTTCTAACACCCTCACTAGGTTCACCTATAATCAATTCCCTTGGGTGGTTTTTAGAAAATATTAAATCTCTAGGCAAAGGATTTTCTATTTCCAAATTCTCTTCCATATTTTCTTCCAAGTTTATTCTATCAATCTTTTGGGAGTTATCCTCAATCTCATCTTCAATAACATTTGGCTCTTCCAAATTTTTAGATTCATCAAATACAACATGTGTGGTCTCCTCAATGATCAAAGTTCTTTTATTGAATACCCTATAAGATTTTCCAACATTTGAATATCCAACAAAAATTTCTTCATCTGATTTTGGATCAAATTTTCCTAAGGCAGATTTTTCATTATTATGAATGAACACCTTGCAACCAAAAACATGAAAATGTGACAAATTAGGTGTTCTTTCTTTTAGCAACTCGTAGGGTGATTTTATTTAATTTAGATCTTATATTCACCCTATTCAGAACATTACATACAGTGCTAACCGCCTTAGCCCAAAAATATCTAGGAAGTGAGTATTATGCCAACATTGCTCGGGCGGCTTCTATTAATGTTCTATTTTTCCTTTCGACTACCTCATTCCGCTAAGGGGTTCTAGGTGCAGAAAAGTTGTGATCAATTCCTTTTTCCTTATAAAAATCTTCAAATATCTCATTCTCAAATTCTCCTCTATGATCACTTTGTATAAAAATAATTTCACACCCTAATTTTCTTTGAATCCAAGTCAAAAAATTTCTAAATTCCTCAAATGATTCACTCTTATGAAATAGAAATCTAACCCAAGTGAATCTTGAGTAATCATCCACAATAACAAATCTATATACCTTCCCTTCTAGACTCATAGTTTTGACTGGTCCAAAAAGATCCATGTGTAAAATTTCCAATGGTTTACTAGTTCTAAGATCCTTATTGGACTAAAAAGTGAACTTCACCTGTTTTCCTAATTGACATGCATCACAAAGGTGATCCTTAGTAAAATCTAGTTTTTGTATACCTCTCACTAAGTTCTTTTGGGTAATCCTCCTAAGGTTCTTCATGCTAGAATGATAAAGTCTCCTATGCCAAAGCCATGATTCATCAGAAAAACTGTTTTTAAACAAAATGCAGTAGGAGTATGAATGCAATTTAAATTCTAGCATATAAACATTATTTACCCTTTTTTCATTCAAAACATCTTTACCGTTAAGGCTTAAAATGCAGCTAGTAGGAAAAAATTTTACACAATAACCCTTATCACATAGTTGATTTATACTTAACAAATTATGCTTTAAGCCTTCAACCAATAACACATTGTCTATAAAAAATTCTTTAAATTTCCAATCATACCTATACCAATCACCTTCCTTGTGGTGTTATCTCCAAGTGTAACCTTGCCTCCAGTCCTGGCTTCCAGCGTTATGAATTGAGCAGTATCTCCAGTCATATGCTTTGAACATCCGCTGTCCAGGTACCATATGCTCTCACGAGATCTTTTATGAGAGCAACCTTCTTCTTAATCTGACAGATTAAGACTATCTGTCATCAAGCAAAGATTGGTGACTTCTTCTTCCTTTTCAGTCTCTAATGAATCTGAAGCTGAGTCCTCCCAAAAAGCTCTTTGAAACTTTTTCTTGCCCTTCTTTACAGTTAGTTTCTCCTCTACCTTCTCCTTGCTAGGAGTAGCTTTGAGTTTTGGGAAATCAGTCTTGATATAACCAGGTTTCTTGCATTAATATAAAATCACATCATTAGAAACCTTGTCATTTCTATTAAATTTACCTCTATTTCATTATTGGCTTCTCTTCTGCTTCCTCTTTAGAAATCTTCTGAATTGTCTAGACATTAATGCAATGTCATCTTAATCCTCAAGTTATGAGTGTTCACTCTCAGACTCTTCCACTTTTAGTGCTATGTTCTTTTCCTTTCGTAGTTCACCTACATCAATCTTTCTTTGGCTAACTCCTTACTCGTAAGCAATAAGTGAACCAAGAAGATTGTTAACTGAATAAATGTTTAGATCTTTAGACTCTGTAATTGTAGTAATTTTGAGCTTTATAAGTAGTAGGTAAACAACGAAGAATCTTATTAACCATTTTCAGCATTTGTTTGTTCCCTACTAAGTGCATGCAAAGAGGATACTATTTGAGTAAATATTGTGTACATATCATAAATGGATTCATTAGGTTTCATGCGAAATAGTTCATAATCATGCAACAATATACTAAGTCTAGATTGTTTAACCTCATTAGTCCCCTCATATGTTATACAAAGTCTATCCCATATGTCCTTTCCACTTTTGGAAGTGGAAACTCACATGTAGTCTTCAATTTTAAAGCACAAAAGAAACTATTCAAACATTTAGTGTTTAGTTGTGCTATGTCACGTTCTTCTACAGACCAGTCTGTAAAAGGTGTTTCAACTCTAACTCCATCAACTAATCTAGTTGGTTTTGTATATCCTTCCTGGACTAAGATCCACATACTATAATCAAGTGACTGTAAGAAAGTAGACATGCGTATTTTCCAAAAATCAAAAGGTATATTATCAAACATTGGAGGTCTAGTAATAGAGTAACCCTCATGTGTGTTTCAGTTTCCAAATGTAGCCATCTACGTTAATTAAAAAGTAGTTAAACTTATGATTTTGAAACAATGCTCTGATACCACTTATTGAGTCTAGTGAATAGGTTGTTAAACCTAAGTTAATGACCCACGGCTATCAAGAGGGGGGTGAATTGTTAGTTAAAAAATTATCCCTCTTTTAGATGAGTTGAACCAAAAAAAAATTTAATGAATTTTTATAAATAAAAAAATTTTTTTAAAAACACAACTTTTTAAACAGTAAAATGTGGAAAAATAAAAAATTGTAAAAAATGAACGACACAAGGTTTATAGTGATTCGGTCTAAACCAGACCTACATCCACTCCCCAGAGGCACCCTCTGAGTATTACACTAATACCAATAGTGTCTCTCCTTTTGCACCCACATCAACACGGAGAAGCCTTTACAAACACTCTTTCCACCACTATCCGGTGCGGCAGAGAACCGTCGTCCTTTTACACTATCCCCAGTGTTGGCAGAGAACCGTCCATCTTTTCACACTCTCCTAGTGTGGGTAAAGAACCCTTCGTCCTTTCACACTCTCCTAGTGTGGGCAGAGAACTCGATCTCCTTGACAGATCTCCTCACAAGAAATCTAGAAAGAAGAAAGAAAAGAGTGAAGTAATCTTAAATCACAAGTAGGAAATCTTACGTTTGAACACAAAGTAAAGCCTTCACGCTCCAGTAGAAGAAATCCTTCTTTAAATGCTCTCTCTCACTATCTCCTTGAGTCTTTTTTTAATAGGCACGAAGATCAATGACCAAAAAGATTTGGTGGCAGTCTAATTTGGACTATATATAGGAAAGACAAGAAAAATTGCCCAAAAACTGCAAATTTTCAATTTTGTACGCAGTGGATCGTCCCGTACGATCGTGGATCATCCCGGACGATTTTACTTAAATTGTTTGAAATGATCCTAATGTATATTGGTACGAATTATGTTCATACACGATCATCATCCCGTACGAACTAGGTTCGTCCGGTACGAAATGGTTATTCCATAGGTCAGTTTCCAAATCCCTGCAGGACGTAACCAACCGAGGTAAGTCAGTTCAGTTCGTCCTAGGAAGAACAAGTTTCATCTAGGACAATTTTAAACAGAGAGTTTCATCCAGGGACGAAGAGTAATTTCATCCTGTATAATTTTAAACAGAGAGTTTCGTCCTGGGATGAACCATGTATTTCGTTTGGACAAACAGTGCAAAGTGAGAATCTAGAGGCGTTCATCCCGGGATGAATATTAAATTTGTCCAGATGAATAGGACTTAGAAAAATTTTCTCCCTGCCTGTTCGATCCATTACTCTTCTGATGGTTAATTGACATGATCGTCCTGTACGAACTATGTTCGTCCAGTACGATCAGTTCACAAAAGTTATTTTCCCATATGTGTGTGTTGTCCACTCAATTACAATCACTCCCTCTCAATTCAAAAACATTTTTAAAGCTTTTAATTTACAAATGATTTGATTCTGAATTTGATTTGAAGTCTCTATAGTTTGGAGTTGATTTTCCTGAAATATTAGTACACACTAGAGAAAAAACAAATTTTTCCAAAAAGTGTTAGGATATATCTATACATAAAACAATAATATTTGAAATCATCAAAATAATATAAGTTGCAAGAATGTAAAACATGCAAATAGTAACTCTCTTAACACTTAATACTTCCATTGTCCTTCTTTAACATAAATCAAACTTACTATCTACCTAAAATAAGTTCCTAGCCCTGCAATTTGTAGGCTTAGAACTCAGTTGAGCAATTAGATAAACTCTATCCCCAAAACTCCCCCTTCCAAGGACTTTCTCCAATCTATCTCTCAATAGGTCACTCGCTCAACTAAACCTACATGAGCCAAAAGTACCAAGAGGTAACCAATCTCTCTCTCTCTCTCTCTCTCTCTCTCTCTCTCTCTCTCTCTCTCTCTCTCCAATCTCTCTCTCTCTCTCTCTCTCTCTCTCTCTCTCTCTCTCTCTCTCTCTCTCTCTCTCTCTCTCTCTCTCTCTCTCTCTCTCTCTCTCTCTCTCTCTCTCTCTCCTCCTCTCTCCCTCTCTCCTCTCTCCCTCCCCTCCCTCCCTCCCTCCCCCCTCTCCCCCCCCCCCCTAGACTCAATGAACTTACCAAATATTTCTTCCCAGAATGGTAGAGGTTTCAATAACCCAAAAAAAAGTTATTAATTCTGAGGATCGTGTTCAAAATTTTAAGGTGGTTTGCTCTGCAAACTCGAACTAAGGTTAACTCTGCTATGGTTGATGACATATGCTTCTCTGCTATGAATGGATTTTTTTTATTGAATCTTGTAGTAATAATTTTGATTTCTATGACCTAAGGAGGATTTAATTGAAATGGAATTCTTCTTAGGTTTATTTTACTCCTATCTTCTCCTCTAGCTAAATTATCCATGTCTCTCTTTTGTTTGGCACTTCTACCACTTTCTTTATTTATACAGTTTATGCTTCTAATTTCCAAGCTAAAAGAATGGATTTTATTGAATGATATTCTCTCTTTTGAGATAGTATTTCTCCCCTTGGGTGTTGTTGGGTGACTTTAGCTATTTTAGATTTTGAAATGAAAAATCTGAGGGAATTGTCATTCATAATAGCAAATTATGAGATTTTTATAACCAAAATTATAACATTGGGGTTCAAGATCTTTCTTTTGTTGGATATTTTTATACTTGGTTTAATAAAAAAAATGATGCCTCTATTCATATTAAACTCGATAGGGGTTTGGTGAACTAGCATTGGTTTGAGCATTTTCCTTCTTCTCATTACAGAGTTGAAAAACCAAGGTGCTCTGATCATTCTCCTCTTGTCCTTTGTAGCAATTACATGGCTAATAACAAGCACTTATTTATATTTTAAAATTTGTAGTGCAAATTACAAGAGTTTTGGGATATGGTTATTAATGTTCTTGCTACGTCTCTTGTTGGCAGACTAATTGTTGATCTATATTCATAATTGCGCCCTAAATATTGAATGTTGGGCCTCTTCTAAGTTAGTCTCTTCTTGTATTGCTAAACTCTAATAAAAAAAATTTATTACTGCAACGAATCCAAATCAATTCCCTTGATCAAAATTTTAATGACTCTTTGAAGGAGGTGAATATTCAACTTAATCATAGCCTTTCTTTATGGGCTTCTTATATTTCTCAAAGATCTAAAGAAAGTTGGTTATCTAGTGGTAAAGATGATCTGGGTTTTTTGTACTCTAAAATCAGATCCAGCCAGAATATGAGCATAATCAATGTTATTTCTTCTTCTAAAGGGGTATTATTTGTTCTTAACAATATTTCTAATGTTATTATTAACCACCTTGAATTTCTTTATAACTCCCTTAAGCTGACTTTAGCCAATTCCCTTACAATTATTGCAGGTAGTATTATCTCTTCACACATTCATTCTGCATTTGTTTCTCCTATATTTTTTGAAGAAACAAAAAAAGTTATATTATCTACTATGGTGTCCTTTTCCCTCTAGTCCATATTGCATTACTTTTGAGTTCTTCGAGAACACTTGGGATGTTTTGGGTCCTATTTTTTGCAAGGTAGTTAAGCATTAATTCATTATTGGTTATATGCCTAGATGTGTTAAAGCTTCGGTAATTGCTCATATTCCTAAATTAATGATGCTTCTTCTATCTTTAATTATATGTCCATTTCATTATGTAATGCTTATTATAGAAATGTGGCCAAAAATTCTTACTGATGGAATATAGCTCATCATGCCTCTTATCATTCATCCAAGTCAGGCCAAGGTTATTTAAAAAAGAATATCCTTAGGCAACATCTGCTTGCATCAAAACTTTTGAAGGATTTTATAATGCATTAATAGTAAAACATTTTCCTATGCAATGCTAGTATTCATAAGGCATTTAATACTATTTCTAGAGAATTCTCTTAATTGAGCATGAAAAAAAAAGGCTTTCTTAATCTTTTCCTATTCTACACTAAAGGTTGTATTTTGGATGCATTTTTTATGTATGTTTTAATAGTACATTAAAAGGATTTTTTAGCTCCTCCTCTAGTCTTCATCAGGGCTTCCCTTTATCCCCTTATTTATTCTTTATCATCATGGTATCCTTTTAGATGATGTATCTTCAATTTCTCCTTTTGAGGCCATGGCTACTGGAGGGAGTCATATTTCCCAAAAACTTTATGTTGATATCATGCTTATCTTTGGGAAATTTTATATTCAAAATGCTAACTATTTAAAGAAAATTGTTCAAGTCTTTTATTTTTATTCTTGCCTGTTTATCAATTATACAGTTGTTGATGACATTTTTCAAACTTTGAATATCTCTTTTTTTCATAATGCTTTGAAATATCTTCACCCACCCATTTATCCTAAGAGTTTCACCATCTCTAATTTTCAACCTCTCTTAAATAGAATTTTTTACCTTCTTGCTAGTTAGAAAGAAAAGACCCTCTCTTTTGCATTTAGGCTGCAACTTTCTAAGTTCACTATTTCATACTGGACTACAGGATTAGTTCTTCCCAAATATTTCTATAAATTTCTTAGTAAATTCTTCTCTAAGTTTCTATTTCATAAATATTAAAATTCAAGATCATACAATTTCTTGAAAATCTATGTGACAACCAAAGAAGTATGGGGGATTGGGGAATCCCGACATCAAATCCATATATTGCTCTCTTTGGAAACGTCCACCTCAAGATGCTTCCAAGTTCTAGAAGTTCATTTACTCCATTGCTAGAACTATTAAGAGAAATATTAATTTAATCATATATCCCAATGGTCCTCTATCTCTCATTTTGGATACTAGGTGTTGTGGGAAGGCATGATCTGAGTTACTTGATCATAATACTAGCTCTAGCTTCAACTCATGTAGTGTGCAAGATTTGATTCTCTCTAGTTGTGGGAATCTTACTAAATATTTTTCTTCCTTTCACTTTTGTTATTTATAACCTATATATTTTTGCTTAGATGGATTTATGCATCTTATGGGATGGAGTTATTTACCTGCCTTTTAAGTCTTTTTATGCATCCTTTTTTGCTGACTTGACATTAGTGGACTGGTGCTCTATTATTTGGCATATAAAATTTGTCCTTCTTTTTCTCTTCTTATGCTTGCATGACTATGATAATGGATTAAAAAAGATCTGATGTTCTCTCTCAGCATAATTTGCAAGTTCCTCTTACCCATGTTCTTTGTTCTCATTTCGAAGAGAGTTATAATCACCTCTTCTTTGATTATGACTTCTCCTTCTACATTGTTTCATCATTGATGTCAAATTTAAACAATTTCTTATTTAGGTGTACCTTACAAAAGGTTTTTGATTTATTCTAAGCTTTAAATATCCGAATGCATTCTAAATACTTTTTTTTCTTTTTACCTATTATTGTTTATATTACTTATGGAGGGAAAGAAGTAATAGAAAATTTGTAGGCAACGTCAACCGCTCATCAACTTTTTATCATATGACATTCTCTAAAATTGCCCAGTGGAGTTTAATTCATGGTATTAATCATCTTATTTTGTAAGGTAGATTTAATTAGTGGGTGTTGGTTAATGTACCGGCACATATTATAGATGGAATTAAAACTGATATCACTTTTAATCAATGGAGTAGAGAAGAATAAATCAATGCTCAATTGAATGCTAAATCATTAAATTATTTTTTCTGTTCTTTAAATTCTGATGATTTTATGTTTATATCCACATGCGCTCTACTGACAATGAAATTTGGGATAAATTACACACTATATACAAAGGCACTAGTGAAATAAAGTAATCTAGATTAAATATTTTAATGCATTATTATGAACTTTTTTGCATGAAATCTTATGAGACGATCTTAGACATGTATACAAGGTTTATTCAAATTGTGCCATCATTATATATTTTAGGTAAAAAAATTTCAAACGTTGAAAAAGTCAATAAAATTCTATGTTGTTTACTTGACAAATTTGATGTCGAAGTTGTTGCTATTTGTGAATCAAAAAATTTGAATGAATATTCTATTGATAATTTAATTGGCTCACTCATTGCTTATGAGCTATGTTTGGGTCAAAGACTTTTGGATGCAGGTGAAATAATAGTACTAAATGCTGAAGACTCGGAAAAAAGTGGCTTAGTTGGTGACTAAAGCGATGACTTATCAAGCAAATTGAAAAACTCACTAAAACATAAGCATTAACAAAAGTGGAATAAAGGTAAAAATGGTAAGAATATTAAGATTACTTCTGAAGTTATTTTCTTTGGATGTAGAAAATCTAAACATATGAAAAATCAGTGCCCTAATTTAATAACTCTTCATGCGAAAGAAAATGATAAAGCTAAGCAAATTATAAAAATGGAAAATAATGAAAAGAAAAAATCTCTTAGGCAGACCTAGCTTCTGAATCATCAGACCAGGAGCAAGATGATGTTTAAACTATTATTCATGTGTTTATTTTTTTGTGTATGTTTGTTTTTATTCATTTTTATGTATTTTTTGTGTTTTTTCTTTGGATTTATTCTTTTTCATTTTTTTCTTTATTTTCCTTTTTCGTTAAATTTTTAATTTTGTCTTTACTATTTCTTTTTCTATGGAGTTTTCTCTGATCAACACACACATATCACCTTTTTTTGTTTCTTATACACTTAAGAAAAAGAAATCTTTTTTTAAGATCATTTTTAAAAAAAATAAAAAATTTACCTCCTATTTTTCATTGAACTCTTATGTAACTTGTGGTTGACTTCTCTAAAAATAATCAAAGGAAAGGAAACTCATGATTTTGTCTCTCTATATCATTTTTTAAAGTGATTATTTTATTTTTGATTCAATATCTTCATCATATTATAAATTAGACTTTAAAACAGAACTTTTTAATCTCCCTACATTTTGTCTATCGCATAGAGATCATCGTTTATAAGTTGTTGAATCTACCTCATAATTTTTTTAATCAAGCAGTTCATTTTTGTTAATAAAATTGGTTTACTTTAGTTTTAAAAAAAATTCAAAAAATGTAACATATTTGATTAAAAAAAATGTCCAATGATGCCAAATAAAAAAAAAGTGGCCAATAACATTAAATCAAAAGATGCGCAATGACGTCAAATTTAGAACGATACACTAAAGTGTATTAAAAAGTAAAAGATGTGAAAAGTGCGCTAAAAATTGACAAGAGGTATAAAATGAGCCCACAAAAAGTAATGCTTACATTTCTTGTACTTCTTAAAACTTAATTAAGAAAGCCCTTAATATTTTTGAAACTTGAGCTTCAAAATCATGATTTTTGATTAAGTAATTTTTGCATTAATCTTTTATTAAATATGTTTTATGAAAGGAGTTTTAAAAAATTAAGTATTACTTTTTATAATTTGTTTCTTGATTTAAATATTGGATTAAAAAGTTTTTTGAGCCATTAAAAGAACTTGATCTTGGATTAACAATTTCTGAATTTTTAACTTTTATTGGTTATACGTTGTCAACACATTCTGTACTAAGTTTTTAGATAAAATCAAGACGTAACTTTCTCATTTTAAGAATATTTTATTTTTGTTTTCACTAGATCATGGATCATTTTGTTTTTTTATAGATTATTTGTGCCCCTCTTCTTTTTTGATAATGTCAAAGGAGGAGAATACACTATTGTATTTGAATCATTTTTTTTTTAACTTTGAAAACAAAAGGTTTTATTATAGTAAAGGGGGAGTTTTATTATAGAAAAGAGAAACTATTTTTTTCTTTTTTTAAATCCAACCTGTAATATTTATCATCATCAAAAAGGGGGAGATTGTTGCAACTCGAGCCTATGAGTTTATGCTTTTGATAATAATAAATATTGTGGCTCACTTTTATTGTCTACCTATATTTGAAATATAATTTTCTTTCTATATTTACTAATATTTCAGGATTACTGTTCACCTTACAAGGCTTAAGTTTTAGCATAATATGTTTTATTTGTAATTTTCATTAATATATTTCTTGGGTTGTAAGGGTGTTTGCTTTCTTATAACCTTACTTATTTCATTTTAGAGTTCTTTGTTTTTGCTCACATCGTCTGGGTTGATCTAAACATTGGCCTGGATGATTAACTGAAAATAGAAACCCTAATTTCGGAGC
The DNA here is from genome assembly GCA_019514585.1 of Dendrobium officinale. Classification (NCBI taxonomy): domain Eukaryota; kingdom Viridiplantae; phylum Streptophyta; class Magnoliopsida; order Asparagales; family Orchidaceae; genus Dendrobium; species Dendrobium officinale. Next base: position 23,544,290 of record CM033685.1, on the reverse strand, counting down.
ATCTTGGTAAAGGTAATCGTGTTTAAGCTCATCGTCCTAGATGATATTTATATCTGCCAGGATGATAGACTCAAATCAGAAAGAATCAACCTTCAGATCTATTTAGGTATTATTTATTTTTTGACATCGTCAAGGATATCGTCCTGGACAATGCAATATAATTATGCCTAAATTAATCTAATAATTAAGGAAAGTAATTAAGGCTTGATTGATACGATCATATTATTATGGACGACTGCAAGATCTGTCGGCACGATCATTTCAAAAACCTTAGTTATTTCCTGAACGATCATATATCATACAGCTTCTATTCAGGGTGATGCTCTAGACGATTTGTGCTGATTTGAACTAATCATACAGGATGATATACTATCGGCCTGGACGATATACTATCAGCCTGGATAATATGAAAAAAAAACCTTCTAATCATTTCAAATCATCCTAGCTGATTGAGCTTAATTTGCAATGATCATACAGGACAATATTCATATCATCCTGGATGATAAAGTCAATAAGTTATAATTAATGAGCTTATTTATAGCTCTTGTATTTAAAACTTTGACAAGGAACTTAGTATGTGTCTTTGGCAGCCATTGAAGCTTTTTTCTTCTAGAGGATACTTGAGAGAGAGCTTGAAAGGGAGAGAGGAAAGGGTGGAGTATGAGAGAGGAAGAAGATCCTTAGATGGGTTTTCAAGGGAGTGTTTCAGAAAGTTCCACACGGTTGCTCTGGCGAGCTTGCACCTTAGTACTATCAGATTCAAGGATCAGTTTGATGGAAGTTTTGGGAAGAAGAAGATCTCTTTAGTGTCAAAGGGCCCGGCTACTCCGCCACACCAGGGAAGGTGGAAGTTATTTTGTAAGGGCTTCTCTTCTTTGCTGTGGGGGCTAAAGGAGAGACACTGTGGTTAGTTCAATACTCGAAGGGTGACTCTAAGGAGTGGACGTAGGTCAAGCTTTGACCAAACCACTATAAATCTGGTGTGTTCTTTCTTTTTATTGCTTCCTCATTTAATTTCCACACTTTGATTTCTATGGTGAATTTTGGTTTTGGATGTGATTATGTTTTTAGTTAAACAAGTTTTAATATCCAATTCACCCCCCCCCCCTCTTAGTTATCATTGGGACAAGTTCATAAGAGCTTAACATCCCTAACGAACATTTTAGTGCCATCAGAGAACTTTCAACCATGGGATGAGTTGGCCGAGGAACAGTATAAGTAGAATGGTTGAGTGTGGAAGTTGGCGGAGAAAAGACTGGAGAGGGAGGGGTGGTGGATGAGATATAGTGTAATGGTGAACAAGATGACGTAGGAGAGGGGTGGTGTGGATTTGAATAGAATGGAGTAGAGTTGGTAGTTGATTATTGATATGTGATGGGGTAATGACATTTATAAGAGGAAAGATCGCTGAAGCTAAGGGAGTTTGAGTAGTAAGAGTAGTATTGGTGGAGCCAAGAGAGATGAGGGAAATTCTATTTCGTTGAAGATAACGTGATGAGAAATGAAGATCTTACCAGTGGTGGGATTGTAAAATTTTGAAACTTTTTTATTTGTTGCATAGCCTAAGAAAAGGTAGGGAGCATAACTCGAGGTAAGCTTATGAGAAGCATAAGGTTTGAGCAAGGCATAGCAGCATCATTTATAAGGATAAAGTTGAGAATAATTTTGTGGAGTTTTGTAGAGCATCTAATAGTGTGATGTAGATAATGTATTTATGGAGGGGAGATAATTAATGAGGTGGGATGTTGTTAAGAGGGTGTCTATCAAAAATGTGAGTAGTAAGTTAGCATCAACTAAAAGTGTGCATGTAGTATCAAGTAAGTGTCGATGCTTTTGTTCTGCTACACCATTTTGCTGGGGGGTATAGGGGCAAGTATATCGATGGGTTATTCCTTGTTTTGAGAGAAAGGAGCTTAATAAGGTATTGAGAAATTTGCCTCCTCCATCAGTGTACGTAGAGTGCGAATGGATAAATTAAGACTTTTTTTGGAAAACATTAGTGAATTGAATTACGGAATGTACGACATTTGATTTCTATTTGAGAGTATACAACTAAACGTATTTAGTGAAGTCACCAACCAACAATAAGTAGTAGTGAAAGCCATCATAAGAAAGCATGGGGGAGGGACCCTAGACATGAACATATATTAATTCTAATGAAACTTCTTATACATGGCGAGAGGGGGAGAAGGAAAGCCTATGACTTTTAAAAATTCCATTGGAATTACATATAGAGTGAAAAGCAAAAATACATAACGAAGAAAAAGCTTTGGAGATAGTATGAGCTTGATTTGGGATGACCCAAACGACGATGCCAAGTATGAGCTAAGGACAGACTGAAGACAGTAATAGCAACAATAATGACTAGGGATAGAGTTGATAAGAGTAGAATTGGGTAGAGGCCATTATGACATGGTCCTTTAAGGAGGATACGGTTGTTCATCTGATCCTTTACATGGAAAATATTTTTATTAAAAAGAATAGAATAATAGCTATCATTGATTAATTTAGAAATGGAGAGAAGGTGGATTAGGAGCATGAAGGAGATGGTTGAGAGTGAGCTTATGAGTAGGGGTGGGAAGAAGACCATTACCGGAGTGTTGTATTGGTAGGGGGTTACCGTTACCAACAAAAACTAGATCTCGACCTTAATAGGGTGCGGTTTGGTGAAGATAAAGCTGATCTGGCATTAGGTGCACTGTTGCACCACTTTCCAAGTACCATGGAGTTGGTTCTGAACCAGTAAGTAATGCAACATTGGAAGTAGAGGTCAAGGAGACATTGAAAATTTTTGCGTTGCCAATAATGAACATCAGAATTACTACTTTTTCCACATATATGGCAATCCCCATCGAAGCGAGATGGTCTGGGACAATAAGTAGTATTCCAGAGCTATAAGCGACTGCGATCACGAGTGTAATTTAAACTTCTACAGGATCTCTCGCTGCTAGACATTAGAGCTAAAGGGTTATCGGTGGGCCAAGGATTCGTTGCAAGGATAACTCCCAAGCTGCATTAGTGAGCTGACTAACTTCTTCACTGCGTAAGAGAGAATATAAGTCATCCAAGCTAATTTGGTGGAGAGAAGTCCGTATCGACGTTTTGAAGAACTAATAAGAAGGAGGTAGACCATTGAGGATGTAGTTCAGAATATATTCACTATCGACTGTACCACTAGCAACTTGAATGCTTTCAACAATGGTTTTGGTAGAGGCTAAGTAGTCGGTCATGGACGTTTTGTGCATTGAAAGGGAATGTAGTTTGCTTTTGAGCTGTATACCTCGAGATCGATTGGTGGAGAAGAAATGGTGCTCCAAGATTTTCAAGATAGATCCAGAAGTATTGAGGTTCAGAATGTAGGGTGAGATGGATGAAGAGATGGTTAAGAAAGGGCGATGGAAAGGTTTTGGTCTATGAAGGTCCATGAGGAGAACTGAGGATTAAGGGTGAGTTGACCAATGGCGGTAAAAAGATGTTTTGGTGGACATGGGATGCTTCCTTCAAGTAACCAAAGAAATGGTTTGTAGCAAAAAGTTTTTGAATGCCAGACCGCCATGTGGGATAATTATCTGAAAGAAGTTTAATGTTAATGACGTTCTTGATAGAGAGAAGGAACTAGAGTGTAGGTGGTATGAGCACATGGGGGGGGGGGGGGGGGGTTCTGACATGAGAGCTGGAGGAGTGTTTGGGGGTTGATGTAACGAGTCGCCCATCAGAGATGTTGATGAGAGTCGATAGGCGATCAGCTCTGACACCATGTTAATCACTTGGTGTGACAAAAGAGCAGTAGGGAGCAACAAGAAGATAAACACTAAATATGATATCAATCAATACTTTTGCATACACTTATGGATAATTTATATTGGGTAGTAGAATAATGTGTAAATACCAATATACCCTATTTTGTTACATAAAATAGAAAAGTAGTTGTAAATGGTGTCTGGCAGATCTGGGACTCGGCGGCTCTGTAAGTCGAGTGGTTTGAGCGGAGAGTGGAGCTGGAAGAAGCGTAGCAGCTTTGTCAAATGATTATGCAACTTCTCCTGCGGCTGATGTCTTATTTGCTCTTACTGGTTTAATGCGATTTTTGCCTTGATGTTGTGGTTCCTTTTTTTTTTTTCATAATACAGACATCCTCCATCAAAATCCACCAACTTTGTATCTTTGTCACTTTAACTTTTATCCTACTACGAAGAAACGAACTCAAGAATCACCGCTGAGCCGATCCCATGTCCAAAATTATATACAAAACTCATGGTCACTAATTTTTTTGTCGGTGATAGAAATCCGCCGTCCTCAGTCTACAATTTTTAAAGCTTCTTGATTTCCGCCTAGAGCCTCAAGAATGCCTCTACTTCAGTTTTCAGTCAAACAGGTGCATATCCCCTACTGTAACATGCCGGCATCAAACTCAGAGAGATTTCTTTTCTGGTAGTGAAAGAATTCAAAGTTCATCAAAAAGATTAGTAGATTCAATGACAAAAGGTTAGTAAGATGGAAGAGTAGATCATGAAGACCTGGAATGACATCACCCTATGTCTAATTATTTTTGGCGGAAGCCCGATGTCTAATTCAGATAAAAGGAAATATTTTTACATGTACATCTAATCTCTATCTTGAAAGCAGGATCGTCCAGCAATTTATGCGCTTGAATTTTTTATTGATTATTTGCTGTGTCTTTTGTAAATAGCAAATGCTCGGTAAAAGTGCAAGTACTAAATTATGAATATTTGTTGAGCATTTGTTGAACATTTGATGCATTTTTTTTAATATTTGCTATACTTTTATAATATTTACTAAATAATTAAATATTTAATACTTTTATTGATTATTTGCAAAAACATAGCAAATACCTAATAAAAACTCATTCATAATTGAATATTTATTGCAGTTTTAGTAAATATTTACAAAAGCTTAATAAATATTTAGTAAAAATACAGTAAATCAAGACGGTTCTCCTTGTCAAGTTTCCGCACATAATAATTTGTCCTTCTGTAGAGCATCTATTACCTTATGTTCATTCAAGAAATTTTAAAATCGATATTCCGCATTTTAATGAGTATGATAAGTACAAATTATTATCCTAGTTAGTTAATTATATGACAATCAATTTGATATGTATTGTTTTATAATTATAGCAGTATTGTATGGTTGTTCCAAGATTATGTTAGTTTCGCGGATAATATTTTATTTTTTTTTGGAAAAAATGTGGGCAAAGCCATTTTATTGATCACCCAAAAAGTTGCAAGTGTGTTGTTATAAACTAGAAAAGAGAGGATGGGCAGCTACAAAAAAATGAGCATGCTCACTAACCACAAAATTTTACAAGATAATTGTAAACAAATAAAACTAAGAGAACAAGCTATAAAAACCATCAAAAAGATAACAACAAGAACCAGCTACAAAAGATTTATTGTTCAAAAAGAAGAGTGGGGATTGGGAATTATAGAAATTGATAACAAGATAGCAACTATTGGCGTATTGGAGAGTATGGAGATCCTACAAAAAAAAGGGTTTTCGCAGCACAATTTTTCAACTTTATCGGCGGTTATAACCGCCCCTATTTTATTTGCAGCGGTTGTAGAACCGCTACATAACCGCTGTGTTTGCAATGCGCTGCAACGGCATTCCGCATCGGTTCTAAGACCGGCGGGGAAGCTATTTACGCAAGCATATTGTTGCAGCGGTTATAGCCGCTGCAAAAATACGAAAATGTGGCGGTTATAACCGCGATAAAATTAAGCGAAATCGACCTGATTCCAAATTTGCGGCAGTTTTCTGGACTCTAGTGGCGGTTATAACCGCCACTAAAGTCCAGAATTTTTTTTTTTTAAATTGTGAAACCTTGCCGTTCACCCTAGAGCTAAGTTGGTTAGCCAACTGTGCTACAGAAAAATTCACTAAATCCTCATAAAAATCAACTAACTAGAGGCAAATAGACCTGCAACAAATAACATAGAATTCTTCCTTGGTAAAGCATGCCGTTGAATGGTAGTCATGAATGTTAATATATAAAAAGCCTAAAGTAAAAGTCATAACAATAACAATAATAAGACATCAACGACACACTGTTGCATGTTATGTGTATAGCATTAATCATGATAATTGTCACATGATTAAGCCCTCCAAACGTTATTTCATGGTAGATAAACCTAATGACTTAACATCATTTTGAAATAATTGCATAAAATAAGTGAAATAAACATAACGATAGAACATCACTCCTTAGAGCAACAAAACTCCATCTGGAAATAAATTCTATAGATGATTCCATAAAAGAGGACATGATGGATGACCAAATCATGTTCATACAAGCCCAATTTCAAATATTATGATAAAGAGAAATTCTTTCCACACATAGCACCTTTATAATGAGAAACATGACAACACAGCAGCACAAAATTTCTTGGCATGGGTCCTTAATTTTGCTTTGACAAATTCTATAAGGTGTGAAAAACTATTAGTCATAACAAATGCTTCTCCCACCGCTTCATATAAATCATGACAATTATCTTCATAAAAATGATAACTTTAATTTTTCATCTCACACCGCATCACTTATATCATGTTAATGAATATGACTGAAATCTTAAATTTATTTTAGCGTATTTAATGCATCAAAATATAACCATTTCATTGGTGGAAATTCAGAGAAAGCATATATTCTAACTTCAAGCAACCAAATCAGACCTACAAGGCCTTCTTTGTTACTAATTCAAAAGTAAATGATACTTTATCAGACATGCAGATGCAAAGAATATTATAAATTTTGCATTTCAAAATCAAGGAAATGAGCACAAAATAACAATCTTACATTTCAAAATGAGCACAAAATAACAATCTTACATTTCAAAATCAAAACAACAAAAGTTTGAAATTACATAAGATATCCACATAACCAAAAGCATTACATCTAATACTTGTGCTCATCAGCAGATTGTCAGGCATCAGATGAATTGTCATTTCCACCCTGAAAATAATATAAATAGAATGAGATAATAATAATCAAGCAATTTACATTTAACTTTAAAAAAAAAAATTTATACCATTTCTGATCCTCCATGGGGTGGATGATTCATTTGAATTTCTTGCACAAACTGTCTCATCTCATCACGAAATGAGCTAAATTCTCTCGTCTGATTATCACGAAATGATATGAACTCCTCTCTAAGACTAGCTATCTGTCCAAAACTGCTGCCACTACCACTACCTTCTTCATTTTTGCTTTGAGGAAAGTATCTAGTCGGCGTGACACCAAATCCCTGGGTACGAACTCGACCTGAATGTTCTGGTCGCATAACTATAGTAAAAACTCTCTCATTAGCTTCAATATTTCCTTCTTCAGGTGTAAGCCCTTCTTCGGCAAGAAGATTGCATGCCTGCGTCTACAATACAAATACATATAGTTAAATATATTGAAGAATGGTATATAAAAAAAAAATTTGTAAAAACTATATATATGTACCCATCGCTGCATAGCGTCCTCGGATGACCATGTCCCATCTTTGTGCATCCTATTGATTTTCCATAATTGTAATATATCCTTAATAGACTACAAAAAATTATAATAACAATGTAAGTTTGAAAATAAAGCATTTAGAAGTTATAAATAAATATTTAATTTTATACCGTTTCATTTTGTCTTCGAACTGAACTCACATGACCCATTGTGTGAGGACAAGTTTGTTTCTTGACATTGGCAGAATTTTTCGTAGCCCTTTCCTGTGATACATGATAATGTTACATTCCAAATTTTAAAATAGTAATAAATATATAAAACTAAAACTTAATCACAATATTTACCTGGTCCTCCAGCTTTGACCATTTGTTAACAAGTTGACACCATTGCATTTGATCCACTCCAGCTGGAACTATCTCCAAAATTTCCTCAATTGGCCTACTGTCCCAATGCTCAGCCTTTAAGGTGGTTTTATAATTATGTCATTTAACACCAAGAGATTGAAGAATACAATGGCGTATATGACCAGGAAACTCAAATTTAGACTGCAGTTACAAATATGATATGGTTAATAATATAAAACATAAAAATAAATTTGAAATATATATATATATACCTCAACACTTTAGCTAACATCTTTTTCTTGAATGGCTCCATTCCCTTATTTCTCCACTCAGAGAATGCTATTGGAGCCAAAACAGGGTCTCTTGCAACAACACCAAGATATGTTCCTAGCAATATCGACTAAGGTATGTTACAAGGGATATTATTTTCATTTACCTCTATATGAATTCGTGTCCCTGGCGGCATATTCGGTATATCAGCACATGTTGTTTTCCCCCTACGCCTTAAAGGATTTCCTTGCTCATCTACATAATTCAAAATAAATTAATAAGCATGATAGGTCCTTGCTCATCTACACAATTCATTTAAAATAAAATGAATGTCATTAAAAAGAAAATCATACCTATGAGCCATACCCCCTCTTGTGGGGCTGGAGCTGCACCACAAAATGAATGTCGTGAAGCCTGTTGTGTCCCACTGCACTCAATCTCTTCTTGTGAATCTGGGTGTACTGGAGTAGAAGGTATGATTGATTCAGTCTCCCTACTACTTTCCTCCTCTACTTGACCCATCTCTGCAAACTACTTTCTTTGCTTGTCTGAAACGACTACATCCTGCCATTTCCTGTAATAGAAAAAAATTAAAATTGTTTGTTATTTTTATGTTGAATTGCATATGATCATTAATAACACAGTTCTGTTGGAAGAAAACAACATATAAATGTAGAACAACATATGATCATTAATAACATAGAAGTTTTTTTGAGCTATATGTTTTATACCATAGAAAAAAATTATTTCCTTTGAGCTAATAACATAGAAGTTTCTTTGAGCTAATAAATATGCATAGAAGTTTTCTTTGAGCTAATAACATAGAAATAATTATTGAAGTCATATGTTAGCTCATACCCTCGCACTAGAGTGCTATAATTTCCTTCCAATCTCATTGGTGCAAGTCCAAGGAGCGGATAATAAGACTTTAAAAGCCCTCAGATTTTGGAATTTAGTCCATTCCCTTGATTCTTCTCTTGGAAAGTTCACCTATTTCCCAATACTTCTCTCAATCAAACCTTTCATAATGCGTCGTACAGAGAAAAGAACAAAGTTTCTATGAGCTATATGATGTATGCAGCTGGAAAATCTGTCAAAATCAGTCAAATATTTTCACAACAATCTGTCAAAATCTGTTAACTTCTTCTACATTAATTTTGCTGCATTCAAGCTCATATCTCATCCCATGTTAACTTGTCTTAAACATGGCATTACTAAACCAAAATAGTGAGAATGAAGTAATACAAAGGTCATATACAAACTAACTAATCATGCCAACTAAATAAACAATATATAAAGCAATATATTAAAGATTTTCATGAAAGTCATCAACAAGATTATAAACCTTGAGAAGAGCACACTACGGGAAAACACACGAATACCGTCGGAATTTTCTGGCAGAAATTTTTCCACAGGTACGAAGGGCGCAGTTAACGGCGGAATATTCCTAAATCTTGCGACAGAAAACTTACGACGCATTTGCCGACGCATAATATGACGGACATCTTCCGGCGTCCCATGCGCTGATAAATGCGTCGGTAAAACGAGCTCTGAACTGATTCCGTCACACGTTACGGCGGAAACATACCGGCGAACATTACCGACGGAACTTCCGCCGGCTTATTTAAACTCAACGACTTATTTCGATCGCATGTTATGACGGATCTTATTTCCGTCAGACACGCCGCTGGAACGTCCGTCGGTGAAATCCCTATTTTTTGACACCGAGCCCCTCTGACCACTCATTCGTTTCCTTCCGTTCTCTCACCTCGTGTGTTTCGCCTGTCGCTGTCCGTCGCTCGCTGTGGATTGACGTCGCTGACGGTCACCGGAATTCGCCGTCGACGGTCACCGGACTTCGCCGAGCATCCTTTCCTCTCTTTCCTGTTCGCGCGCCGCCGAGGGTCGCTCTTCGCCGACGGAACGGAAGGTATTTTGTTTCATTTTTTTTTTCCTATTTCGGTTGGATTACATATAAGATCAGCCTTAAGTCCATATCTTTTTGCTTTAGTCATGGATGTTCTCACTAGACATTTGCTAGAGGATGTACCTTGGTGTATGCTTTTTGTTGATGATATTCTTCTTGTTAATAAAACTAGAGAGGGAGTTGAAGGAAAACTTGAACTATGAAAGTCAACTTTAGAGTCTAAAGGTTTCCATTTGAGTAGATCTAAAACCGAATATATGGAGTGTAATTTTAGTACTAATAGATATAGTGGAGGGATAGTGACTTTGAGCGATCAAGTCATTAAAAAGAGTATATGTTTTAGATATCTCGAATCTATTTTTCAAAATGATGGTAAAATAGATGTGGATATTATCTAAAACGGATTGTATGAAGTGCAATTGTGACTTTTGGTGATTCAAATCATTAATAAGAGTACAAATTTTAGATATTTTTGATCTATTGTTCAGAGTGATGGTGAAATAGATGGGGATATTATTAGTGGAATTCAAGTTGGATGGTTGAAGTGGAGGAATGCATCGGGCTTATTGTGTTATAAAAAATTCCCCCTCAAACTTAAGGGAAATTTCTATAAGATGGTGGTGAGAGTTGCAATGCTTTATGGTGCCGAATGTTGGCCACTAAAAAAGAAGCATAATATTAAGTTAAATGTGGCAGAGATGAGGATGCATAGGTGGATGAGTGGCTTGACCCTTAGAGATAGGATGCGAAATGAGCATATACGTGAAAAGGTTGGAGTAGCTCCAGTGGAAGATAAGATTAGAGAAAGTCGCCTTAGATGGTTTGGTCATATGAACATCTATTAATGTCTTTTTAGATCTATATATATATAAATCCATTACTTTTTTTCTCTTATATATAGGTTATGGATATTAGAAACCAAAGAAGTTGGATGTATAACCGATTATCTCAAGGTCGGAAGACATTAATAGATGAATTCATCAAAGGGGTGAACTTTTTCATTCAGTAAGCGAAACAACTGCCCAGCTTTATATTTGAAGGAAAGTTTTGATGTCCATGTTCTAAACACAAAAATCTAGTGCACCTAAAACCAGATGATGTAACTGTTGATCTGTATCACAGAGGATTCATACCACGGTATTGGTATTGGACTTCTCATGGTGAGTATGAGCCATAATTTGATTATCAATGCGGTCCTTCTACAAGTAGTAATGTCGGTGAGGTTGAAAACATTCGACCAAATTTTGAAGAATTAGTTCATGATACAATTGGAATACAAATTGAACAAAATACAGAAGAGTTACCGAATACGTAAGCACAAAATTTTTATGATTTATTGCATGCTGCCCAGCAACCAATCTGGAAAGGGTGCACGACTCACTCAGAATTATCTGTTGCTGTGAAGATGTTAAGCATCAAGGCTGAATATAATGTTGCTCGTGAATGTTTTAATCAATTCATTGGCCTGCTTATGGAAACCAATCCGACAGATAATTTAATTCCTACAGATCTATATCGGATAAATAAGTTAGTTTTCAAACTTGGTTTGACATACATAAAGATAGATTGTTGTGTGAATGGATGCATGTTATACTTTAAAGAAGATATCGCAAAATTGTATGTTGTCATTGCAATGCACCAAGATTTAAACCAAAATCTAGAAATAGAAGGAAGCAGAAGGATGTGCCTGTTAGTAGGATCTTCTACTTTCCAATAATTTCGAGACTACAACGGCTATATGCATCCATGAGATCTGCTGCACATATGAGATGGCATAATGATCACATTCCACAAGAAGGTGTTATCACACATCCATCAGAAGCAGAGGCTTGGAAGCACTTTGATCGTACACATCCCACATTCGCGGTAGAACCAAGAAATGTCAGATTAGGTTTATGTGCAGATGGTTTTACTCCATTCAGTCAGTCGGCTACACCGTACTCATGTTAGCCTGTGATACTCACTCCTTACAATCTTCCTCCAAAGTTATGTATGATTACTCCTTATATGTTTTTGTCACTTATAATTTCAGGGCCACATAATCCAAAATTAAAGATTCACGTATTCTTACAACCTTTGATTGATGATTTAAGTTTATTATGGGAAGAGGGAGTAAGTACATATGATATCTCCACGAAACAGAATTTTACACTAAGAGCAGCATTACTTTGGACAATTGGTGACTTTCCTGCATATGATATGCTCTCAGGTTGGAACACTATAGGCAAGTTAGATTGTCCGTATTGTATGGAAAATACAAAATCATTCACTTTAAAGTATGGTAGGAAGAACACATGGTTCGATTGTTATCGAATGTTTTTGCCTCAAACTCATCCTTTCAGGAGAAATAAAGAAGCGTTTACTAAAAATAAAATTGTAATGTTTCAGCCTCCTCCAAGGTTCAGTAGTGAAGAAATTTTTGAAAGAGTGGAGTTCTTGCCCACCATAATGGAATCTCGAACATTAGATTAGTTCAGATTGCCAGAATATGGTGTCAACCATAATTGGACCAAGAAAAATATTTTTGGTTGTTGCCATATTAGAGAAAAAACTTGATTAGACATAACTTGGATGTTTTGCACCTAGAGAAAAATATTTTTGATAATATTTTCTATACAGTTATGGACATCAAAGAGAAATCGAAAGATAATATAAAAGCATGGATGGACTTAAAGGAGATTTGTAGAAGGAAAGCTTTGGAATTGAAGGATGGTGGAGCGGAAAAATTTCTCAAACCAAAAGCTCCATTCACATTAACTTTAGAGCAAAAACGAGCAATTTGTGAATGGGTGAAGACTCTACGAGTACCTGATGGATATTCTTCCATTCTAAGCAGGTGTGTTGACATAAGATCAGGGAGATTATTCAGATTGAAAAGTCATGATTGTCACATCTTCATGCAATGTCTACTATCCACTTCTTTTAGTTATCTTCCAGATCAGATTTTAAAGCCCCTGATCGAGCTAAGTGTCTTCTTCAAAGATTTATGCTCTTTTAAATTAAATGTGGAGAATTTAATTCTTATGGAGCAGTAAATTCCATTCTTTTGTGTCAACTTGAGAAAATATTTCCTCTAGGCTTTTTTGACTCTAAGGAGCATCTACCTGTTCATTTACCATATGAAGCTATGGTTGGTGGACCTGTTTAGTATAGGTGGATGTATCCTTTTGGGAGATATTTAAATAAACTTAAGAAGACTGCTAAGAACAAATCATGACCCGAAGGCTCTATCTGTGAAGCATATTTAACATATGAGACAACTCAGTTTTGCTCGTATTATTTTGAAATAATATCTCAATCAGGTGAAAGTTTATCATATCAAAATGTTGGTAAATCCTATAATATATCTGTATTCAGTGGAATTTGGGAACCTTTAGGCGCTAGCACCGTGCGCTATTTGACCGATAAGGAGATGGAAGTTAACACATTGTACATCTTGCTTAACTGTGATGAAGTGGAGCTGTATCTCGAGTAAGTATGAGTTAAGTTGTTTATATTTTCAATTTTTTTTAGACTTTGTTCTAAACTCAAGATATGAATTTGTAGGAGGTTCATTGATGGTCTTAGTACATCAGAAGAAGGAGAAGTCTAGAAGATAGTGGAAAAAGAATTCACTGCTTGGTTTAAAAATACGGTATATTTTGAATAATTAATCTTACTTAATGAGTTAATTATTTCTACAATTAATATTAGTAATAATAACATCTTGTACATTTAAAGGTACACATTGAAGACAGTTCGCAGTATTCAAGGTTATCTGAGTTAGCTTGGGGACCAAATAGATTAGTAAAATATTATCAAATATTTAAGGTCAATGGTTATAAATTCTAAACAAAAATTTGGTGTGAAGGTAGGAAGACAGAAAATTCAGGCTTATGTGTAAGAGGGAACACCCATATAGGGGATGATTCTGAATACTACGGGGTATTACAAGAAATATTAGAGGTTGAATATCACGGTCAGAGCAATACTGTGTATCTCTTCAATTGTGAATGGTTTGATCCAGTACCAAATAGAGGCACGAAAGTTCATCCAATTTACGGTATAACAGAAGTAAAGCGGGCTAGGAGATATGCAAAGTTTGATCCTTTCATCATTGCTAGTGAGGCAATTCAAGTCTATTATGCTAACTATCCAAGTGGAGTACAAGGAAACAAGATTGCATGGTAGCTATGAAGACAAAACCAAGGGGAGTAATTGAGAAAACCACCTCAATACCATCAGCACATCAAGAAGAGTTTATATCTAATTTAAAAAATCTCCCAATCAATGTAGATGACCAAATCAGTATTAATGAGAGCGAGTTGCAGTTAGAGGAGGTAGATCTAACCATAGAGGAAAGTAATGATGAATCTGATAGTAATGGGAGTGTATCATCTTATGCAAGTGAATCAACAAATGATGAGTTAACAACATAAGGTAACTTAAATTTTTTTGACCTACTTATACTACATTTTACTTCACTGCATTTTTTTTAGCTACTGCACTGCATTTTCTTTTACTTCACTGCATTTTACTTCACTGCATTTTTTTTAGCTACTACACTGCGTCATTTTTTTTTAAATTTTTATTATTACTCATATTTCTAATATATTTTTTATATATGTGCAGGTGGCTTCAGGTGAGGAGCCTAGTAGAGCATTAAAAATATATATATTTAACAGGCGCACTAAGAAGAGTACAGCTAGACCACCTAGGCCACTACATACTGAGGGGACCACCTCGGCTCAGCCTGCTACACAGCCTCAGCCTGCTACACAGCCTTTACCCACTCATGGAAGCGGTAGCCCGCAGTTTTACTAACCAGACCCTCAATTTTCTTCACCAGATCCCGGTCAGAGTACTCCTTTCTACCCATACTACACAACCCTACCGTATGCTGGTGCCCCTCGTACTTATCATTTTCCACCATATGCTCCACCATACTATCCCGCACCAACCCATTAGCCTGCTACAGCTGGACCTTCGACAGCAGCTGCAGCAGAGCAGGAGATAGATGGTAGAATGTTGATAGCACCTGAGGGTGACACGTACGTACAGTCTCTTTTATTTAAACTAACGAATATTTTTATTTTATATTTTATATTTGTTTCACATAACTTTATTTTTGTAGGTTCTACCCATCAAAATAACCGACACATAAAATACGGGACATCATACGGAGCAGGTTTGACGGTCCTTATGTTTCTTGGAAGAAAGTCCCGAAAGAAGTCCGGGAGATGTGGTTTAGAGAGTTTGAGGTATTTTTGGGTTTTAGTTTTTATGTTAAATAATTTATTCTTTCTTACTTAAGCTAATAATCTTATATATTATATATCATATGTATTTGATTGCAGAAAGAGTTTTGTTGGCTGCCCCAACACAATGACAGGATTAGAAAGAATTTTGAGAAGCGTGGGTCTACTCGGATGCGCGACATGTTCACAGATATTAGAAAGTCTGGGAAGCGACCATTGTGGATTGGAGAGGTTATATAGGCTGAGTTGAATGCAGCTTGGGGCAGCGAAGAGTACAGTAGGATGAGGGATCAAAAATGACAGAACAGAGCTTCTGATGTTGGTGGGTTGGGTAGTTCACTTCATACAGGCGGCTCTGTTCCACATACTAAGCATAGGCGTCGTTTGGTAATGAATTTTAAATATTTTTTAAAATTGTTCTTTAATCTGTATTGATAAAATTCTCTTAATTCAAATATAAAGCGATGCTTGGTAGAGAACCAACTCCTGTTGAATTGCATAGTCGCACTCATAAGCGATAGGAGGATCAACAATGGATTGATGAGAGATCAAGAAAAGACTATGTAAGTATATTTTTATATATGTTTAATATTTTATAAGTTTTAGTTTAACTATATATATTTATATTATACTTTTATAGGAGGATTATACACGGCTTCGAGAGACTCATGCTGCATCAGGTAAGGGCTCTTCTAGCGGCTCTGTGGAGTATTATGAGTATCGCATCTGGTCGCAGGACGTCGGAGGAATGCAGCATGGTAGAGTATATGGCTTAGGTGCACAAGCTTAGGCATACGAGGGGATGACCTCCTCTACTGCATCCAGCTTTGCATCCAGTTCTCATGACTCCTTACAAGCTCAACAAATAAGTGCCCTTCAAGCTGAGCTAGAACAAGTAAGAAAATCACAAGCTGATTGGCAAGCTCAGCTGCAAGCACAGGTTCAAGCTCAGCTGCAAGCACAGATTCAAACAAGTATGGAGCAACACAATCAGTTGTTTGATGAAATGTGCAAGATGAGGGATCAGCTGAGTTGAAAAGATGTAGCTCCACCTGAGGAGGAGACCACGGAGTTAAAGTAGTTTAATTTAGTTTACATGAACTTGTTTATTTCTGTGAATATGTGTTATTGAACAGTTTCTTTTAATCTGATGTTTTTTTGTTGATTGGTACTATTGAACAGTTTCTTTTAATGTTATAAACTCTTGTGAAACTATTGTGAATTTGTTATAAAATATTGATCTGTTGAAAAGTTACTATTGAAATGTTATGGAATTGATATTTGTATAGGTTTGCAGGTGTGAAAATTTGATTATTGGCTGGGAAGGAAATTTTTTTTTGTCAATGCTACAGGTTTCCGGCGGATTATACGCGGGAAATCCGCCGGAACGAACGATACAACGAATTGTATCGGACGTATCGACGTCTTCCTTCCGTCGGCAACTACCGGCGCATGTTCCGGCGTGATTTCTGCTGCTTATTTCTGGCGACAACTTTGCGCCTCAAACAAAGCCGTGGGTTGTCTACGGCGACCATGCGACATTTTATCCGCCGGTACTTACCGGCAAAAAATCCGACAGAAACTTACCGGCGCATATGGCGCCGCAATTTATTGGTTGTAAGTCGTCGGCACCAATCCGATGTTTTACGCCGGTAATGCGTCGGGAAGTGCGCCGAACGCGACCAAAACTGGCGTATGCATTTCCACCGAAACGTGCGCCGGAAACTTATAGTTCCGTCTGATTATCTATGTGTTCCGGCGGATTTAGTCCGCCGGTAATGACGGGTTTTCCTGTAGTGGCATAATGTTTCAAAATTCCAATATTTACATTTACTAGCACAAAGAAATATTACAATCAAATGCATCTCGTGGTTTAACTCTCACAATAAAATTCCAATTCATATTTTTAGCATCTTCAATGTAGATTACAGGCTCCACTTGTGAAGAGAAAACAAAAGGATCATCCTTGATTTTCTGTCCTGTATGACTAAGCCTTGAGAAGTTCATAAGTGTGTAACCAAATTCATCTTGTTTTATGCTTATTGAACTTGTGTTTACCCAATCACATTTAAATAATATCACCTTGAATATGTTAGAGTAATTAATTTCAATAATATCATTATTTTTTCCATAATAACTAAAATTTCCAATCTCTGTTGTATTAACAACACAAAAATTCTGTGTTTTTTTGCATTCATCTCGTTCTTTTGTATGAAAAATATAACTATTAATGACCAGACCCTTATATCTATTTGCAATTTTGTTGGGGCCCTTAGCCAATGCTTTGATTTCTTCTGAGATTTCCAAATCATTAGAACTTGAAACCTAACAAGGAATAAACAATAATAATTTACTATGTCATGATACATTTAATATTAAATAACAATGTAAGTTTGAAAATAAAGCATACCGTATCACGCAACCACTCGTGAAATATTTCTTTGATAAGTCTCTCTAAATCTATATATGTTAGATGTGTATGCCCGCGTCGCTTTCTTCTCTCTCTATCTTTGAAAAGTTGTCTATAACTTTCAATATTATCACAATGCCGGAGAACATATCTATGTGCCTGAACCAAAGAATTATCATCTAAGGTGAATGAAGTCACCTTTCCCAAGGGAGTACCACCACTTGAAAATTTAAAAATAAATTGTGCCTCAGCTGTTGTTGTGGATTTATTCAAAAATTGAGACCGCTCAAGATATTTAGAACAGAAAGTTATCCCTTCTTCTGCAATATAACCCTCCGTAATAGAACCTTTAGGTTGTGCTTTGTTAGCTACATAGTCTTTTAATACTATAAAAAATCTGTAACAATAAAAACCTTTTTGAGATTATGTAAAGTTGAACAATAATAATTTGAATTAGTAATTACTATTGAAATACCTCTCAAACGGATACATCCATCTATACTGAACCGGACCACCTAATTTTACTTCCTCAGCCAAGTGAATAAGTTAATGAACCATGATCGTGAAGAATGATGGGATTATTGATCTTTCCATTTTACACAATGTGATTGCAATATTATTTTGGAGTATGTCCAACTCTTTTGGATTGATAACTTGGGCACAAATTGACTTCAAAAATTTTGAAATCTCCACTAGAATATGTATAATTTCATCGGATGGAGAACATGACCTCAAAGCAATGGGTAGAATTTCTTCAATTAGCACATGACAATCATGACTTTTTAGGCCCACAATCTTACATTCAGTAACATTAATACACCTTAAGATATTAGATCCATAACCTTTGGGCATTTTCATATTTTAAAAAACTTAACGAAACATCAGTTTCTCTTTTTTTGACATTGTGAAGCAAGTTGGTGACAAAAAATAAGAACCATCTTCAAGAATTTATGGATGCAGCTCACTTTTAATTCCAATGTCAACTAAATCTTATCGTGCTTGCAAGTTATCTTTAGATTTATCAAAATCAAGTAAAGTGCCAATGAAATTATCACATATATTTTTTTCAATATGCATGACATCAAGATTGTGTGGTAGTAAATTATACTCCCAATAAGGTAGCTCAAAGAAAATTGATTTTTTCTTCCAAATATGATGCTCACTGAATTCTACAATACGCCCTCTTTTCAAGCTTCTAGATTTGCCCAAATGAAACTGAACATTTTGTAATTTTTGTAAAATATCACTACCAGTATTCCTTCTAGGTGCTTTACGGATCTCTTCTGTATTGTTAAAGTACTGTTTCTGTCGACGGAATATGTGATTTTTTGGTAGCCAATGATGATGACCCATATATGAGAATTTCTTTCCCTTATATAACCATAAAGCCTATGTATTTTCGGCAGAACAAGGATAAGAAAATCTACCTTTAGTGCTCCAACCAGGAAGCATACCATAAGCCGGAAAATCATTGATCGTCCACATTAATGCAGCTCGTAAGTTAAAAGATTGTCCAGATGCTGCATCATATGATATGACTCCATGCCATAGTTCGGACAACTCATTTATTAGTGGTTGGAGATAGACATCTATATTATTTCCTGGACTCTTCTCCCTGGGTATAATAGTAGATAGAATGAAAGACGTTTATTTCATTGCAATCCAAGGAGGCATGTTGTAAGGAACCAACAGTATGGGCCAAATGTTGTATGCACTACTCATAATCTTAAATGGATTAAAACCATCACTGACTAAAGCGAGACGAACATTACGTGGATCTGAAGCAAAATCAGGATATCGAGAGTCAAAGGATTTCCAGGCTTCTCCATCAGCTGGATGTCGTAACAACCCATCTATATTTCTCAGTTTGGCATGCCAAATCATCTCTTCAGCAGATTTTTTTGTTTTAAACAATCTTTGAAGCCTAGGAATCAATGGGAAGTATCGAACAACCTTAGCAGACTTCATTTGATTTTTCTTTCCTCTAGCTGAACTTTTTTTTGCCCCTGCCCACCGTGAAGAATCATAAATATAACAAACCTCTTGAATAGATCTATCTTTCCAAAATAAACAACAATCATTTGTACATGCATCTATCTTTATATATCCAAGATCAAACACTTTCATTATCTTCTTCACTTCATATGTATTCTTAGGTAGCAGTGAACCATCAGGGAAAGCTTCAATCAATAACTCAATCAATTGATCAAAAGATCTTGCAGACCAAGAGTGTAAGCACTTTAGGAGAAATAAATGTAAGATGAAGAATAACTTCGTAAATGACTTACAACCAGGGTATAATTCTACTCCTGCTTCTAGAAATAAATCACCATATTTCATTGCTTCATCATTTGTCAAATCTATGTTATTTTCATTACGTTCATCATCTAAATTGGCATTGCCTAAGCAGAATGTGTCCCTTAACAATCCTTCTATATCATTTGTTCTGTGCAGCTCGCCTTGAGTTTGTACTTCAACATCATTACTAGTATCAGAACATGTATATGATCTTGTAACTTCAGCTAAAAAAGCATGTTCCTCTCCATGTCGATTCCAAACAACATATCCAGGGAAAATTCCTTTGGAGAGTAAATGCAACTTGACTTCTTTTATATAATGAAAATATCTGTTAATGCATACTTTGCATGGACATAAATTTTTTTGTGTTGAACTTTGACTTTGTGTTGCAAATTCTAAAAAATTATCTACACCTTCAATATAATAACTACTCCATTTTGCTTTTGACATCCAACTCTTATCCATCAAGCCTATAAAGCACTCGAAAAATACACATTTAATAATCATACACAAAATAATAGAGGAATAATATAATTTTATTTTATTACATAATATATAATCTATTATACATGCCTTGTGGACCTATTTAAAACCTAAAATGAATGCTAGAGATAGATCAAAAAGAGGAAGAAATTGATAAGTGAGAAGCAGGGAGAACACTGCATTCTCTTAGATAAAGTTGAGTGAATTGTATTGTCATTTTTTATAAAAATATTATAAATACATTGTGTGTGCGCACGCGCAGAAACATGTGTGATTAATATGATATACTAGCATTAAAATAATTCCATGATCTTAGGCTTGTATGAAATATTTTGATGATCACAAATATAATTTGATTTGAATTAATAAAGTTTAAATGAGATTTGTGTTAGTATTAGTGATTAAATTTTTTATACAAGTTGCAAGAATCATAAGAGCAATTCAAGCCAGCCCAAGAAACTTCAGAACAAAAATTTCAATATTCAAAAAGAATTATTTTAATTTTCTTGAGCCCTACGTCCTGAAATTATGATAATCAAAACCTCCTATATTCCTCTAAGAAACACACAACTTTCATATTTCCTAAAAGTCAAAATCCCATTCATTTTTTCCCAAAGTATTTGTCTCCTGAACAGTTGAACCCTAGCATTTTCTACAACTAGCCGCAAAACCTTTCTAAGAAATCATCGCCTCCTCCATCCCAATTTGCAATTGCCTCCATGAACAACAATTTAATTTCACAAGAAATAGAGTTGCATCTTCTTGAGATAAGTTCAATTCTTCTTAAAAGCCTTTTAACAAAATCATCTCATTGCTAACTTTAGTGATTGTCACATAGCTTCTATAAACTATAGTGTGATTATTTTCTAAAGTTATGAAACGTATTGAAAGTAGTACTACATAGGGGTGTCAATATTTGACACGACACGAAAACCCGACCCGGACCCGACCCGGACCCGCCGGGTTGAACCCGACCCGATTTCAAAACGGGTCGGGTTCGGGTTACAGAAATCAACCCGTTTCAAAAACGGGTCGGGTTCGGGTTGACCCGGCGGGTTGCCGGGTCAACCCGCCAACCCGTTTAATTCAAAAAAAAATTGAATTTTTGCATTTCCCGCGCCTGCTCGAGCTGCCGCCCGCGCCTGCCCGCCTGCCGCCTGCGCCTGCCCGCCGCGCAGCCCGCGCGTGCCCGCGCGCAGCCCTCGTCTGCCCGCGCTGCCCAGCTCGTGCCGCGCGCCCGCCGTCCTCCACGCGCGCGCGCTTTGCTCGCACCCGCCTCGCACTGCCGCGCTCGCACCCGCCTCGCCTGCCGCACTCGCAAGTCGCACCCGCCTCGCCAGCCGCGCTCGCACCTGCGACGCTCGCATCGCACCCGCCACGCTCTCCTGCCGCGCTCGCACCCGCCTCGCACCACCGCGCTCGCACCTGGCGCGCTCGTACCCGCGCTCGCATCCGCTCGCCGCACCTGCCGAGCTCGTTCCGTGTTGGGTCGGGTCAACCCGGCAACCCGCCGGGTCGGGTCCGGGTTCGGATTTTCGACCCGTTTCTCTACCCGGGTCGGGTTAGGGTCGACCCGTTTTGCACCCGGGTCAGTTCGTGTTCGACCCGAACCCGACCCGAAACCCGAAATTGACACCCCTAGTACTACATCATTTTAACCCAAAATGTATAGAACTAAACAAAAAACGTTCAAGCATAAAAACAAGAAAAATTGATCACAACTAACCATGCTATATAATAATGTATTATACTATACAATCACCCAAAGCTAAAAATTCTCAAATTTCTAATCGGGCTGCATTATCTCAAGGCTTTTTGAACCAGGTTCACTAGACATCATGTTAGTTGGCCATCACTCTCACTGTATTCGCTCAAATTAGCCCACTACATCATTTTAACCCAAAAGGAGATTAGAAATTTTAGAAGGCACACGAAAGGAAATATATACATATGGAACATGTGGGTACATGACACACAACCAACGGCTAAGCTACGGTTGTGATTAACCTAAACCCTAAGGAATGCAAATGAATAATTTGAAGAAAAAGGAGAAGAATATGAAAAAAAACAATGAGAAGAAAAATAGAAGAAGAACATGAAGGGAAAGAGACTCACAGTGATGAAGATGGAAGAGGGACGGTCGTCCGGGATTCGTAAGAGGAAAAGCTTTTCGTCGCGCGCAGCTATCTGGATTCAGTCCCGAACGCTTGAGCACAGAGGAAGAGAGGAATTAGGGATTCAGGTGTCTTAAAGTTACGAATGGGCTTTGCTAGCGATTTTAAATGGTGCAACTTGCATCGGTTTAAATGCTTCAAATGTTTTCAAATTTTTTATGCAATTAGTTGCTTTGGCGGCGGTTCTTAAAACCGGTGCAAAAAACCGCTGCGAAAGGGCTTTTTTTTTGGTAGTGAGATCAAGAAGATCAATCCCACCGAAGATTTTTGGTTTATAAGTATTGTGCCATACAATAAGATTTAATTTCTTAGCATTAGTGTCCCCAAAGCAGAAAAATCTAGCACAAATTCCACCCTTTTTTTTTTGAGAAAGACCTAAACTTTAAACCATGAATCCTAAAAAATCATAAACCATAAACCCTTAAAAAAAGAGGAAAGTCAAAGAGGAAAATTAGGCCAGCGAGCTAGTCTCTTGTTAGGCCAGCGAGCTAGTCTCTTTGTCCAAGATCAAAACTAGCTAACAGGTATAAAAAAGCAAAGAGGAAAGTCACGGGTGAGGGCCGTATACAGAAAAAAATTATTAGGTGTGTGGGCACCATCTGCACAAGCACTAAGTACCTAGCGGTACCGAGTGCGGGTACCGCTAGTTACCCAATGCTTGTGCGGACGATTCTCTCCGTCCGCACTCCGCACCTAATAATCTCTCATATATAGCCGAGCGTGAGTAAGGAAAATAAGCATCCTCTCTCACAGATCTTAGATCTGGCCTCTGAGTAAGGATAAATAGGCTTGTAGTTGTTGTTCCCTAATCTCGTTGTTAGGAGTTGATATCTTCGTTCTCGCCAACATTTATCTTTGTTTCCAGCTAGTTCTAGTACAGCTTGTGAGTTTAGTTTTTTTTTTTTTAGTTATGTTTATGTATATTTTTCTAAAAGTAATAGTGATGTATGAATAAAATGATTTTTTTTAGTATTTTTTGTTCAAATTTGAATATTTGGTTATGATAGAGGAGCTTTTAGTTTTTTATTTTTTTTATTTTTTATTTATATATGTAAGTTAAATTTTTTGTTTATTTTTTCATGGTTATTAAAATTAGACCAGATTAGTCAGTTAGGTTCGAATATGAAACCAGATTTGCAAATAACTGCCTATGAACCGCTCAAATCGGTAGTTCAACAGGAGAACCTGGTCTAGTTTTCCAAAACCGTGCAATTTAAACATAGTGAAATCGAGCTGTTGTATTTTATCGAGTTGAAAAGATTAAAAAAAATCCTAAATTGATCCAATTCCTATCTCGTTACTCCAGTTTACCATAAGCCGTCAATTCTTTATTCACACAAGGGTCGTTTCTGTTGCAAATCAATAATTAAGATTGAGTTGTAATTTTTTATGATAACAAAATATTATTGTTATGATTTTATTATTTCTCCTAGCATATATTGGATATTTCTATTTGTTTCTTTGTCTACTAATATTTCAGAAAAATTATATAGTACTCAAAATTGTTGAAGACTTCAAGATAAGGTAGAATAGGATTTCATACAATAGAGTTTATGTCTCTATTTTTATTTCTTGAGTCTAAAAAAGTGTGATTATAATTGGGTAACCATGCATGCACACATAGAGGAAGAGTGAAAATATTTTAAAAAACTGATCATAATGTATGATATCTAATCGTACAGTATGATTTGATATATTTTTCCATGAGAATATAGTTAATCAAAACATGGCTTAAATTTTTGAACTGTTCATATTATAGAATGTGAAGTCATACATACGACTAACAGAGTAAAAAATTAGGTTCATACCAGATCGTACCAAATAAACATATTTATTTTTAAACTGTTTGTACATTACGATGTGAATTCGTACTGATGACTAACATAGTATGAAATTAGGTTTGTACTAGATAGTTCTGAATGACCATATAGATGATTAATAGAGTATGAAATTAGGTTCATTCCAGATCGTACCGAACATACACATTTTTTTTGAACGATCAAACAATATGAATGTAGGATCATTCTCTTGAAAAAATTCAATTTTTGGATGGTTTTAAAATATTTTCTATATAAAAAGTCTTAAAAATTATCTCATTATCCTTTGCTTCAAATTTCTCTTGAGAGGGACCATTAATAGAGTGTTTTGGAGAGATTTTGTGTGTTAAGAGTGAGATCTAGTGAAGGAGAGTTGTGAGGAATTCACAAGGTTGCCGCAAGTGATGATCTCTTTGTCTTCTTCAAGTTTCTACCCAACTTCTTTGGAGACTCTTGAGAGAAGATCTTAAACATTAGATTAAATTTCTCTACCTTCACTAGGAGGGTGAAAAAGGATATGATAGTATGCTGCCATAACATAGAGAGTGTAAAAGGTGAAGGTTCTCTACCCCACCTGGTTGATGGAAGAGAGTTTGTAAGGACTTCTCCACCTTGTTATGGGGGCAAAAGAAGAGTAACTATTGTTTAGTGTAATACTTGAAGAAGGAGTCCCAAGGGACTGAATATAAGTAAAGTTGAATTGAACCACTATAAAACTTGGTGTTCTTCTATTGCCTTTAATTTTTTTTCTCTCATTTTTTTTCCTGCATTTAAGATTTTGTGGTTGAAAAATCATTTGTGAAATCATTTGGATAAACAACTGTATGTTTCAGGATTAGTGTTTTAACTTTCAAAAAAGATATTAAAAGGTTTTAAAAAATCCAAGAAGTTTCTTTTAAATAACTAATTCACCCCCCCCCCCCCCCCCCCCCCCCCCCCCCCCCTCTTGGTTATGTTACAACTTAGTTTTCAAAGCTATATTTTCATATTGTGTGTGTTTTTTGATTATTCAAAATATTATTGTTTGATTATTATTTCTCTTAATATATATTGGATATATTGCTTTTGTTATTTGTGTATACTAATATTTCAGGAAAATCATACTCTAAATTATTGAAGACTTCAAGATAGATTAGACTAGGGTTAAATATATTTGGAGTCGATACTTTTTATATTTTTCTTGAGCCTGAGAGAGTGTGATTATAATTGGGTAACCATGCACACACACACTAAGGAGTGCTAAAATTTTAAATTTTAAACTAATCATACTTTACGATCTTTAATCATATGAGATGATTTGACTTTGGCGTTCCTCTAGATGTTGATAATAAAATCTTGGACATTAAATTTTCTAAGTACTATTCATATTGTATGAAGTTGCCTTCGTAGAAATGATGTGTAGAGTACAAAATTGATGCGAATATTTTTGTCTATACGAACAAGTAAATTTTTTGAACTTTTCATCTAAGACAATCTTACCTTTATACAGACAACGTCTAGAGTACGAAATTGATGTGAACATTTTCATCCATATGAACAAGTAATTTTTTTTTGATTTTTTCGTCCGAGATGATCTTGTCTTCATACAGATGACATCCAAAATACAAAATTGATGTAAACATTTTCGTCCATATGAATAGATAAATTTTTTGAACTGTTCGTCCGAGATGATATAGATTCATCTATACGACGTTCATGTGCGAAAACGTTTCATGCAAGATCGTATGAGCAAACTTTAAACTATTCATATATATGATCGTCGATCATACTATTCAATCATGGATGATCAAAATGGACATTTTTAGTTTTCTGGATGATTTTTGTGTCTTTCATATATAAGATCCTTAAAATTGACTAAGGATGAATCCTTCTTCATTTTTTTAAAGAGCAAAAATAAGAGAGTGATTTGGGAGAGTGTTTGAGAGAGATTTCTTACAAATTGAGAGAGTAAAGGGTTCACAAGTTTACTCAAATGTGAAAATCTCTTTATGTTTGTAATAAATCTCTTTCTTATTTCTTTGAAGACACTCAAGGGAAGATCTTTGAAGAAAATCCAGTTCTCTACCAACACTTCGAGAGTATAAAAGGACAGCGGTTCTCTGTCGACACTAAGAGGGTGTGAAAGGACGCTAGTTCTCTGTCGAGACTTGGAGAGTGTGAAAGGATGATGGTACTCTAGCTACACTTGGAGGGTGTGAAAGAAAAAAAGTACTCTACCGCACCGGGGATTGATGGAAGAGAGGAAAATTATAAAGGCTTCTCCATCTTACTATGGGAGCAATAAGAGAATCTCTTTGGTAATAGTGTAATACCTTAAGAGGGAGTCTTTAGAGAGAGGACGTAGGTCTAATTAGATCGAACTACTATAGATTTCTGTGTTCTTAACTTTTTTTCTAATTTTATTTTTTGTATATTTTTAATTAAGTGGTTGAAAATTTTTATTTTGATTAAAACTTTAATTGTGCAAAGTAATTATTTAAAATAATTTTTATTCAAGAGAATTTTTTTAAAAAATCAATTCACCCCCCCCCCCCCCCCCCTCTTAGTTTGTCTTGGGACAATTACGTTAGGTCTGACAACCTTTAGAGACTTTTAAAGTGGTATCAAAGCTAATTTCAAAATTTAAAGTTTATACCAAGGTTGTGAAAACCGGACCGGACAAAGAACCGAAAGAAGGAAAGGTTCAAGGTTCGACCGGTCGAACCGGATGATGTAATAAATACTAATATTATTAAAAATTTATAACATTAATAGAATAATTACGTGAATTTAACATAAAATAATATAATTCTAAGAATTTAAATTATATAATTTTAATAAATTATCTCTCAATATAATTAAATTTAATTGAAATGATAAATATATTATAATATAATTGTAATTTATAAAATATTTAGTTAATTATATTATATTTATGAATATCTAATAATTTAACTATAATTAATTTTTATATTTCATTATAATTACAATAAATGAGATTCTAATAATATACATTATAACAAATTAAAAATTTTAATATAATATATAAATTTATAATATTAAATTTAAAAAAGTGTAATAAGAATAATATTTAATATAATATATAAATTTATAATATTAATTTATAAATATACATCATAATGAATTTATAATACAAAATTTAAAAAATTTTGCACCCAACTAGCCAAAATTCGTGTCACAACCAGCCCAAATTTGTGGCCCAACAAAGCCCAAGCTCACATTTAAGCTCACATAGTATTCATGTACTCTTTTTTAGTCCCACATCATGAAGGAGTAAGAGATAGTTGGCTTTTGGCTCTATATATAGTTCCCTCTTTTCAAACAAAACTTGTTTCATGAGATGACAACCATATATTATGGTATAAAAAATCTCATTATTTAATAAAAAAAATATTTTAAAAAAATGTAATGAAGTAAAATATATATTATTTATATTTTATTTATCATTAAAATTTTTTTTTTGAAACTGGCTAGTTCATTTGAACCCGGACCGGTTCGCCGGTTCAGTCTGGTTCAGGCCGGTTCTCTACGAAGCCAGTTTTTGAATTGAACCGGATCGAACAACTGGCCGGTTCACGGTTGAACCGGCCTGTCCAGTTTATACTACTTTTTGAAAATTGATTATGGCTACTTTAAAAAATCGTAACACACCTAAAGAGTATTCGATCACTTAACCACCATTGTTTGATAACATCCCTTCCAATTTTTGGAAAGCATAAATATCTACTTTTCTTCAATCATTTGACTATCACATGTGGATTTTATTATAAGAAGGATACACTAGGCCAACTAGACTTGTAGATAGCATTAGAATTGAAACACCATTTACAGACTAGATTGTAGAAGAATGAGACTTAGCTTTGTTAAACGTAAAATGTTTGAAAAGTTTTTTCTATGCACTTAAATCTGAAGACTACATACGTGTTTCTACCTATAAAAGTGTAAAAAATTTGGGATAGACTTTGTATCACATATGAAGGTAATAATGAATTGATACAATTTAGATTAAATATTTGATTAAAAGATTATGAATTATTTTGCATGAAATCAAATAATCAATCACTAACATGTATACACGTTTCACTCAAATAGTCACCTACTTGCATGCTTTAGGTAGGATATTAACGAATGTAGAAAAAATGAATAAAATACTTCATTGTTTGCCTATTACGTATAATGCAAAAAATGCTTTAATTACTGAGTCTAAGGATTTAATTATTTATTTTATTGGCAATCTTTTTGTATCATTAATTGCTTACGAGTAAGGAGAGGCTCAAAGACAAATTGATGCAGGAGAGAAGCAAATGGAGAAGAACATAGCGTTCAAAGTGGATGACTTAAAAAGGAATTAGTCTCAACTTGAGGATGAAGATTGCATTGCTTTGATGAGAAGGCAATTCAGGAGTTTTTTAAAAAGAAAGCAAAGGAAATGTTAGCAGTGGAATAAAGGTAAGTTCCATAAAAATATTAAGGCTTCTAACAATATGATTTACTATGAATGAAGGAAGCCTGGACACATAAATCTCAATGCCCTAATCTTAAAGACAATCCTAGCAAGAAGAATGTGGAGGAGAAAACAAATATGAGGAAGGGTAAGAAGGGATTACATAGAGTTTTTTGGGCGGACTCAACTTCATACTCTTCAGAAATAGAGGCAGAGGAAGAAGTCACAAATTTATGCTTTATGGCCAACAAGCTTGTTCCGTTTGATCAAGAAGAGGTATGTGACTTAACCTATGATGAGGTATTTGATGTTTCTAAAAATATTTGTATGGCATACTAGCAAAGCACTTCCCAACACAAACAAATTTCCTCTTTCTTTCTCGATCCGACATCCCCTTTGTAAATATTTTGTAAACCTTATTTTTATGTCTTATCTTTGTAATTTTTTTCTTAAATGATTCTTTGTTGTAGATCTTGAAAGTGTCACTCTTATCATTTTCATCATTTATGGATAATTTGCATTGAGATTTCATTAGTATTTCTTGTTGTCCATTTAGATCTCTATTATTTAAATCTTTTGTTAGATGTTCATTCCCACATTCTTTTTAGTAAGAAATGGTTGCCTTATGTTCATTCCCATTTCCTTGTGTTCATTCCCACTTTCTTTTATTAGATGTTCTAATATTTAAATCTTTTGATGTTCATTTTTGTTTTTTTTTTCTTAAATGATTCTCCATTGTAGATCTTAAAAGTGTAACTACTATCGATTGCAGCATTTGTCGATAATTTGCATTGTAATTTCAATAGTACTGCTTGATGTTCATTTAGATCTCTAATATTTAAATCTTTTGTCCAATGTTCATTCCCACATTCTTTTAGTAAGAAATGGCAGCCTTATGGTAGATTGCTTATTAGAATTTTATAGATTATGAGTGCGCCATTTATTCTTTATTTATGCAGATTTTGCAAGATAATATTACTTATAGGTTTTTTTTCGATCTTACTACAAGTTGGTGATATATTTTTTTGAACTTTTTGTGAATGGAAAGTTTGCAACATTGATGTAGAAATGCTAATTTTATTAATTTTTAATAATATTATTATTCATTTTGACATCTGATTTGATCCCGGTTCGTCCAATCAAATAGTGAATCTCTCCTATTAGTTCGTTATCTGATTCCAGTTTTTACAATCTTGATTTTTTTATCTATAATTATATGTATTGTTTTTACAAGTTAAAAAGAATTTTTAAAGCATTTTAAGACGTTTTAGTTTGAGTAGATTTATTTATTATTTTGTTTATGATGGATAAAATAACAAATTGGTTTGCATGTTTATTTAATTTGGTTAGGTTGTTAATATATTTTCATTTAGCACGTACTTAATGAACATTTTTAATAGAAAAATATTGATAGTTTTAATTATTATAATTATATAACTAATTATTAAAAAAGTAATTATATTTATTTGAGATAATTAAATTTTAAAATTTAGCTAATTATAATATATATTAAGTTTTAATTTTCATCCATTATGTACTAAAGTGACAAATAAGTAAGTTTAGGCCATCTTGACATAATTTTTAGCATACAGAGTTTAAATACCCTCTCATATGTCAAATTTTAAGAAGAAAATTGTTATATGTATTTTAAAAAGAAGTATTATGTCCAACATATAAATTTCTTATCTTGTGGTGTTAGTCTTCGGCTAATTGTAATGAGCAGACATTTGGCCTCATTATATTAGTGCATAATGTGTATTGAATTTGAATGAGCAGTTCTTTCATATATATATTGGAGGTCAAACTTATGAAACCCCTTTAGTAAAATAAGTCAAACTCTTAAACATCGAGGCACCATTTGATGTAATGGTTAAAATTTCATTAAGAAACTCTGTAATTAAACGTGCTCATCCTAGAGAAATCTTAAGATGGATGACCTTATGGGAAGTTACACCAACATGACAAATTTGTGAGGCTCTTAGATAAAAGTGGACATTATCTTGATAATTAAGTATTTGAGACATTACAAATGGTATCAGAGCAATACAATAGCCAGAAGATTAGAATTAAGCATTATATATGACAAAGTGCTAGGCCATAGGAGCTACCTTTTGAACCATGTATCGGACAAAGTGCTGCGTGGTGAGAGTCACCAAATTAAGTTATAGGAGCAACCTCTAGAAACTTATATATCTTGTGGATAATTCTAGGATAAAGATACTGATTATGATGTTAGTAACTTAAATGGAGGAGATTGTAAAACCACTAAATAAAAGAAGCTAAACTCTTAAACATCATGACACATTTTGGTGTAATAGCTAGAATTTCAATAAGAAACTCTACAGTTAAGCAAGATTATCTCACATAAATCTTAAAATGGGTGACCTCCTGAGAAGTTACACCAACAGCACAAAATTGGGAGACCTTTATGCCAAAGTGGACAATATCTCGATAGTTAAGAGTTTGAGCTATTACGGAACCTATCCATTACAAGTACCAATAAAATTCTAATCTTGAGCTGCTCAAAACACAAGTACTTAGAGCACTTAAATATGACTCGTCAAGAAACTAATTTTATTGCTATGAATATTAGTGAGATGAAGTATGTAAAATTTTGTTGGATTATGCTTTAAAGAAAAGGCTCATTGTGTATGTTGGAGTTGAGACATTAAACTTAGATCATATGCGTGAATAATTCCCAATCAGTCATACTCATAAGACAAATGTCACTCAATATACATAGTAAGTGACTCAAAAACTTTTGCTCCAATCATCCAACTACTCAAATATTCCATGTCATAATTATGATGTTGAGTTATCATTTGTATGATAGGTATATCAGATATGAAGCTAATCTGAACATGGAACGATCCTCAACACCGTTGTCTTATTAAAACACAAATGATGAGGAAGATATAGGGGTGACTATGATAATAGATAATGTAGGCTACGAGACAATGAGCAGTGGTTTTGATGATCATTTTGATGTTGATCATAATGTACGAAATCATGGTACATTGTAGAATCTTGTTAGAGAAAGCTGTTTAAACTCTATAAATGTAGAATAACTATTGGTTTGCAATAATGACTTTGTTACCATATGTCACACTTCTCAGGAGTGGGATGAGGAAATTTAGTTTAATGAAATTAACAATAATAATAGAGCATGAGAAGAGTTAAAGATTCCAAATGAGAAAGATGAGGGGTTGTGCTTCGCAAGTAAGGTAGACCTATAATTTGCATTACATAGATGGTAAATATTAAGTAACATGGAATTCATAATGGTAGATTTAAATACATAAAAGATGAATATTGCATGTGTACAATATAGCATTGCTTATATACCTTAATTCTGGTGTCTACATGCCTATTTGAGTAACTATCTTAGAGGGTCTTAGAAGATTTCAAGATTGTGGACTGATCACACAACACAACTCCAATTTTATCCACTATTCAAAGATAATGTACTTCAGGTCTTATTAAGAAACAAATAAACTTAATGACTAGGGAGATAAAATGTTGTATTTAGGCCAAATTAAAAATTAAGGTGTCTTATATAAAGGATTGGGATGCAAGAAGAAAAGTGATTACGATTATATTTGGTAGTTGGGAAGAGTCTTTTAAGATTTTTAACTTATTTATAGATGTTCTTGCTAGAGTTATTCCAGGAACTGTATGCAAGATATGAAACCCTAATTTACATATATTCCATAAAATATTTTGGGAATGCGAGCCCTCCATTTAAGGTTGGAGCTATTGCTAGCTAGCTCTGTTCCTTGATGGAACCTTTCTAATTGATATATTACTTATCGTTGTTGGTATGGATGCAAATAATGGGCTATTTCCCTTAGCTTTTGTCATTATTAAGCCAGAATGCTATGCATCTTAGCTATGGTTTCCGAGTTGTTTGCATGACACCCTACTTATAGTGAGGACAATACCATATATTTTCATCATCTTAGATAGACATGTTGGTCTAGTTTTTTGCTACTAGGGTCATTGCCTCTAACATTTATGTGAAAACTTTAAGAAGGTAGTGCATAAAATGGAAATTTGAGATGTTTTTTTATATGCCAAAAAATGTACCTACAAGGTACAACCGATGATCATTCTGCATTCAATAGTTGCATGACTAACTTGTAGAATAGCATGCTAGAAATATATAAATGGCTAGTAGATTATTTGTTACTCGTTGGACACTTACTCGTTAAAATGATCTTTGTTATGAAGTCAATACAAGAAATGAATTTGAATCATTTAATTACATCCTGAAATGAGGTTGTGGTCTTCCCATTCAAGCTCCAATAACTATAAATTATTACAATATTATAAGTATATTCATGCATCAATTGGGATGAGTACAAGTAGAGGAGTTCGAAAGGAATAGTCCCTTTGCACAATACACTAAAAAATCACCATGAATGATCAAGGTAGGAAGAACATCGGTTGTACATTAAATTTGATCATCATCTTCTGAGAACATTGGTCTAGAGATGGTCACCCTAAACCAATATGTTTAACCTTGTAGTTTGGGAAATGACAATTACACTATTGGAGGTATCAATAAGTATGAGCCTCCAAATTGATGGTCCTGCATTTATTGACCTCAACATGGTTGGAGCCAGTAGATATTGGACCTTATGGCCAGTTTGTTGTGATGAATTATTGGGCAGTCATCTAGATCCATAGATTTTATACCATGATTCGATGAACCCACATGTTTCTTTGAGGTTTTGTATGGGCCAGGCATATGCACAAACATGAATGACTCTTATGCGGCATAAATGGATGTTTATACTTGATTTGTACATTGATATGAATAACATTACATTCTAGAGGCATTTTAGAGCATAACAATTATTCATCATTATGTCTGATACATCTAGTTCAGAGATTCATCTCCAGTACCTTCCACATCTTGAAGACATTCACTTACTTAGCACATACTCTATTAGTGGTGTTGTCCTAGCGCACCTGTACAGGGAACTAGTTGAAGCCACTAGGCCCAAGAGGGTTAATATTGCTGAATGTGTGCAATTGCTAAATATTTAGTCTTGAGAACATATCCATGTTGGTCGTCCAACACTACATGCACTATACCTTAATAACTAGACGGTTGTAGTGTTAATGATAGGTAATTATAATATATATATATATATATATATATATATATATATATAACTTACTTATTTTTATGATGTTTAACTAAATTGAAATTGCACAGATGGAATGAGGAATGGGTAAGGAAAATACATGTTGGAAATATCCTTATGTACATAGACGACTTACATGGGATCCTATAAAGCCAGGTATGGATTCACCAAGATGTTTTTTCATTACTCAATACATCATATATATTAGTAATGTAATTTTTTTTCAAATGTAGATTATATGAGAGCCCTTTTGAGTTGACATTCAGGAATGTGTGGCAAAGATTCATTTGGCAGGGAGGGATATATGGCTTGCTTTTAGCAGTGAGGAAAATATGGCTTGCTCAAGTGCCACTAATTAGTTGGAAGAGAGTAGAGTGTCACCACCCATATCTAGTGGCCATGATAGTTTAAATTTACCCATATTATTAATGTTTAAACAATGGATCCAAAATTTGTTAGGGTGGATGGTCGGGGGAAAGCCACCAATTATTAGTCGATTAATCCTTAGTTTTACATACTGATGTAGCAGGAATGATGCGGACCTATTGTTCACAGACATGTGGATCATGTTGATGTAGCAAAAACATCATTTGTTTCAATCATGGGCTTCACTATACCAGTTGAAGGCTCCTCATGAGCTACTTAACTCATATAACCCATGAGCACCTATGAAGCATGGATTAGTAATTGTTCATCTTATAATTCTTCTTTCTTATGTTGTTATCAACTTATTAATCTCACTTTGCTATTTAACTATATGTAGCAAAACTATTTCTTCAAAAAGGGACAAATCTTACATCTGTTCTTTGGATATATTATAGACACTTATCTACGAAAAACTATTGATAAGATTGAAGAACTAAATAATGCCCTTAGGAGGTAAATGGACTTGGATGACACACGCTTTCAAGAAGAGCTTGCAAAAGAATCAACTATTTTCTAGACCACAAGAGACAATGATGTTGATCCATCAAGTTTGGGTATTGTTCCATCGAGTTATGTTGATTTGGGAGAGTCACAAAAGGTACTAAGCCAAATTATTCAGCATCCAGTGCTCATGAGACAATACCAGCACTGACCTGCATATAGGCTTAAGTGGAGGTCCAACATATATTGGTTCCACTTCCTATTTTTATACCCTGCCTCCCACATGGATGACTCTTCCACCACTTTCACCATATGCACCCTTGAAAGCTCAACATAGCGAGCTGCAAGAACAAGTCCAGTACCAGGGCATCAACTAAGAGATATGCTTGTTTGACCCCTACACAATTACACCTAGCAAGGATGACATACCACACCGGGGATGATGTAGGTAGTATATTCACATGCTTGATAATGTACCATATCTTTGATTTGTGCTACGCACCTTTCTATGTTGATGCAATATGTAATTTTATTTTTTTTGCATAATCTATGTAGAATGCCCATTCTACACTTAGTTAAATAGTTAACTTAGAGAAATTTAGTTTGATACACCCTCCTACAACCAATTACTTCCATCATCCATCAATTAGAAATTCAATCAAATATTAGGATTAGCTATTCACGGGAAAAACACATATTTATAATTATATTTGTATTTTATTAATTTATATCATTTCTGATTTAAAACAAATAATTATCTAAATTATGTACCTACTAAGCGCTAATTAATTTGAAAAAAACAATAGTTCTAATCTTTAAGTTATAAAATTATATTAAATTTAACAA
This sequence comes from Dendrobium officinale, assembly GCA_019514585.1. Taxonomy (NCBI): domain Eukaryota; kingdom Viridiplantae; phylum Streptophyta; class Magnoliopsida; order Asparagales; family Orchidaceae; genus Dendrobium; species Dendrobium officinale. The sequence continues at coordinate 23,508,561 of CM033685.1, read as the reverse complement.
ATATATAAGAGAAAGTAAAAATTATTTTAACAATCACTTAATAAAATTTTTTTTGTCTTTTAATTTATAAGTTTTTTTAATGCAAGGTAATACTCACAATATAGTTTGTTTAAATTGATAAAATGATTTAATAACAAACATTAAAAATAATTATCTACTAATAAATTCAAGATTTATTACAAAGAACATAATAACGGATAATTAATTAACTTAAGTTTTTAGTTTGGCCTATTAGTAGAAAAAAAAAAGTTTTTAGTTTGGCCTTTGGCCTTTCGGCCGTGCGGCAAAATTTTTTATTTTTTTTCTTTTGGCAATCTCACTAAGAGAGAGAGAGAGAGAGAGAGGAGAGATTTTTTATGAAAAGTGGAGAGCGAAATGGTTACCAAGCAAATAAAAGCCCTATTAACAAAAAAGTAGTTGGATGTGACCGTGGGGGAGAGAGAGAAGTAGAAAGAGAAGCTCCACAAATTTAGGAAGAATTTGAAAGAAGATCTTGAAGAATTCGTGTGGCATTGTTGAAGATGGAAGATGGTGTCCGGTCATCTAAGGATGACCGGAACACCAAATATTCTCTATCTACCGCGAGTCCATTCATGTTGGATTCAAAAGGTAGAGTCTCCTTCAATCGAATCTCTTCTTTTCAGATTTTGGAATCCCCTCTAGTCATTAAAGAGGGAGGCTTGAATGCTAGGGAAAAACCTATGCCGATTTCAGGTAAAGGGAAGGAAATTATTTCGGTTTTTGAAATGCGTCAACCTTTGAAGGCTTCCTTTGATGGAGCAAATGATAAGGAAGCATCTTCTTCAAAAGGGAGTTTTGCTGAAATTTTGAAGAAGGACATGGTTATTCCAATTACTTCTCCTAAATTGGATATCCCTAATGTGTGGACTAAAAAACCTCACATTAAAGTAAAATCAAGTGAAATTCTTGATAATATGGGAGATGAAAATGTTGTCATTCTTGACAAAGAAAAGGAATTATCTAATGTTCACACCTTGAATAATTCCTTGGTTGTTAAAATTCTTAGAAAAAATTATCATTTTTCTAAGTGTTCTTTTGAATTAAGAAAGCAATGGTCAAAATTTGGAGGATTTCATATCACATTGCTTGGTCTAGATTGGCTCCTATGTTCATTTCAATCTCATGAAGCTAAGGAGGAAGTTCTTAATGGAGGTCCTTGGTTTGTAGAGGGTTTTGTGGTAGGATTAGACATTTGGTCTCCTACCTTCTCTCCTTATGCTTTGAATGGTATATCTTCTCCTATTTGGGTTCGTCTTCCTCATTTTCCACTTCACTGTTGGGATGAATCCAATATCACCAGAATTATTTCTAGAATTGGAACTCCAATTTTATTGGATGGTAATATGTTTAGATGGGGAAGAAAGTAATTTGCTAGAGCTTGCATTCTAGTCAATTTGAATTCCAAACTTCCCTCTGGAATTTGGGTGGAAGGGGTTCATGGTAAATTTTTTCAGAAATTTGAGTATGAAAATTTATCAGCATTTTGCTTCAAATGTGGTATAATTGGCCATAATGATTATGTGTGTCCTAATTTAACACATAATCAAATTCCTTTGGTTAAAGAGGTTCCTATCAGTTCTTTGAAACCTTAGATTAATAATTTTGGGCCTTGGATGCATGTGAAGTTTAAAAACAAAAGAAGTTTTAATTATGAGAAAAAGTAGTTTAAAGTGGTCTCTACCTTGGATAAATCAAAGGTTGTCATAGATGCTGCCTTAGCAAATGGAGAAGGAGACGGAATTACTGGTGTAGTTTTTGCTGAAGATCATTTGACTGAGAAGGAGGTTGCTGAAAATAAGGAAGAAGATGATATGAGACAAGGAGCTAAAATTTCTCATGGTTTTCCTATAATTGCTGAAACTGTTGAACCAAATCAGGAAATTCATAATTTCAATTCAGCAATTCGATTATCTGTTGATGTGGAAGGAAATGTAATGAATCTCAACAGCATTTTGAATTCTAATTCTGAATTCAAAAATCTTGAAATAGAGGAAGCTACTAAGGGAGTAGTTTATGATGCTGGTTCAAATCAAAGTGCAGAAAATCAGGGAGCATTCAAACCTGATTTCAAAATTATGGATGTTCAGGAGGATATTCAAATTTTAAATTCAGCAACTCATTTTTTCGATGATGTGGAAGGAAATGTACTTAATCACAACAGTAATTTGAATTCAAATTCTGAATTCAAAAATCCTGATATTGAGGAAGCTACTAATGAAGAAGTTTATGTTGCCAGTTCAAATCAAAGTGCTGAAAATCAGGGGGCATTCAAACCTGATTTCAAAATTGCTGATTTTCAAGAGATAAGTGCAACTCCCTTAACTGAATTGACGGCTGAGTCTATCATTAATGCTGATCCTATCATTAAATCAGCTAATGATCCTAAATTCATAACTGATGTTTGCTTATTAAGAGATATCTCTCCTCCTTCGGATATATCTTTAAATTTAAAAAAAACTACTCTTCAAAAAGATAATAATCTTTTAAAGAAGAGCATTTCACCTAGTTCTAATCACTCTTTGTTCAAAGAACTACAAGCATTAGGGCCGATGAAAGATCTTCCTAGAAGAAGGATGGCTGGAATCAAAGTGAAGAACAACAAGAGAGGTTCTTCTTCTCTTTTATCTCAATAAAATGCAAGATGGTATTCCCTTTGAAATCAACATAGAGGGAAGATACTTGAAGATGGAGCTACTTTTCGTAAATATTGGATTATTGATATCTTTTTTTGCTGATTTTGGAGATTGGTTAATGCTTATGGAATATCTTTCTATGATATTCTTAAGCAATTTCTGGGATGTTGTGATAAGTTGTAATTTTCTTTTTAGCTTTGTTTTTTATCTTATTTGTTATTTTAAACTTGTTTTAAGTGATTATGGAATCTTTACTAAGTCATATTCTCTAACTGGATGGGAACTCTGGGATACTAATCAACCTTCGGGTTGTTTAATACTTTGATATCCCCTGCATCTCAACAGTTTCAAAATACAAAATAGTGGGTCTCATATCATTTATGATAAGTTTAAACTAACAAATTTTATTTCAATAAGGTTCCTTTCTATTGTTAAAAGAGGAATCTTTAGTTTTCTTTTCCTAGTTTGTATTAGGTTGTCTTTTCCTTTATAATCAATGCATATATGCATTTTCTCAAAAAAAATAAAAATAAAAGCCCTATTTATGGCATCACTCATAGGAATTTTATTAATTATTTAAAAAAAAAACAAAATATATATACCCATTAAAAAATTATCAATTGATCAGCTTGTTTATTGAAAATTGATGCGGTAGCAACTAATTAATAATAAAAAGGTTTGTTGGAATCCACAACCGACTATTCCATCTTACAATGAAACAAATTTCATAGTTATATGATCACAGAGTATTACTTAATAAATGAAAAATGACTTTGAGATGTTCACCTCTTTTATTGCTCTGCTAGAGTTTTTCGCCTCCCTTTGCTTCGATGATGTTTGCCGTCTCAAGGAAGTTGTTCTTCTCTAGATCCTCAGTTATTTTTGTTTTTGTGTTATTCTGCTTATGGCGAATGCTCTCCTTCGAGATCCCGGTTTTATTAATGGCTCTTCTGCGCCTCTTTCATTTAAGGATGCCTTATCTGGTGATTTTTTCATCTTCTTTTCCTGATTTACGTGTTTCTTCCCACCGGGGTTTGCCGGCTCAGTTGATTTCTAAGGAAGAGGTTCGTTCGCTTGCTGCACCCTTCGAGTTTTCTTTGGTTGGCCGGTTTCCGGGTAAACGATCTTCTGTCGATGCCATTCAAAAAATTTTTCTTTAATTTAAAGCTTTTAGGGGTAATTTCGGTCACTGTTCTTAATTCCATAAACGTTTTGATTAAGCTCGTGAATGACTTTGATTATTGCCGGATTTCTCTCATATATCTTATTTTGTGCAAAATTGCTACATGAAAGTGGTGAAATGGTCCCCTAATTTGGATGTTGAGGTGGACTCTCTGATTGTACCTATCTGGGTTTCCTTCCCTCACCTCAGACCCCATCTCTTTTCTCCTAGGATCCTTTTTGGGCTGGGTTCTCTCTTTGGTTGCACGCTCAAGTCGGATATAGCTACTGCGTCGGGTTCCCATCCATCGGTGGCTCGTATTCTTGTTGAATTAGATGTTAAAAAAATTATCTTGAAAAGATTTAGGTTGGTTCTGCGGAAACGGTCTATGTTCAAACTGTCATTTTTTATGATCTTCCCCATTTCTGCATCCATTGTAATACTTTAGGTCATTTTAAGGATGTTTGCCCTATTTTGCTTCCCGTTCTAAATGTTCCTAAACATGTGGCTGCTCCGTTCGATATGTCTGGTTAGAATGTTCTTGATGATGACTCTAACGTTGCTCTGAAATCGTCTGCTATTTCAGTCCCGCAGTTTGTTGTTCAGGTGGACAATGCGGTGCTAGTGGTGATGCCGGTACTCCTGATATTGCTACTACTGTTTTGTCCCCTGATGCATTACCTTTGTTCCCCCAATTTTGGAATTGGGCTCTACGGTGCCTAATTGTTCTGCGATAGTGCCTATTTTGTCATTAAATGGTCTTTGTCTAGCTGATGAGGATGTTGCTGAGGTGCCCTCTGTGAACCTTTGTAAGAATGTTGAAGTTGGGGTTTTACCTACTATTGTGTCCCCTCGGGCTAGTCATAGTGCTTTTAATAATCTTGGTTACGCTGTTAATGCTGCTCCCTTGTTTTCGATGGTGCCTGCCCCAGCCAATTTGGTTGATTTTTCTAAAACTCCTGAGGTTGTAGTTGGCCCGATTGGGTCTGTTTCTGATAGTAATATTTTGGGTGTGGTTGGGTGTGTGGGATCTTCTTGTGATGCCCCCATCTCAACCCCTGTCAAAGCTGGTTTGGTTCAGAATTCGTTTGTGGATGTGTTGGTTAACTTAATTGACCCTCATGACTTGGTGTATAATGTGAGGGACAATTCTGGGTTGGACCTTCGTGTGCATCTTGATTGGTGTCATGGGTTTTCTGACTCTGATTCTGTTTCCTCTTCTATTGGGGATGATGATCCAGGAAATTCTTTTGATATGCTGCGGGACACTCTAGTTGTGTCTGCTGCTTCTCGTGGAAGGGCTTGTGGAAGGGGCAGACGTGGAAGATGATGTGTGTGGGTGGATGGATATTTTTTGGTGACGTTGGAGTCCTTCTGGTTAACAGATTCTCTTACATTGTGCGTGGTTTTTGGTGCTCTCCGATTTCTATTTCATATTGGCTGGGCTATGATGTGGCTGGGGCTCGCTTCTCAGTTGGATTGACTCATGACAACCTTTGGAGGGGATCCTTTGCTCGGTCGTGTTGTTTCTGCTCCAAATTGGACGGTCTGAACTTGGCTTTTGGGTAGCTGGCTGTCTCGACTTTTTTTTTTTTTTTTTTTATTTGCTCTTGTAACTTTTGTTTGGCATTAATATATGGTTTGTTTAAAAAAAAAAAAAAAACTTAATAAATAATATTTTTCACCAACAATTATTTTAAAGTACACAAAACGAAGAACCTATTAAAATATATCTGACAAATATTTTCATCAGATAATATTTTTAATATATATATATATATATATATATATAACTGCCTTTTATCTTCAAAATGGCCCTAAGAAAATTTATCGTTCTTTGTTATGGATTTTGATTGTCAATTAAGAGGTCTAAAATTTAAATATTTTATATGTGATATGTATTTATTTTAATTAATCTAAATATCTTAAAAAAATTTCTCGTTTCGCACTACTGTTCTTACCTGGCAATTATATTGCAATTCCATTAAAAAATTTGCGATGTAATTCAGATGAAAAGTGTATAGTTATTTTGTAGGTCCCACGTTATCTATATTCTTGGCCCCCTCTTTTTTTTTTGGGGGGGGAAATGCTACCCCCTCTTTGTGGTCATCCTAACAGATCACTTCATTGACCGCCAGTAGGAAGCTGACGAGGCGTACGGCCAGTTATCACATTGAAAATAATATAATATACACCTCGTGTGCAGATTATGTATTTTTTAGTTGCTCAATGTGTGGACAACTGGCATCCAACAATTTTGATACCTGATAATGATTTGCAATTATCTACCTGCGTTTTCTTTTTTTTTTTTGGGATAACGGATAATTCCCAAAAAAAAAAAAAATAACGGTCAAGATCAAGCGTGCAACTCTATTTTTTTTTTTTTTTTAGAAAATTATGAGCTTAGTCCGTTTTCATTGATGTAAAAAATACATGTAAGAAAAGAGAAATACAAAGCTAGCTAAATATAAACCGCAAAATATAGTTGTGAAGGAAAACACAATCAGATCAGAGGTGATAAGGCAAAACACACCACCAAAGCTGAACAGCTCCAAAAAACCCCTCTAGAGAAAGGAAGGGTAAAAGATACCACCGGACTCAGGAATTGCTACTGTCTATCAACCTAGTTGCGGATTACCCATCCAGCCATAAGGAAACTGTCATCCAAAGGGACAAAAAGAGCAATCCAATCATCATTGCCCACCAAAAACCATCAGAAACCTCAAGCACTAGACATAATGATCCTATCTGCTCGTTCTGAGTCTCGGCCAGAGAGAGATTCTGTCTGTTTTTACTTTTTCTCTCTTTTTATAATGTATTTAATTCATTTTGTCGTTTTGTCTTAGCTTCTTTTTTTGATTTGCTGGCTAAGTTTTTTCGTTTCATCTTTGTAATCCTTTGTTCTTTTTATAGAATGGGCTAAACATCAATTTACCCAAAAAAATAAATTACCTACCACATGGCCCATATACAGTTGTTGCCAACTTTGAGAGCAAACTATATATGTATGTAATTATTTTCCCCAAAGTCATTTTAAATTAGATAGCTTTATTTTTTTGCTTAATCCAAATAATAACATAGTCATTGAACAGCCATGAGGAAAGATATAGGCAAGAGGTGCATATCCTCCTAATGTGTTTGTATTTACTCATAAATTATAAGGCATAAAGAGTAGGCAGGCCTAAAATACCATTATCAATGAGTTTGGTATGGGTGTTCTATGATATTGTTCTAAGTCTTATGTACTTGTGTTTTTTATGAAAAAAAATACTAAAGTGAGCAATTTTATTCATAAAACCTTTGCATATAAAGTGATTTAAAAAAATTAATAGTGTAAATAGTTCCAAATTGTGAATCTAACATGTTGGAATCCACTGGCAAAAGAGAGGTACTTTTGTTTTAAACAACTTTAGCCAATTGTTCAGTCACTCAAACATCCTTGAATAATCATCACCTTTGAGTTCTATAGAAGAGATGTTGATTCCCAGAAAGTACCAAAGGAGATTTTTAAGATTCAAACCTAAAACTTCAATAATTTACTTTAAAACTATTTGAACGTGAAGCTGGCACAGTACGACAGGCGCGCGAGAGTCAGAGGGTGAATTGGCGATTTAAAAAATTTCGCACGAGGGTCAAGGGGTGAATTGGTGATTCAAAAAATTTCTTCAAAACCCCTTCTGAATAAACACCAAAATATGATTTTATGTGGAAGCCTTTAAATCAATAAACTAATGCAACCTCAAAGCATGTGTGAATTTTTATATTTTTAGATTTCTTAGAAACAAAATAATAATATTTTTTTTCTATTCTTTTCTATTTTTGTTCTTTTTAAAACAAGTATAAATCACATTCAATCACAATAATTTTTTTCACATGTAGAATCACAATTAAGCCAAACAGCTAAAAAATAAATTGGAAGGAAATAAAATTGTTGAATGTAAATGCAAAAAGTAAAGATATGCAAACTACTTTCATTGAGCCAATTGAGAAAATTGATCATCTCCTAGTAAGTTGCCAATACCATGCTAATATTTAAATTTTGATGTTTGTGTTGATATTTTTGGGGTTTTAATTGATTTGGGTTAATATAGACAAATATATATATGAAGACTGAGAAAATTTTCATCTTATAGCTTTATGTATATTATAGTATAAAACATTAAGGTCACATTGAAAGGAGAAAAATGTAAATTTCCTTTGGGTGGTTGGTCTTCAATATTATTTTATTTTTTATGAGCATGTTGATATTTTACTAAAAATTTCTATTGTATAATAAATGCTTCAAAATGATGCTGTGCAAGCTCCCTATGAGCAATTTTGTGAATTGTAACTATGAAAATGTAAGTGTTTCACCCAAAAAACCTACTAGTTGGTCGTGCATGTGAAGTTTTATATATTTCTATTAATTGGTGATTTAGAAAAAACCTACTAGTTGGTCATGGATGTTCTCACTAGACATTTGCAAGATGATGTACCTTGGTGTATGCTTTTTGCTGATGATATTCTTCTTGTTGATAAGACTAGAGAGGGAGTTGAAGGTAAACTTGAATTATGGAGGTCAACCTTAGAGTCTAAAGGTTTTCGCTTGAGTAGATCTAAAATGGAATATATGGAGTGTAATTTTAGTAGTAATAGACCTAGTGAGGGGATTGTGACTTTGGGCGATCAAGTCATTAAAAAGAGTACACGTTTTAGATATCTTGGATCTATTATTCAGAGTGATGGTGAAATAGATGGGGATATTATCAGCAGAATTCAAGTTGGATGGTTGAAGTGGAGGAATGCATCAGGCTTGTTATGTGATAGAAATGTACCCCTCAAACTTAAGGAAAAATTCTATAAGATGGTAGTGAGGCCTGCAATGCTTTATGGTGCCGAATGTTGGCCATTAAAAGAGAAGCATAATACTAAGTTAAGTGTGGCAGAGATGAGGATGCTCAGGTGGATGAGTGGCTTTACCCTTAGAGATAGGATACGAAATGAGCATATACGTGAAACACAACAGGAAAATTACTTATTACCGGCGAAATTTTCCGGCGGCTTTCCGGCGGTCAATTTTCCTGCGGATTTCCGGCGGCTTTCCGGCGGTTTTGACGTCTTATTTCCAACAAAATTTTCTGGCGGCTTTCCGGCGGTTTTCCGACGGCTTTCCGGCGGTTTTCCGACAGCTAATTTCCCCGCAAAATTTTGTGACGGCTAATTTCCCGCAAAATTTTCCCGCGGATTTTTCCGGTGGTTTTCCGGCGGCTTTCCGGCTGCTTTCCGACGGTTAATTTCCCCGCAAAATTTTGCACCTTCTAATTTCCCGCAAAATTATCCGCGGAATTTTCCGGCGGCTTTCCGACGGATTACCGGCGGCTTTACTTAACTAATTTATTTTAATTATCAGTTAAAATAAAAATTTTAAATTAATAATGTTTAATTATAATATTCAGACTTTTTTAATATAAATAAAAAAATACTTAGTTTTAACTATTTTGCAGAAACGGCGCAGTGGTCAGGGAGCGGGGCAGCGGGTGAGGAGGTCCACGGTTCGAAACTCAGCGAAAGGCAGCGCGGGAGCGGGCTCGTTGGCGCACTCGGGCTCGCCTGGCTCACGCGAGCCCGGTCCGACGCGACGCGGTCTGGTCCGGCGCGACCCAAGGCCTGGTGCGACCGTGCGACCGCCCGCCGGAGCGGAGCTTGCTGGCGTGCCGCCGGAGCCGCCGGGGAGCAGTTTCAGCAGGAGCGGGTTCTTTTTTTTTTTTTATTTCAACCGGCGGTTTTTGACCGCCGGCAAACCGCCGGATTTATTTGCCGCCGGAAAAAGCCGTCGGAAATTATTTTCCTATGCCGTTTTTTCCGGCGGCACGAAAGCCGCCAGAAAACCGCCGTAAAATTAAAAAACCGCCGGAAATTGGTCAAATTCCGCCGGAAAAAGCCACCGGAAGTGGGTGATTTTTTTGTAGTGAAAAGGTTGGAGTAGCTCCAGTAGAAGATAAGATTAGAGAGAGTCGCCTTAGATGGTTTGGTCACATAAAACGGCGGCCTTCCGATGACCCGGTTAGGAGAGTAGAGGTATTAGATTTGACTTATGTTAAGAAAGGTAGGGGTAGACCTAAAAAGACTTGGTTAGAAAATATTAAGAATGATATTTCTTTATTAGATTTAAATGAAAATTTGACTTTTAATAGGACACAATGGAGAAAAAGGATTCATGTAGCCGACCCCACGTAGTGGGATAAAGGCTTGATGTTGTTGTTGTTGTTGTGGTGATTTAGAAAAAAATTTCTTCAAAACCCCTTCAGAATAAACACCAAAATATGATTTTATGTAGAAGCATTTCAACAAATGAAATAATACAACCTCAAAGAAGGTGGGTATATATATATATATTTCTTAGAGAACTAATAATAATATTTTTTTCTATTTTTTTTTTCTAATCTTTTTTCTTTGAAAAGAAAATATAAATCACATTCAATCATAATAATCATTTTTTCATATGTACAATCACAATTAAACCAAACTACTAAAAAATAAATTGGAAGAAAATAAAATTGTTGAAAGTAAATGTGAAAAGTAAAGAAATGCAAACTAATTTCATTGAGACTACTGAAAATATTGATCATCTCCTAGTAAGTTGGCAATACCATGCTAATATTTAAATTTTGATGTATGTGTTGATATTTTTGGGGTTTTAATTAATTTGGGTTAACACAAACAAATATATATATGAAGACAGAGAAAATTTTCATCTTGTAGCTTTATGTATATTATAGTATAAAACATTAAAGACACATTGTGAGGAAAAAATGTAAATTTCCTTCGGGTGGTTGGTCTTACATATTATTTTTATTTTTTATATAAGCATGTTTCTATTTTACTACAAATTTCTATTGAATAATAAATGCTTTAAAATGATGCTATGGAAGTTCCCTATGACAAAATTTTTTATTTGTAGCTATCGAAATGTAAACACAAGTTTCACACAAAAACATACTAGTTGGTTCGTGCATGTGAAATTTAATATATTTTTATGATATTTCAGTCACTATTTTTATATATATTGAAAGAACCAATATTCCAATATTTGTGTGTCAAAAGTACAAAGGAAAAGAGAAAATATAGGTTATTCACTATTGACAATTTTCAAGTATTTTGCCATTTTCTTTAGTATGTTACCCACATGTTGGTTATACAAAATGACAAATGTTGATAATTTTATTATACTATTTATAAATATTAATATCCTAATGAATCTATATCGATATGTCTAAAAATGTGTGCCAAAGAAAAATGATGATGCTTTTTTACGTAGTTGTCTAGAAGTGTGCATAAAAAGAGAAAGAATGACATATTTATGTTCCTGTATCTAAAAGTTTAAGTGGCTTATTTTTTATGCTTATATAAATTTTGTTCATTTCATGCTATGTTATTCATGTTAGAAGTTCTAATATCTTTGTGCCCATGTGCATGAAATTATGTATGATGGGAAAGGATAATGAAAATGCTAATGACTAGTGATAGATGACTCACACGTATGCAGGTGGAGGTAGAAGGGCCTATAAATTTGTGTAATTGCATATATGTGCATAAAAAAGTTCAAATAAATGTGATATGATCAAGTGAATACGTAAGTTGAAATGGAGATATAAGTGGAATATGATGTATAAAGAGGCACCAAAAAATATGGGATGTAAAACCCAAACTATAAAGGGTATGTTGCAAGGGGAGGTATAAGTAAAATAGGAGAAATAATGAGGCGTTAATAAATGTGATATGTGGGCTATGAAGATACATGTATACAAGTAGATTATAAGTGAAAGTGAAAGTATACATATGCACCAAAAAAGTGAAATGTAAAATATGAACTTTGAAGGGCATGTATATAACTGGAGGTATAAGAAGACAATGAGAAATGTTAAAGGTGAAAGGTGATGTATGAAATGTGAAATGACAAATGTGATAAGTTAAACTGTGAAATGTGAAATGTGAAATTTTCCATGTAAATATAAAGCATATTTTGATTCATATGTTACCTATTGTGTTCAATCATGTATTCTATCCTAATATCATGTTCACATTCAAGTGATTTTGATGTTCAAGTTAAAGATATATTTTATGTTATTTATTTAGAAAAGTTCATTATTTTGAAACATAACTACAATTGACATTATTTAGTAGTGTTGTTATAATCATGTGAATTGTATAACATTTAAAAAATGCCATGTTGTTTTAATTTAAACTATTTAGTTTCTTGTTTTTGCCCGAGTTAAATCTTGTTCAATTTATTTTAGTTTAAATAATGAACTTTTTAGCAGATTTTTTGTAGCCTAGTACGTAAGTGTTTGCTCATCTTACTTTATTTGCACGTCATTTTAGGAAAGAATAAGACCTAGATTGAGCAGAAAAGAGTTAACAAGACTAATGTCCATATTGTAGATATGTTTCCTTTTATATTTATTTTTGATAATCTATTATAGATGTCCGTTAGGATATTATAAAAAATTATTGTATATGATTCTTTTGATGAATGAGATGATGATGTATATGTGTGTATTCATTATTATCTTGATGAAATTATATGTCTCTATGTTATTATTTATGGACAAAATAAAGAAGAATTTAGAATAATTCTTCCTATCAAATCTTGAGGCGTGAACCCATCTATGGATGAAATGTGTGTTAGAGTTTAAAACTAAAAAGGGCACCATTTTTATACCCTATTTGGTATAAATACAACTATGAGCAAAAATGTGAAAATTATTACAATTTTCCACATGAGAGAAGGTTTTTAATTACCTTGAAGAGAATTAATTAGATAAAGAAGAGGATACCAACATGATTTTTAGTAGAAAAATAAGGTTGACATTGTAATCCTTGATGTTGCCTCTACAATTAATGATTCTACCATCACTATGATGAACCCTAACATTCCAAAATTAACATAAATTTAAGGTAAACTATATAATTTTTAAAATTTTAGTAGAGGTTCCCCTTTTCTTTTCACCTTTCAATGCTTGGAAGAAGAAGAAATGTTAACTTTAGGGTGTTGTGAAGTGGAAAAACTCATCATAATAGGATTCAAAAGTGAAGTAGTAGAGGATAGGAAGTTTAATGTAGTCTTAGACGAACCAATAAGATATTAAGAAGCAAGTTTAAGGGGGAGGGAATAATGGGATGACTTGTTAGAGGAATCTTAAGGTAGGGAGGTAAAAGTATTTTTGGTATAATTCATTAGACATGAGGATCTCATAAAATATCTGACATCCAAAATTTAAGCAATTTTATATTAAAGATAATTAATTTTAAGTTAATTAGTAATAATGAGTATTAAAATGTTAAATGGGATAGAAAATAACTAAGGTTTAGGGTGTGAGAAGTTAAAAGTCAAAGATTGAAAAATTCACTTTGTGTCGTGACATTGAGCTCTCTATTTTTTAGACAAAAAATAGATTTTGAGCTTCTGCTATTATGTTAGATTTCTGGGGAGGATATTCTATGAGCATTTGGATGATTCTTTAGGGGTTCTTTAATGTTAAAAAAAGTGAGAGTCGTGGAACTAGGTCATTAGTGAAACATTATATTAAAATATCTAAAACTATTGAGCCATTCTCATTTGCCTCAGCCATCTCAAATAAGGAAATAAGAGAAGGGAGGAGGATAAGAGGAAAGAGAAAGGAGAAGAGAGGGATTCAATGGCCAAATCTTAGAATTCAACCTAAGGCTAGCTCGAGTTAGAATCCTAAACCCTTACTTCTAACTTTAATTTTAGTAAGTTATAAGAAAATATAATTTTCTTGAGTTCTATAAAGTTTTCCCTGTGTTTTTTAGTATGTTATTACATCCCTTATTATGAACATTTTTACTATATGAAATTGAGATTTCAATTGTCATTTTTTTGTATGATTCTTTTTAGTATAGTACTAGATTGAGGCATTTTTTTAAAATACAGTAGTTATATAAATATCTAATATTATTTACGTGTTGTTCTATAGAAGTTAGTAATTAAAAATGAAAAGTTCTATGACTATTTTATTTTACGAGTATTATGGATCTCATTGGAAATTCATACAATTTCTAAATACTACATTAAGTATTGTTGCATTATATCTGCATCCTACATTACCTAGCACTCAAGAAAATTTGTGCTAAAATATTGAAAAGTGCCCTCTCTGTTATATTACAAGGGTTTGTTATATAAGGGACTTAAATGTATTCCTCTAGCTCCATATGCCTGGTGAAGATATGAGAGGGGTTTTAAACCTACTTATAGAAAGCAGGTGTAGGAGGTTAAGTAACCCTGTAAGTACCTTTCTTACGCATTCTACTTAAAGGATCTTCTTCACTTCCAGTTTATTAGAAGCAAAAACCACAGAGAGTATGAAAGGCTGATTATTGTCAAAATAGACCAACCACTAATCATTTGGGAGAAAGAGAAATTAGGGATACACTTCATTCTGAATACACGATGGGAAAACATAGTATTACCATCAGAGCTTCTAAAGGAATTATATCCGTCAGTAACTATGAAGTTTTGACTAGCGTCCTGTACAACTGAATTATTACAATGTTATTTTTGGCGGCCTAGGCATCGGTATTTTTTTGACTCTCATGACCTCAGTTTATACATCAGAATATATAAGCATATAATCTAGAGCGGAGTAGTTGAAGCCAGAAAAAAACCGATGTAATTACCGGCGGATGCGATGCTGGACTTTTTAAACACAACAAAATGGTTCCATCGAAATACATGCTGGTAAATCTTCTAGCATTTTGTAGGCCAAAAAGTTTGCCGGCGAAAGCCCTATTTTCAACCTCGAGCTTGTCTGGCGTTTCATTTCCTTCCACATTTTGTTTTAACTCCCCGATGTGCTTCATCGCCCTACCGTAGATTGCCACTGCCGAGGCTTCCGGACGTCTATGATAGGTCACCGAAGATCACTGCCTCTGTCGCCAGCAAAAAGACATAATTTTCAAGAAAATCCACCTTGAGTTTTGATTTTTTTTCTTGATTTTTAATACTGATTTTTTAGTGTGTTTCTTCCTCAAGTGATTGTTCCAAGTGTCAATATCTGAGAGAGTTCCCTAAGTTGAAAGAACTTTTTTATGTTTTTCTTAATCATATGATTGTTCCATGCTCATTTTATGCCTTATTAGTGTTCAAATTTGTCCACATATGATATTAGAACAATAGTTGTGGGACTCATAAGGCATTATGGAAGAGAGACAGAGATAGAGAGAGAGAGAGAGAGAGAGAGAGAGAGAGAGAAAGAGAGAGAGAGATGTTTAGGGTTTAAAATGATAAAAAATAAGATATTGAATAATTCGATGAACGATAATTATTCAATATCTTATTAGACTCACGACTTTGTTAGAAAGTATTAAAAATAATATTGTTTTATTAAATTTAAATGAGAAATTGACTTTTAATAGAACACAATGGAGAAAAATGGTTCATATAGTTGAGATCCCACGTAGTGAGATAAAGGCATGTTGTTGTTGTAATGCATGTGGTTGTAATGGTAAGTCATAAATGCATGTTGTTGTTGTAATGCACGAGGTTATAATGGTAAGTCATAAATGCATCTTGAGGTCCTTAAAATTGGAAGTACAAACTAATTCACTTAGTGCATTCCTAAAGCAACATAAATGTACATGAAATCTAATTACTTCAATAGGTTTTCAAAATAAATCTTTCCTATGGGTACTTCATTAGAAGCAAGCACAAAGGGCCATAGTGAAGAAGGTGATCTTCACACAAGTCCCACAATATAAAGAGAATTGGATGGTAGTCTAAGCAAATTGACTATTACTTGACCAACTATTTCCTTTGTAGTACAACAACTCAATTTATGGAAAATTTACATCACTTGCACATGGTTGTCATTCGTCAAATTATTCAATATCTTATTAGAACACTGAACTGCGATTTAGAGAGGCATTATGACGTTTCATTTTTGTTCCAGATCATAGTCAAGATTTCATGATGCCAATTATTGACCTCTCCTTATTTTCATTATATAACATATATTGTTCGACTTAATTACGTCTACCAATAATCTTTATCTGACCATTGTCACAAAATTATTATAATATATTAATTATATGTTCTATATTATATGTAGGTTATGGATATTAAAAATCAAAGAAGTTGGATGTATAACTGATTGGCGCAAGGATGAAAGACATTAATAAATGAATTCATTAATGGGATGAACATTTTCATTCAGACAGTAAAATAACTACCTAGCTTCATATTAGATGGAATGTTTCGATGTCTATGTTCTAAACATAAAAATCTAGTGTACCTAAGACCAGATGATGTAATTGTTGATCTGTATCGCAGAGAATTCATGCCACGGTATTGGTATTGGACTTCTCATGGTGAGTACGAACATATTTTGAATCTCAATTCGGTCCATGTACAAGTAGTAATGTAGCTGAGAATGAAAATATTCAACCAAATCATGAGGAATTAGTTCATGATGCAACTGAAATACAATATGAATAATATACATAAGAGTTATTGAATAAGGAGTTACATTATTTTTATTATTTGTTGAATGCTGCCCAACAACCAATATGGAAGGGGTGCACCACTCACTCAGAGTTATCTATTGCTGTGAAGATGTTAAGTATCAAGATAAAATATAATATTGCTCGTGAATATTTTAATCAATTTATTGTGCTGCTTAAGAAAATTAATTTGACAGATAATATAATTCATATAGATCTATATCAGACAAAAAAGTTAGTTTTCAAACTTGGTTTGTAAAGATAGATTGTTGTGTCAATGGATGTATGTTATACTTTAAAGATAATTTGTCAGAGATTGTATGTCGTCATTGTAATGCATCAAGGTTTAAACCAAAATCTAGAAATAAAAGCAAGCATAAAGATGTACCTATCAGTAGGATGTTTTACTTACTTATTATTCCTAGACTACAACGGCTATATGCATCCATGAGATCTAGTGCACATATGAGATGGCATAATGATCACATTCCGCAAGAAGGTGTTATTACACATCCATCAGAAGTAGAGGCTTGGAGACACTTCGATCGTACACATCCCACATTCGCGATAAAACCAAGAAATGTAAGATTAGGTTATGCGTAAATGGCTTTACTCCATTTAGTCAGTCTGCTTCACCTTACTCATGTTGCCCGTGATTCTCACTCCTTATAATCTTCCTCCAGAGTTGTGTATGACTACTCCTTATATGTTTCTAGCACTTATCATTTCAAGGCCACATAATTCAAAAGTAAATATTGATGTATTCTTACAACTGTTAATTGATGATTTAAGTTTTTTATGGTAAGAGAGAGTAAGTACATATGATATCTCTACTAAAAAGAACTTCATACTGAGAGCAGCATTACTTTGGACAATTGATGACTTTCCTACATATGGTATGCTCTAAGGTTGGAACACTTCAGGCAAGTTAGCTTGTCCATATTATATGGAACATACAAAATCATTCACTTTAAAGTATGAAAGGAAGTACACTTGGTTCGATTGTCATCGCATGTTTTTACATATATCCAAGTTATCCTTTTAGGCGAAATAAAGATGCCTTTACTAAAAATAAAATGGTGATATTTTAACCTCCTCCAAGATTAAGTAGTGAAGAAATATTTGAAAGAGTGAGATTCATGCCCACAATAATGGATTCTCCAACATTAGCTGAGTACAGATTGCCGGGATATGGTGTCAATCATAATTAGACCAAGAAAAGTATTTTTTGGTCATTGTCATATTGGAGAACAAATTTGATTAAACATAATTTAGATACTGCGTCGCTTATCATTCATTTGTTTAGTTATGACGACCTTTGCGACGTTTTGTGCATCGGTTTTACCGGCGTATTTGTACGCCAAAAATTATGGTGTATTTATCGCCGGAATAATCGAACGAAAAGCGACGTAATTGACTCGCATTATTCCCCGGTAATATGCCAGAAAGAGTTCTGATGTATTATATACGCCGGAAAGTTTTTTCCGACTCGTGCCAAACCGACGCATGAAATTTTGTCAAAAATTTGACAAAAATGACACATTTCCGTCGTATTTTTTGCGTTACCGAAGGATTATGTCCGCATGTAATGACGAGTTTTTCTATAGTGATAACACAATTTAATCTAAATTTTGCAAATGATTTAAAGGAAAATTTGTGATAGCTAACCTCACCTTCAAAAATGACATGACATGGAAAAAATAAAGGATTGGTTAGAGCATTAACTTGAATCCCATTCCCAAAAATATAAATAATATTTATGTAAAATTTCTAGATAAAGTGCTTATAGAAAGAGGCCTTCTCAATGTTATTAAAACCCCTAATGTTCTAAGAGGCTATTGTGGGAAAGACCATTGATGTTTTGAGGATGTGTTAGGTGGCTTTTTGACATTTTTTACTTCTGGTGGTTTTTAAATTTTGGAGAGATAGGGAGGCTGAAGGATTAGTTTAAGGGAATGTTGAGGGTAATATTTTATTCCTTAAGAAAAATAATTGGGTCCTGATCCATCGAGGGATCCTTAAAGCACATCAAATTGGTGAAATATAGCTAGAAGTAGCAACATTAGAGTTATAGGGGGGTTTAAGTAGAGGGATTGCAGTAGAAATTTCTTTAGATGGGGAACTTGGGTTGGGTAGAAAGTTATTTGGTTCAGAGGAGCTCAGTTGAGGAGGGGGGACAATGATGGAGGCTAGGGAGAACACTACAAGGAAGAAGTGTGAACAAGGTCGGGGGAGGTGTTTGAGGTAGGATACAGCTATTTACGATGTTGTGGGCGGATGGTTCAGCAGTATGCTTAGTGCAGGCAACTAGACTTTTATTCCTACCATGGTGCAGAAGATCCCTAATGTGTTGTGGTACAATAATTTAGGAGGGGCAAATAGAAGAGGGATGGAACAGAGAGTTATAAGCCTCACATGGTGTGGGTTTCCATTTGTATTATATTTTCAAAGTTCTATAGACACCCACAATAGATATAGGAATGAAAACTTGGTAAGAATACATATTTGTAACTTGAACACACAGCCTCACATATATGAGCCTATGCTTTTGACTAGTGAGAGAGTCCATGGCTAGTGAATAACAAATTTTACTTTCAATTTTTTATATCCCTTTTGTATTTCAGCATATTAGTGACAAGTCATTGATATTAATCTAAATCGAGACAAAGGTAAAGTTTCTTCGTTGCAGCTAGAAGTGGGGAGACCAATTCTTAAGGATGAAAAGTTTCCTAAGGAGAAACTAAACTCTACGAGACCAATCCATCTAGTAATCTTCATGGAATGAAAATTTGAGCAAGAAGAACCCATCACTTAAAGAAATAAGATCAATGGAGCTTCCATGTTTCACGGATCGCAGCCAGTAAGGCTTCTTACAGTGGACATCGATAGATTAAGTAGCCAACTAAAGAGAGATTCCATTCCTCAGAAGCGTCAGAGATAATCTTTTAAAGAAGAGGATGCTTTCTTCTAGAATGTGGATGAAAAATATGAAGGGATCCTCTGATGAAGTTCCCATACATGAATGGAGATATTGATTCCTATTTCGAGAAGGGTAATTGGGGCAAGTTGGGCTAGTGGCTGGGTTGGAGAGAAGAGGGAAGACCGTGGTTAAAAGGCCATGGAAGGGAAGGTGGGTTTTCCTCTAGCGGAGCTGGAGGAAAATAGGGAGGGGAAGGAAGATCAGGTTGGAGGGATGAGGAGGAGGCTACTAGGGCATCACATATATCAATTTCATCCACTTCTTCATCTGAGAAGGCAACCATTTCTTAAAAGCAAGGAATATAAAATATAAAGAAGGAAGAAGAACTAGTAGCATGAGCATTAAGTAGGGTCTTTAGGTTCAATGAAGAAGAGGAAGTAGGTTATGGGAGAATGGGTCTAGATTCCAGAATAGGAGGGGATGAATAATGGGATTTGAGGGTAAGCGGAACTCGGTAACATCTATAGAGGATGATAACATTTTCATCGGCCAAGCTAGAAAGACTAGATGAAATTAATAATAGAGGTGATAGAAACCAAATTTTGGTAGTGCATGCCAAACGAGGGCACCCTAGCAGAGCAAAAGAGTACATTTGCCTTCAACACCATTAGACAAAATTCTTGCACCAAAGTCCTGAAAAAAAGAGGATTAACAATTATAATTATCTTTTACAATTAAAAAAATTTAATTTATTTTAATATGAAATGTATCAAAATATTCTTTAAAATTTTAACCTTGCATTAATATTTATGATGGAAATGTTACCATAATTGCATTAATCTTAATAAAACTTTAAGAACTTTAAATCTCATACAAATTTAATATTTATTAAAATATTATGAGATAACTTTTTTTAACAAATGTTAAAAATAATTGCATTTGTATTTTGTCTTTATTTCATTAAAAAGAAATATGAAGTTTATAAAAAATATTTTTATAATAATTTTTATTAAAAAATTCCTTTAAAAATAAAATTTAAAAACTAGCAGCCTCAAGGTGGAGCAACTTGGTTTCAAACTTGGCAGAGATAGTAGTCCTTAGATGTATTTTGAAATTTATATAATGTTAATTATATATGCATTGCAATAATTTTTAAATATAATCAAAATCCTTAAAATTTATTCTAACAAGAATTTTAGTCAATATATGCATTGCAATAATTTTTAAATATAATCAAAATCATTTTTTTGTTTTTAAAAAGTTTTTTAAACCAAATGGATACAAAAGAATTAATGGCTTTTTGGTTGAGAAAAAAAAAAAAAGGTTATTCGATTGAAATGAGTTAAAGGTTTGAGTTACCTGGGATTGTTTTCTCATTTTATTTAAAATTGAAGAATATTTATAAGTAGAAATTTCACTACTTATAAAATAATTATTTTTTATAAATTCTTGGTTTTATTTCACAAGGAATGTTTTTTTATTATAAATTATGTTATTTAATAAATATAAACTTTTAAACTAAAACCATTATAGCAATTTGATAAACAAAAGTATATCTCTTCGCTCGCCCTAGCCGCTCTGGCGATTTAGGGCTCCCCTGCTTCGACCTTTGCGACCCTCTTTTCCTCTATTTTTTGTGAGTTTTCTCGAGCGTTCGTTGTGTTTTGGCTTCAGTTTGTGTTCTCTACCCTTCTGGGCCTTTTTGGGATGGCCGGAATCGCTACTTCCTCCTCTTTGGGGAAGGTTTCTGAGCCAGTAACGCAAAAGAGCAAGGGTTTTTTCAACCTCGTCGACGATTCTCCGACATCTCCTTCGAGATCTAGATCCTTCAAAGAGGTACTAGCCGGTAAAGCTTCTGTAGGTGATGAGCTTCCATCTCTTACTCAAACTACTTTTAATGGTGTTCCTGCGATTTTACTGTCGGATGAGGAGGTTCTGAAGCTTGCGTCTCTGTTCAAGTTCACTCTTGTCGGTAATTTTGGTCTTCGTAGACCTAATCTTGATGCGATACGCCAATTTTTTACTTCTTTAAAACTTTCGGGTTTCTATTCGGTTGGTTTGCTCGACTCAAAGCATGTTGCTATTCAATTATCGAATGATCTCGCATTTTTGCTAGGCGTTCGTATTTCATCTTCAACTATCAAATGCGTATTTTAAAATGGACACCTTTTTTCGATATTAAAGAGGAATCCCCCATCGTGCCTGTTTGGATTTCTTTCCCTAACCTTTGTCTTCACTTTTTCAATCAACAAGTTCTGCATGCATTAGGCTCAATTTTTGGAATACCATTGCAAACTGATCAAGCTACTGCTTCTCGTACTAGACCTTCTGTTGCCCGTATTCTTGTTGAGATGGATATTTCGAAGAGCCACCCCAAATAAATCTGGGTTGGATCTAAAGCTTTCGGGTATTTTTAAAAAGTGGAATTTGATAATGTGCCGGATTTCTGTTCTCATTGCAAAATGCATGGCCACGCAATATTGCGGTGGCTGGTCCTGATGGTTTTACTACTAAATTCTTTCAAGATAATTGGGCTATTATCAAAGAGGATGTTATTAATGCTGTGGAGGATTTCTTTGCTGGTAACCCCTACCCTAAATTTTTCTCTTCTACTTATATTGTGCTGATCCCTAAATGCGATGGCCCTAATCACTGGCATGACTTTAGACCTATCAGTTTGTGTACTTTTCTCAACAAGTTGAACTCTAAAATCATTGCGAATAGACTTATTAACATTTTGCCTAGCATTATCTCTTTGAATCAAATGGGTTTTGTGAAAGGTCGTAGAATTTTTGATAATATTTTGTTAGCTCAAGAAATCACTCATGATATCAATGTTAAAATTAAAGGTGGCAATGTTATTTTTAAGCTTGATGTTTTTAAAGCCTATGACAACCTAAACTGGAATTTCCTCTATGAGGTTCTTTCTCTTTTTGGTTTTAGCAGATCTTTTATTTCTCTTATCAAAAATAGTATTGAAAACTGTTTTTTCTCTGTTATTATTAATGGCAAGCATAATGGTTTTTTCAAATCTTCCAAAGGCTTAAGACAAGGTGACACTATGTCTCCTGTTCTCTTCATTATTGCTATGGAATTTCTTTCTAGAGGTCTAAATGATTTATGATTGAGACATCCTAATTTAAATTATCGTACTATTAGAGGTTTACCTATATCTCACCTTAGCTTTGCGGATGATTTCATTCTATTCACTAATGGTTCTATTAACAACATTTCTTTACTGTTGAACTTCCTGATCAGCTTTTATAATCATAGTGGTTTATCTATTAACAAAGCTAAAAGCATTTTTATTGTTAGCAGTTCTGTCAATCAGAACAGAATTCAAAGCATTCAAAGATTATGTGGTTTTATGCCTAAAGCTTTACCCATTACGTACCTTGGCACCCACATCTATAAAGGTAAAAAAAGGAATTTTCTTTTTTATAACATCTTTTCTAAGATTGAGAAGAAGCTTAACAATTGGTCCTCTAATTTTTTATCTTATGGTGGTAGGCTCACTCTGATAAAGTCTGTTCTTAACTTGATGCCTATTTATCTATTTCATACCTTATTACCTTCCACTTCCATTTGTACCAAGCTTGAGAGGATTTTAAACAAGTTTTTTTGGTGCTCCTCTTTTAACAATAAAGGCATTCATTGCTCCTCTTGGGATAAAAATTGTGGTGTGCTTTCTGAAGGTGGCCTTGGTTGCAAATCTTTAACTGATTCGGCTAAAGCTTTTTCTTTTAAATTATGCTTTTCTTTTTGATCTAACGTCAGTCTTTGAGCTCGTTTCATGAATATTAAGTACTGCCCTAATACTCATCCCTCTTTATGCTTTCATAGAAATACTTACTCGTTTATTTGGAAGAGGCTTTGTAATATTAAGTGGGAGGCTGAACAGTTCATACAATGGGGCCTTGGCAAAGGTGATTTTTATTTCTGGCAAGACAATTGGCTTGGGTCTGCTTCTATTGACACTATGCTAAATACACATTCTATTAGTAATATTAAAGTTTCTCAGTTTTTTCAAAATGGCTTGTGGGATATTGCTAAACTTAGAGAGGTGGTTCCTCCCTTCATTGTTGAAAAAATTTTAGAGGTCCCTCTGCAAATGCAAGATAAAGATTTAATTTTATTTTCTTTATCTTCTTCTGGCAATTTTATTTTAAAGGATGTTTGGAATTCTTTCAGAATAAAAAAGGAATTTTCTACTCTTTACTCGGCTATTTAGCTTATGAACTTTCCTTTTTCTTATTCTATTTTAATTTGGAGATGTATCAAAGGATACATTCCTGTGGATTTTAGGCTTCAAATGAAAGGCTTCCAACTATCCTCTAAATGTCTTTGCTGCTCGGATATTGAGACGATTGATCACCTCTTTGTGTCTGGTGTCATTTCCCAAACTGTTTGGAGTTATTTTGGTAACATTTCTAATAGACCTTTGCTTGCTACGCATGATGATTTTATTTCTGTTATCAAAACTTGGTTCCAAAACTCTAAAGGTCACATTTTAAATCTTATCCCCATTCTTATTGTTTGGTTTATTTGGAAATCCCGTAATGATGCTAATTACAATAATATTGATATGGATGCCACTACTATTATTTCTAATGTTAAACACAAAATTCTTCAAATGCATTCTTACAAACTTATTTCTAAGAAGAATTTCAAAAACTGTATTCAATTGGCCAATTCTTTGGGCATTCATTTTGCTGAGATTTACACTGCTGCTGTTGATAAGTTGGTGAAGTGGATCAAACTCAAACCGCCTTATATTAAGCTTAATACTGACGGTTCTCTTGGCCCTAACGGTGCTGGTGCTGGCGGTATTATTAGAGATGAGGTTGGTAAAGTTTTAGCTGCCTTTTCGACCCCTATTAACTGCTATTATGCGATTACTGCTGAGACTCATGCTCTTCTCCTTGGGCTGAATATTTGCACTAATTTAGGTATTAGATTTATTTGGATTGAGGTTGATGCTTTGCTTCTTATACAGATTATTAAGAATATGGTTCCTGGTAATCCTGAGAATTTTTATCTTATTAGAAAGCTTAAGCTTTCTCTGTCTAGTTTTCATTATGTTATCTCTCACATTTTTCGTGAAGCTAATGTTTGCGCTGATTGGTTAGCTAAGCGTGGTTGCAATATTTTTCATTATGAAGAATTAAATCTTACTGATTTGCATCCGCTCCTTCAAGGTATGATCATGTTAGATAATACTGGTTTACCCTATATTAGGTATGGTTAATTTCTTGTTTGCTGTGTTGTTCCCTGTTATTCTCGTTGGCGTTCTTTTTTTCTCTTTTGGATTGGCGGATTGTGCAGTTCTGGGAAACTACTGCTTCAATTTTTTTCTGCCTTGTTTTGGGATGTTTTCTGGCTACTTTCCTTCTACTTACTGGTCTATGTCTAATCTTGTAATTCTTCTCTGTTTCTTTCAAGCGGTTTGTAGTAGGGCTTTTTGGTTTTTTGAGGTGCAGCTAAGATCTCTTAATACTTTTATGAACCTTTTTTATTGCTGCCCGAGCATCATGACCTGCTACTCTATGTCGCTGGATGCTTGCTTTCTAAATGGCTGCATCGACCACTTTTTCTATTCCCTTTCGATGTGTTGTTTCGTTTCCTCTCATTGGGTTTTTTGGAGACTTCTATGCAGGTTACCATCAGCTCATCTGCTCTCTACCTTCTTTGTTATCTCCAGGTATTTTCTGGTTGGTTCTTTTGTGCTTCTTTTTTTGCCTTTTCTTTTTTGCAGGAAGTGGATGATGAACTCTTATCTTCAGAACTTCCTTTTTTGGGTGCAGTCTGCTCACAGCACCATTAGTACTAGCATTTATTTAAATTGTATTATTAGGACAAGGAACCACGGACTCGTAGGTCTTTTTTACTTTTTGATTGTAGCTCATTCGAGCATTAGAGAGTATGTGGATCCTTTTAAGGACTATGTAACCGATTTTTTGATATTAATGCGTAGGCCCCAAAGTGGGTTTTAATTAAAAATAAAAATAAAATAAACAAAAGTATATCTTTTTTTTTATTTCAAATTAGTTATTATTGTGTTATTAAATTTCTATGTTTCAGAATAAGATTCATTAATAAGGTTCATGTGCATTCAATTATTGTCTATTTATTTATTTATTTAATTGTGAATCCTCTACCCCGCTTGCTTAGACGTGACAAAAATTAATGAGAATAACTCCCTTTTAAAATCTTTATATTTATTTTAAAATGTATCGAAATTACTTAAATTTTATGAAGCTGAAATTAAATAAAAAACTAGTTTAGTAAAAAGAAATAAAAAATATTTTATCAACTATATAAAAAAATAAAATGTTTTTTTTTCATAAATTAAAAAGATAAGGTTACATAACAAATTTTATTAGTATTTTGCACAGATAAAAAATTTTAAACATAAATTATATTCTAGATAAAATTGATATGAAGGAAAAATTTACAAGACACATAGGTTAAACACATGAACTATGTAAGGGAAACAAGTCTTCTCTCATGGTCTAGTTGGCTACAAGTAGGATTTAGTAAGACTCATGATTCCAGATTTATTAAAATCTCTGTGGGTTAAATTCTAAAAATTGTTTGACTTGATAGGTATTAACAAAGTAACAAAGTGTGGCCATGGAAACCCTCGCATTTTACCCCTAGATTGACGTCCTCAAATTTTCTCAAACCTTAAACAGCAAAGAAGCGAGGAAGCCATGATGGAAGCTTGCTGGAGAAGGCATGAAGACGAAAGGCGTGTGCAAATTGTGAAGGAGAAGAGGACTTTATGAGAGACTTGTGAATTTAAGTTATATCAATACAACACCCCAAATTATTTAATCCAAGATTTAAGGAAAAATTAGAGATAAAGTAGACTACTCCACTGCCCGCGTCCGGTGCATTCGCTGCTCATCGTTTCCTCCTTTGGCTCAGAGGAGTTTCTCTCCTTCCTTTATGCCATTTTTTATTTCTTCTTTTTTGATGGTCTGGTTTCTCTTTGAGCGTACTGCCATTATTGCGGCATATGGCGGTTAAGTTGGATGACCCTAATTTTTGGATTGCAAATCCAACTCTCGTTCATTTATTGACGCCTTAACGAGGTCTTCTTCATGAGGCTCATTAGCAGACATTAAATCGTCCACCTTTCGGAGATTGTCCTCTTTGTGGATTTCAGAGGATAAGGTCTTGGCTATTGCAGCACCCTTTACCATTTCCCTTGTTTGTTATTTCCCTAATCATAGGCCATCTTTGGATGCAATTAGGAGGGTTTTCTTTAACTTAAAACTCTCCGGATAATTTTTTGACTCCCTTTTGGATTCGCGTCATGTGCTGATTAAGTTGCGATGGATTTGGATTACTGTCGTGTCTTTGCTATTCATTCCTACATTGTTAGTAACTGCTTCATGAAGTTGAATAAGTGGTCACTAAATTAGTTGGTCTTGGGTCTCTCTTTGGATGACCTCTTCGTATTGATAACGCTACTGTTGTGGGATCTTATTCATTTGTTAATAGGTTTTGGTGGAACTTGATATCACAAAACATTATCCTGATAAGGTGTAGTTGGGTTCTGAAAAATTGGGTTACATCCAATCTGTGGTGATGGATGAATTTCCATCTTTTTTGTGATCATTGTAAAGTTGTAGGTCATTTTATGATTGAATGTGTATCTCTTCATCCTCAAGTAGTTAAGGCCAATTGGTATAAGGTGATTGTTGTTGCAGATTTGCTCGATGCACATACAAATTCTCGTGGCAGTGTTAATTATTGTTGATTTAACAGTGCATGATAAGGTGGATGTTGTTGTTGCGGGTCAGTTGGATATTGTGATTGCTGAGGAAGGGGAAATTGGCATGCCCATCAATTTGGTTCCTTGGAAACCTTTGGTTCCACCTATTAATGATTTGGAGAAGGTCGGTTGTGTTAATCTGGGTTTGGATTATCCTGGGCATGATGTGATTCAGCGTAATGTTAATATGGAAGCTTATCAATTAGCTTTAATCCCTATTGTTTGGCTCCTCAAGCTGATTCGCATGTGGTTGTTGATAAGGATTATTTCCTTACCAACACGGTGTTGTTGAATGAATCCTTGGTTGGAACTAATGTTTTTTCTCCTTTGCTTACATATGAACCTGCTCTGTCTCCTGTGCATATGCATCCGAATGGAGTGCCTTTTATTGATGTCCCAGTCTCCCTTATCTCCAATGATGAATTGAAAACTCAACTCTCGATAAAGATGATGGACCTCTTGGAACAAATCGACCGGTTGGAGGGGTCAACCTTCTCGTTTGGGGATGCTCGTGATGACCCTGGGGAAGATTTTAATGCTATGGCTGATTTGGAGGTTGGTCATTCCGTTTATTTTGCTTTTTCACGTGGGAGTTGCAAACGTGGTACAATGAAATCTAAAAGAAAGTAATGTTCATGAGTCTTTTCTCTTTGTTGTTTTGGATTTGATTGTTTGGTTTTGTGGGCATGTGGTATTATTTTAAGAGTTTTTTGGTTGGATTTTGTTGGTTTTGTTTCTGTGGGAATATAGTGGCCTTGGGTGTGTCTATTGCTTGCTGCTTTCGTGCTGATGATTTTTTGTGGATGGCTTTGTTAAGGGTGCCGATTCTCTAGTTGCTTCTAGACAATGATGATGCTGCCTTTTGCTCAAGAGAGAGGGAGAGAGAGAGAGAGTAGACTTAAGATTTATGATTTAAAGTTTTAATTTGAATTAGTTCATAGAAATTACGTTAATTCCTACTAAATTCTACGCAAATTGTGCTAACAAACAACACTAAGGGGTTAGGAAATGACTTCTACTAGGATAACAACCCCTATTGATTCATAGTAGTAGCCACTATTGAATGATACCTGCCAGCTATATTAACGAGCAAAATTATCAGACAATTTGTTAGCTACCCAAAGAAGTTCATCTAAGCTTATTAATAAGCAATTTATCGAGCTTAAAAATAAATATCTAAATGATTATGCTTCAAACCGGACAAGAATGTCAACAATAATATTTACATAACTAATGTTAATTAATAAATTTCAACCTAATTGAAAAAAGTGTTGAATAAATTTTTATTATAACATTAGCAAAGTTTTTTGTCAAGTCTTATATAAAAATCTTATTAAGCCATACCTTAATTTATTATTTGAGCATTATTCAAGGCTCTTAAAGAAAGTTTAATCAGAAGCTTTATAAGATACTGCTTACAAACATAAATGAATCAAGCATCAAGTTGCTCAAGCATATTTGATTAACAATCGTGAGGTTATATAAAATATATAAATTTATTTTATATTTCAATCAAATGGCCATGAACGAATTTTAATCGAGCCAAGCTATGCTTAACTATAGGGGTGTCAATTTCGGGTCACGGGTCGGGTTCGGGTCGAACCCGAACTGACCCGGGTGCGAAACAGGTCGACCCTTAGAGAAACGGGTCGAAAAACCATGCCAGGTTGACACGACCCGACCCGGTTTGGGTGGCCGGCGCCGGAACGGCGGCGGCCGACGGCGGCGGACGCAAGCGCGGCGGGGCGGACGCGAGCGGGACAGACAGCAGGCGAGGGCGCGAGCGCAGTCGGGCGTGGGCACGCGCGAGCGCTACGCGCGCGGGCACGCGGGCGCGCTAAACAGCGGTCGGGTGCGGGCACGCGGGCGCGATCAAACGCGGGCAGCGCTGGCGGGCAGCGGGCGCAGGCAATCGTCTCTTTTCGCGCGGTGGGCAACGCTGGCAGACGCACCCGGCGCGCAGCGGGCAGAGGCGGGATTCGAAATTTTTCGAATTAAACGGGTTGGCGGGTTGACCCGGCAACCCGCCGGGTCAACCCGAACCCGACCCGTTTTTGAAACGGGTCGATTTCTGGAACCCGAACCCGACCCGTTTTGAAATCGGGTCGGGTTCTACCCGGATTTTCCGTGTCGGGTCCGGGTCGGGTTTTCGTGTCGTGTCAAATATTGACACCCCTACTTAACTAGTTATGCGTCATTAAGCATTTGTAGTCCTACTAAATAATGTCGTCTCTTTTAGAGGCAAAATTTTATGGCAACCATAAGAAAAATAAACTGAATTTAGGTTTATAAAAAAAACGCTCGGACGAAAGTTGAAAATAATAGACGTGGAGTGTACACCCAAAATATCTAAAAATTCATGTTCAAGGCAAGTCGACCAGGTTCAAGCCAAGTTAACTCGGTTTGGTAGGATTCAACTGAAGAGGGAATCACTAGTCTACAAATGAACTCAACTCAAGTTGGTGATTACAATCTAAGAATGCCTTGGTTGACCCTAGTAAGTATGATCTATAGAGTCGGCTCTAATGACAACACATGGGAGATGATTTCCTGCTAATTTTCAACCTCTCTTATAAAAATTTGCTTGTTTTTTAGATGGTTGAAAAGCTAAGTTGTTAGCTTTCACTGGCTGCATCTAATATCTTTAGTTTACCATATGCAAAACTAGCTTATTAGATTAGAAAATTCAATTTTGATTAAGGCCTGTTGAAAGTTTATTGACAAGGTTTGTTCAAGATTCCTCTTTCATTAGGATATTAATACAAAAAAAAAATCATATAACATAAGAATTCTGCAGTTATATTCTATTATTTTACTTGGATGATAATTTTGGAAGGTCTTAAAACTACTTATATCCTTGTTAAATGCAATATTCAAGTGACATATTCCTTCATCCTCTAAAATAACACTAACGAAAGTCACAATCACTTATTCTTTGTGTGTGACTTTTCTTTTAGTACGATTTTTGCTTTAATTCCTCAAATGCCCTCCTTTTTATTTAGGCATACTTTGTTGAAATTTTATTTTAACATATTTTGTATGTCTAAAAACTCTGCTTTAATCAAAAGACACTTTTACTTTATTTTTTGCTGCCCCATTTTTATGGAGAGATAGGAATGATAGAAACTTTCAAAATGCTATTTTTAGTTCCTCTACTATTTTTTTTTAAATTAGAAAGGCTATTCATTATAAAGTTGGCTCCTAGAAAAATGCAGGAGAAATTATACATATGATCAATTTTTTTTAAATATCTATTTGGCCGGGTCATTTTTCTAGAATACAAATGCTAGCTATTGTTTTCTTGATTAGTTTGGCTGTAGTTTTCATATTTTCTCTTGTTAGGTTCATGAGCTATGCAATTTTTTTTTTTTTTTTTTTTTTTTTGCGACATCTTTCTCTGCTTTGAACATTGGCTAGTCATTATTTTTTATGGAAAAGAAGCTTTTTGGGGATGATGATGAATACCATTCATGCTTCAGACAGTCCCCTCGGAAGCTGAAACTGACAACCAGTTTATCTATTCTAGGATGGCCCGTGTTGCAATCAGGGTACATTTCAGAACCTCTCATCATGTAATCTTTGATTTTTTTTTTTTTTTTTTGGGGAAATTTTGGGGTAGAGCCCATATCATTGTGTAATCATGGATTTGGAGATGCCCTCTTTTATATATATTTGTTTTTCTCTTTTTTGTGTTGTGGATATTTTTTCTTCTCTTTCATTGTTTTTTACTTTTGTATTATTGGAGCTATAATTTTATTTTTCGGTTTTAATTTTTCATAAGGTGGGACATGCCCTTATTATTCCTGAAAACAACTATATATACAAATAAAATTTTTCTCTTGAATTTTTTTTTTCTTTTAAATTTAAGCTTTGAGAATGGATATGAACACTAAATGTTAATTTATTATTTAAATATAAAATTTTTTATGTAAGTTAGAATTAAAAATTATAAAATTTAAAAGAAACATTATTATGATATTAACGACAAGTCTTCACATGGTTGTATAGTCGTTAACTCATTATTCTTATATCTGTAACGAAAAATAATGGTGATGGTCTGCTACCATAAATAGATTCGTTAATTTTTAATTCTATTGAGATAGACAGGTGTGCGTTGGCATGTATGGGTAGGCTTGTGCACAGGCACAGTTATGCGTTAACACGCAGGTAGGCCTGCGGGTGTGTGCAGCTATGTGGCAGACTGGCAGAGCGTGGAACATGCTACAATAGTCGTGCATTAAAGTGCTCCGGTCTCAGGTCTAAGCACTTAAGCAGACCCACCCATGATTAACTTGGTTGTTGAACAAGTGCGGTTGAAAACTCTTAAATATGTGTTCGATTCTTTCAGGCGGCAGCGCCCCTATATGGAGGACCTAATAAGTGTTTGCCATGAATAGCAAGTGTGTGGGTCACTCGTCTAAGTCAGCCGATGAGAGTAGATGGCATCGCCAAGCGCATCACTACTTGACGTTTCAATGGGCCGATACTCCCCTTTCCAAAAAAAAAAAAGGCCCTTAAGCAGGGATTTTTATTTGGTCCGGTGCAAGGACCTAGAGGAAGGTTCGGTTTTGTCTAAAAAAGTGCAAATACCGAGTTTTTTGAAAAAATACCGAGTTTTTTGAAAAACTCGGTATTTGCACTTTTTGACCTATTTTTGCCTAAAACCGAACCTTCCTCTACATCCAGTGAAAGGACCTAATAATTGCTCCTTAAGCAGACATGCATGTTGGTATTTGTTAGCGCTGTTTTATTAATTTTTTTTTGTTTTATTTTTTTTAAAGAATTGAGGCCTTAACATATTTTTATTTCATAATAAAATAATTACAAAAAGTTGATCTAATAATGAAGATAAAACATAAGAAACCACATGCGAATGAAAGCATAAGGACTATAAAGACAAAAGAACATAATAAAAAAAAGTTCTCAAAATGTCCAATTAATCACTCATATTTTATGAGATATGTTCTTGGAGGAAGAAGTTTATGCATAAGGTTGCCACAAGTACCCTCCAGGATGTGTACAAATTAGTTGTCTGCGACAGGGTGCAAGGTAAATCACCACTTTTTTGGCAGATATTAAAATCATATCTAATTTTAATAAATATTTTATAAGTTTGATATATCAAAATACTCTAGATTTATAAATCAATTGGAAATCTGCAAAAGTAGCTTTAAGGAAGGCTATTTAAAAGGGCAATGATTTTTTTTTTTTTGGAAAATTTAAGCTTGGCATGTATATTAAAATAAAAAAAAGTTACAAGTAATGCCAAAGTCTCCACAGAAAAAATAGAGAGACAAACAAAATAACTCAGAAATCAGCCAAAAAGACAAAAACAACACACGGAGGCCCTTATAGAACATGAGCCAGGACTCAGTCAACAAAGATAGTCATCATGAGAGATCAAAATACAATGCCCTGGTTGCCTGAAGACCATCCAAAGGTATAGTCACAAAAGCGAATATCATCGTCCCAGGCACCTCTGACCAAAACGAAGAGACTGAAGCAGACATTGAGCATCATAGAAGTAGCAGCAGTGTTACAGCAAATCCAACAGTTTTGCCCCATTTTCCACTTGATAACTTTAGCAAAAATATTTTCCTTAATCTTGAGTGAAATAGTGACAGAGTTGCTGGCGTTCGAACCAAAACGACTATCTTTTCTCTCCCGCCAGATATAATAAATGGTGCAACAGATAATCAAGTAATAAAACCTTTTCACAATAGAAGTAAATGAAGCTTGTTCAGTAATCCAATCCAACAACTTTAGGGCATTAGGGCATCTCCAACCGAACGCCAAACGAGCGTTTGGCGTCATTCCTTCGCTCCAGCCGAACACCAAAAAATCCTCCATTTGCTTGCGGGTGAACAGTGCAACGCCAATATTGGCGTTGCATTGTTCACCCACGCCATTTTTCTCTGTCAACCGGAAAAATGCGGGAAAGGAGAAGGGTCGGTACCTTGGCGCAGAAGCAAAAAAATGGCGTTGGATTGGAGCAGCACCACGCCATTTTTGCTTTTTGCGGTATTTTGACGTGAAAAATAGAGTTCTTGGTTGGAGATGACCTTAGGCCTCAAATAGAAAAATTCAAGCCCAGGGATTAATCTCGAAATGATAGAAAATGAGAAGTTGCAGTCAAAAATAGATTATAGGAGCTGTCAGAACCAGTATGGCATAGGGGGCATTTAGAATCAATAAAAATATTTCGTCTACAATTAATATCAGCTGTTTTTAAACCATCATTAGGACACAGTCAAGCAAACACAGTAAACCTTGAGCCAAACCTTTATGCCAAATGAAATCAACCCATGGGCAAACCATAATATCCGTGTAAAACTTCTTGACAAAAACACCAAAGCAACCCTTATCCGCATTATCCCAGATCAAACAGTGATCAGTGTTACCATGGATGGAAACATAATTAATGGCATTTTAAAACAACATGGTCCAAATTATGGGGCAAATTCCACTCATCCCCCGTAATGTAATCACCAACCTTAGCATTTATGTTGCCACAAATATGGTGGTGTAACCAATCAACACCACTCCAGTGATCCCAAAAGAAAGCAATTGGGGCAGTAGAATTAATCTTAAATTTAAAGTGGTGCTTAGCAGCAGCCGCAGTTAAGCAAATGGATTTCCAAAAAGGCGTAATATACCCATTGATAGGACTCCAAGGTGAGATATACCTAAAGAGGAGCCATTTGGAAAGAGGGGATGTATTATTATACATCCTACTAATAACAGAGCAGTTGAATTCGAATTGAATAGCCTGTAGAGACATTATAGGAAAATCACTCATTACCGACAGTCTGGACCGGTGGTTTGTTGGCGGTTTACAAACTGCTGGAAAAAACGGCATCGGAAACCTTTACCGACGGTTTTTTTTTTTTTTGCGGTTTCCTTCACCGACGGTTTACCGGCAGTTTATACCGTCGATTATGTTCCGGTAGTCTAAGTACCGTTGACCACAAACTTTTTTACCAGTGGTGTACCGGCCGTCGAACGGCTGATATAAAAATCAACGTTATTATAATGTAGACCGCCGGTAAGAAAATCGGCGGCTTACCGACAATTCAAACTGAAGGAATTTCCGGCGGTTAGACCGGCGGTGTACCGCCGGTTAACCGTCGGACACCGTCGACAAACCGCCGGTAAATACTGGCAGTTGCAGTATATTTCTGACGGCGTCAATTAGTAGTGCGGTATCGAAGTTTTCATAAGCCAAACCACCGATTGGTTGCCAAAAATCTTAAACACCAGCGGTTTGATCTACTGGTTTTGCACCGGTAAGATTTAACGCCGGCAGTTTAACTGGCGGTGTCTGGACCGCCACTATTTCCAATTACTATATTTAACATAACAGCCGATTCAACCACTGGTAAACCCAAATATGAAATTTTACTGCTAACATTGAAAATAGATAAAGCAGAGCAAACAACAGCATTGTTATTCTCAGGATTAGGGAGAACAACAGAGCTTTTCTCAAGGTTAACAAATAACCTAGAGGCATTAGCAAATACCACAACAGGAAAATCACTTATTACCGGCGGAATTTTCCGGCGGCTTTCCGACGGTCACATTTCCGGCGGCTTTCCGGCGGCTTTCCGGCGGTTTTTGACGGCTTAAAATTTCCGGCGGCGTTCCGGCGGCTTTCCGACGGTTTTCCGGCGGCTAATTTCCCCGCGAAATTTTGCGACGGCTAATTTCCCGCAAAATTATCCCGCGGAATTTTCCGGCGGCTTTCCGGCGGCTTTCCGGCGGTTTTCCGGCGGCTAATTTCCCCGCGAAATTTTGCGACAGCTAATTTCCCGCAAAATTATCCCGCGGAATTTTCCGGCGGCTTTCCGACGGCTTTCCGACGGCGTACCGGCGGCTTTACATAACTAGTTTATTTTAATAATCAATTAAAATAAAAATTTAAATTAATAATGTTTAATTATAATATTCAGAATTTTTTAATATAAATAAAAAAATACTTACTTAGTTTTAACAGTTTTGCAGAAACGGCGCATTGGTCACGGGGCGGGCAGCGGGAGAGGAGGTCCACGGTTCGAAACTCAGCGAAGACAGCGCGGGAGCGGGCTCGTTGGCGCACTCGGGCTCGCCTGGCTCACGCGAGCGCGGTCCGACGCGGTCTGGTCCGGCGCGACTCAAGGCCTGGCGCGACCGCCCGCCGGAGCGGGTTGCTGGCGTGCCGCCGGAGCCGCCGGGGAGCGGTTTCAGCGGGAGCGGCCGGTTCTGTTTTTTTTTTTTTTTTTTTAATTTTCCACCGGCGGTTTTTGACCGCCGGTAAACCGCCGGATTTTTTTGCCGCCGGAAAATGCCGTCGGAAAGTATTTTCCTACGCCGTTTTTTCCGGCGGCTCGAAAGCCGCCGGAAAAACCGCCGGAAAATTAAAAAAACCGCCGGAAATTGCTCAAATTCCGCCGGAAAAAAGCCGCCGGAAGTGGGTGAAATTTGAGTGTATATTATATGCCAAATTGATAATAATTTAAATATTATTGTTTACAATGTAATATGAACATATATATATATATATATATATATATATATATATATATATATATATATATATATATATATATATATATATATATATATATATATATAATAATAATAATAATAATAATAATAATAATAATAAATTTTATTCAAAACATATAAATGAAAGTACTAGAAGAAAAATGTAATGTATGCAAATACAGGAGTTCATCACTTTGTGTCACTAATTGAGAATGCCACATATCTGTGCACATTAAATAAAAATGAAAATGATTATATCTTTATTGGTATAATTTTGATGATGCTCTTGTAATAAATAAAAAAAGGGAAAAGAAAAATGAAATAAAAAAATAAATAATTTGAAATAAATATAATTGAAATTTACTTTTATATTAAAAATCTATGTTTGTGTTAAATAAAAAGTTTGGAAGAGTAATATGACTATTTTTATATATTTTTAAATGTTAAATTATAAGATGTAATTATTCACTGAGTTTAATACAAAAAATTTTAATATATTAAATTAAAATTTTATATAAATTATCAGAGAAATAAATAGCTAAAAGACACAAATTTGTCTATAAAAAAAGAAATAAAATAAAAATAAGTAAGAAATAGTTTATTATATATTCAAAATGAAAAATTAATTTTTCTAGCTCTTTCATATATGTTGGAAGTTAGTTTGTTATGTATTTTATTTTATTTAAAGAAATCTACAAAACCATTCACTTGTTTGTTCCCACTTCATTAATTTGAATCTCAGGATCAAGTCATAACAAACGTGCTATTAGAGCTCAAATTTTATATGAATCATACTGAAATAACCATTTGGTTAATTATTAAGTGTAAGAAAGTTTAAATTATGTAAAATTATGAATTTTAATGAGATGTCTTGCTTTTATTCATAACGCAGGATAAGCATGAAGAGGATCTAGAAATGGTTGTACCAAATATCATTATTAATACTGAAGCACTAACTCAAGTGATAACAACATTAACTCAATTGATTTAGGATTTAAAATCATAACCATCATGAAGTAATAGTAATAGTAGTAGTACATATTAATGGATAAATATTTAAATTTATTTCAAGATGTGAGACCACAATTATTTAAAGGAGTGAAAGAATAAATTAAGGCAAAAATTTAGTTATTATGGATTAAGAAGATATTCAAGGGAATGTTCTACCAAGATGAGAGATAACTTTCACTGGCTATATTTACACTTGATGGAGAGGTTGAAAGATGTTGGAGAAAACAACATTAGGATAAGTTTTGAGGAGTATATAGTATCCAAATTAAATAAGATGAATTTACTTAAGGTGTTTAGAGATTGGATTGTGCCTATTTCTATGAGAAGGATGTTAAGATAGTTGCTATTTGAATGCTTTACATTTTTGCAACTTATGTAGTTTTGATGATTCCAAACATTATTGTAAAAATGTGAAGTTATCTCCTAACAATTTTAGAAGATTTGTATTTGCTCTTGTGTGTACTAACTTTTCTGGAAAAACGAACTCCAGACTACGAAGACTTCAAATCAAATTCAGAATGAGATACTTTGTAAAATTTGAAGTTTGCATTTCTTTGAAATTAAATTGAAAGGGAGTGATTGTAATTGAGTGAATAAAAACATACACACACATAAGGAGATCATAAAAATTTTTATACTGATCGTACTGGACGATATCCGTTCGTACGGGACGATCAGACAGTTATCTCCTATTGAGCACATGGAACGAATAGGAACTTGCTTCAAAATTTTTCTAAGTCCTATTCGTCCAGGACGAATTTACAATCGTCTAGGACGATTGGTTCTCTGTAAAATTTTCGTCCAGACAAAATTAAATTATCGTCAATGGCGATTGGTTCTCTGGAAAATTTTCGTCCAGACGAAATTAATAATCGTCTAGGACGATCGGGTCTCTGGAAAATTTTCGTCCAGACAAAATTAAATTATCGTCCATGGCGATTGGTCCTCTGGAAAATTTTCGTCCAAACGAAATAAATAATCGTCCAGAACGATCGGTCCGATCCTCTATAAAAATTTCGTCCAGACGAATAAAATTTGGTTCAAACGATTAACCGACTTAGAATGGTTTTCAGCAGTTTCTAGAACCGACCTTGTAATAACCGTTCGTACCGGACGAACCTAGTTCGTACGGGACGATTAGCTGTACGAAGACATTTCATACACATATACAAATGGGGTCGTTTCAAATCGTTTAATTCAAATCATCCAGGACGATCCACGATCGTACGGGGCGATCCACTGCGTACAGAATTGAATACTTGCAGTTTTTGGGCGGTTTTTCTTGTCTTTTATATAAATAGTCCAAATTAGACTGCCACCCAATCTTTTTGTCATTTGATCTTCGTGCCTCTTGAGAGAATAGCCAAGGAGAGAGTGGAAGAGAGCATTCAAAGGAGGATTCCTACCATTGGAGCGAGAAGGCTTCACTTGGATTTCAAAGGTAAGAGTCTCTACTTGTGAATTAGGATTACTTCACTCTTTTCTTTCTTCCTTCTAGATTCTTGTGAGAAGATCTGTCAAGGAGATCCGGTTCTCTGTCGACACTTTGAGAGTGTGAACAGACGAAGGGTTCCCTGCCTACACTTGCAGAGTGTGAATAGCCGAAGGGTTCGCTGCCTACACTTGGTTAGTGTGAATAGCCGAAGGGTTAGATTCTTGTCAAGGTTTTAGATATTACATGCAGATTGTTGATGATTTTACACGCTATTCTTGGATTTTTCCGCTTAAACGTAAATCTGAAGCTATGCAAACTTTTCTTTATTTCAAGAAGCTAGTTGAAAATCAATTTCAAACAATGATTAAAGCTTTACAATCTGATAGAGGTGGAGAATATCTCAATAAATCTTTTCAACAGTGTTTAAAAATTTTTGGCATTGCTCACAGGTTTACATGTCCGTATACTCCCCAACAAAACGGTATAGCTGAAAGAAAACATAGACATTTAATAGAAACTATGCGTGCTCTTTTATTTTCTGCAAATTTACCTCATAAATTTTGGGTTGATACTTTGTCTACGGCTGTTTATCTTATAAATAGATTGCCCATCAACTCTCGGTATAAGTTATCACCACATCAATGCTTGTTTAAACACCAACCTGAGTACAATCATCTGCGAGTGTTTGGTAATCTCTGCTATCCCTGGTTACCTCCGGTTCATCGAAACAAATTTCAGCCTCGTTCCATTTCTTGTGTCTTTCTTGGCTATGCTGATAACACTTCTGGTTATAAATGCCTTGATCCTTTAACCAATCACATATATCTATCTCGGCATGTTAAATTTGTTGAAACAGAATTTCCTTTCCGATTTACTGCTCCTTCGAATTCTATGATTTCCACACAACCTAAGTTGTCCTCACATTCTTTCATTCCACCTCTCACTTTAGTTCCTACCACGGCTACTTCTCCTATTACAACTTATGGTCCTTCTGCTACTTCTGCACCGACCCCTTCAATTCAGCAAATTCAACCGGATATTATTCATTCACCGGCTCCAGATTCATATTCATCTTATATAAATCAATCCA
Source organism: Dendrobium officinale (assembly GCA_019514585.1). Lineage (NCBI taxonomy): Eukaryota > Viridiplantae > Streptophyta > Magnoliopsida > Asparagales > Orchidaceae > Dendrobium > Dendrobium officinale. Next base: position 23,469,485 of record CM033685.1, on the reverse strand, counting down.
ATACCTCTGTCCAAACTAGCTCATCTTTGGTTCCTGTTAACCGCCATCCTATGATCACTTGCAAGCAAACTGGTTCCCTTAAACCGGCAAGGATTTTTTATCTGCAAACAGATATCATACCTCTTTCCCCCCACTTCATTTACCGAAGCTAGAAAATTTTCTAATTGGCGTGAGGCTATGTCTACCGAATTTCAAGCTTTACAAATGCAGGGAACGTGGTCCTTGGTTCCTCATTCTAATGATCAAAATGTGTTAGGATGTAAATGATTGTTCAAAACAAAATCTAATTCTAATGGTACCATTTCTCGTCACAAAGCTCGTTTAGTTTCTCAAGGGTTTAAACAAGAATATGGCTTTGATTATACGGATACGTTTAGTCTTATAGCTAAATTTCCTACCATTAGATTACTTCTTATTGTTGTTGTAACTAAACAATGGCCGATTTACCATTTAGATGTTTCTAACGCTTTTTTGCATGGCACATTATCGGATCAAGTTTTTATGAAACAACCACCAGGGTTCATTGATCCGCAATACCCCACTCATGTGTGTCGACTTCATAAAGCCATTTATGGTTTAAAACAGTTACCAAGGCAGTGGTTCTCCACTATGTCCGACACCTTAGTTAAATATGGGTTTGAAGCAAGCAAAACAGATCCCTCACTTTTAATTTTTCACAAAGACTCTATTTCTATGTATTTATTTATTTATGTTGATGATTTACTCCTCACAGGTAACAATGCTAATGAAACAACCACCAGGGTTCATTGATCCGCAATACCCCACTCATGTGTGTCGACTTCATAAAGCCATTTATGATTTAAAACAGTCACCAAGGCAGTGGTTCTCCACTATGTCCGACACCTTAGTTAAATATGGGTTTGAAGCAAACAAAATAGATCCCTCACTTTTAATTTTTCACAAAGACTCTATTTCTATGTATTTACTTATTTATGTTGATGATTTACTCCTCACAGGTAACAATGCTAATGAAATTCAATGTTTACTTAGCACATTGCATATTGTTTTTAACTTACGGAATTTAGGTCCTGTTACTTATTTTTTAGGCATAGAAATAGTTTCCAAGTCTACAGGCATGTATCTATCTCAAAGAAAATACATTCAGGATTTGCTAAACAAAAATGGTATGTCTCAATGCAAATCTGTTACTAGTCCTTTACTGTCAAAACTGCCTATTATCTCTGAAAAATCCAAACTTTTCGAAAAACCCACTGATTACAAACAATTGGTCGGTTCTTTACAGTATATTACTATTACTCGATCGGATATTATGTTTGCAGTTAATTACTTATGTCAGAAAATGCACAAGCCATATCAGGTTCATCACCAGCTTCTCAAACGAGTATTTCGGTATCTCAAAGGCACGGCAGAATTTTCACTGCCCATTCGTCCATCTACATTTAACCTGCAAGCATTCGCCGACTCCGATTGGGCTGCCAATCCCAATGATCGACGTTCCATCTCTGGATTTTGTGAATTTTTGGGCGATAATCTCCTTTCTTGGTCCGTTAAGAAGCAACCTATGGTTGCTCGCTCCTCGACGGAAGCCGAGTATCGAGCTCTTGCATCTACAGCAAGTGACATCATGTGGCTACGAAGACTGCTCTCAGATTTTCAAATTCCATGGAAGACGGCAACACCTCTATATTGTGACAATGTTTCAGCTTTGGCTCTTGCAAATAACCCAGTCTTTCATACCCGAACAAAGCACATTGAGGTGGAATACCATTTTATTCGGGACTGCATCAAGAATGGGCATATCACTGTCCATCACATTGCGTCTGTAGACTAGCCAGCGGACGTGTTTACCAAATCTTTATTTGCTACCAGATTTTTATTTCTTAGAAACAAGCTAACCATCCATGGTTAACTTGAGGGGGGATATTAGATATATTGTATTGGACGGTTAGGATGCATTTAATCCTGACCGTGTATAGGTCATCTGTATCTATATATAGGTCTGCCTGTAATACATTTAAGCATAATAAAGTTTTCATTTCCTATTCTCTATTTGAGCTTCTTGGTTTGTCATCAAATTCTAGACTGTGTTGGTATAACTGTCACCTACGAATGGTCTGTGCCTGACTGCGAGATTGATGTGGGGGCCTCCATTCATGAGTCAATTTTGTTGTTTATCCTGCTATGTTTGGTTTTGCTAGATTTTGCTGTTGTATACCCTAGTTTTTGACCTCTCGATGTTGTACTCCTTTTATCAATTGAATAATATTCTGTTTTGGTAAAAACGAAATTAGTGAAGCACTAATTAGCCTAAAATAAGAAATACCAACCGAACAAGTCAGCAATCCGCGTGGACGGTGTTGCCGGCTACGTTGCGATGAGGACGACTTCTCACTACTTCGACTCATTAGGCACTGTCATAGTGAGAACTGTAGGCTACCACTAGCAGCTATCGATATACACATTGAGAGAGCTGAAATACCCAAAGGAATAGAGTCAAAAATACTGGAGCCATATTGCAAAGCTACATAGGGGATTGTAGAGAATTAGGTATTTTTTTTATGCTAACATACAGACAAATTTGAATTCTGAGTGGGGTTCGTGCCCACAGTACTCCCAGCATGTATCTGCCACGTAATGCTTTGAAGTAATATTTTCATCATTAAAAAATATTAATATTTATTTTAATAATTTATTTAAATTTATATTTTATTAGACATAGACAAAAATCTATAATTATCATATTTCATCTTAAATATTTAAGTATTTGTTTTATAAAAATAGAAATGTATAACATAGAAATTATATATACACACACAAATGTAAGATGAAGGGAAGAATTTGAGCGTAATAGAAGCACCAATGGCTTCCTAGCCAAATCATAAGGTCTGTTCACAGCACCCAGAGTACTACGTTCGATTTCCACAAATATCATGATTGTTGTGGGTTTTTGCTATATGTTTTTGTGATTATGTTATGAGCTTTTATATACACTGTGGTTAATGTACCAGTGGGGGCAATGCCCTCAGGGCTCCCACTTGAACTTCGCCATTGCATGTATTGTCTAGTACATGTGAGACTAATTTAATTAATGATAAATGTATATATTAATATTATTGACAGTAGTATCATACAGTCTAGCACATCTTGTCATCTATTATTATTCATATATATAAACTTTTTTGTTTAATTGGTATATTTAATTGATTGCTAATGTATTTTCAAATGCTTGTTTATAAAATACAGTTTTTGATAAATTTTGAAATACGTTCAGTAGCTTGAAGAGAGAGAGAGAGAGAGAGAGAGAGAGAGAGAGAGAGAGAGAGAGAGAGAGAGAGAGAGAGAGAGAGAGAGAGAGAGAGCGGAAGTGAGAAGCCTGTGGGAGCCCATTAGCTGCTACTCTCCTTTTAGCATTGATGCCTTCCATTGGCGAAGGCAACAAGGAGCCGAATTCATTGATTTGGGAAGGGGAATCCTATTTTAAAATGAATCAAATCTTGGGGCCACAGCACTTTATTGCCTATATTTCAACTTTACATCTCATGTGAGGAAAGTAGTCGCCTCTATAATGATCCATTTCTTCTTCCATATAGATAAAAAATGCTTTTGGCTTTTCATCTATAAATTATAAGCTTGTACACCAAATTTTGAATAATTCAGAAAATATTAACCTAAGCAATATGCCATGATAGAACTCCTAGAGAAATCCTAAGAAATATGCCATGACAGAACTCGATAAATAGATGGTTTTGTGTGCAGATTTCATTTGGCAACATAAGATCATAAATATCCTTGGGGAGTAAAATCTCGTTGTCATCAATTTGAAGAACAAACACAATTATTTGCACTTACTGGACCACCTTTTTGCAAGTGATGCAAGTCGTAATCATGAAGGATGTTAAAGAAGGGTCTTAAGCTTTATTACAACAATTACCAAACTTTTGTTCAAGCCAACCAATGTCTCCATCAGCAGCCCTCAATTTGTTTCTTTCCACTATTTTCTTCTGCGAGAATATTTGTTCTTCTGAACTTTTTGACCTTCTGAATGATGATGGTTTAACAACAATTTGGCCACTAACAAGTAATGATTATATTTTGGTTTTGCCTTTTTAATGGAATTATGAAAATTAAACCCACTTGAATTTTTTTGAAGTCATACGGTAGAAGATGCCATATGTTGGATTCAAATTTATTTGAGGATATCACCCAACTTTCTTTTCAAAAAAAAAAAATAAAAAAAATAAAAAATTATGGCATTTTTAATCAAGTGCCTTAATACATGCTTATTAGGGAACAATTATTACGTCCTCTAACCGAATGGTTTTATAGGTTCGGCCACCATTAAATTTACGCCACGTAGCAGCCCGACGACCCGACCCAAACCCGCGGTTTTTTGGATATTTGACGTTTATTTTTCGCTTAAATGGGCGGGAAAACTTTAAAAGACGCGGGTATATAAACTTCTGGCCGATTATCTTCACTGTACACAGAACGTTATACAGTGTTTAGGGTTATCGAAACTTTCGCATAGCTTTCCACGAGATGGATTCGAAGGAACCTACTCTGGGAACTCCTACTTTAGAAGAGTTAGACGATTTCGACGAAACATTTGGCACTTATACTTTGGATGACAATTTTTCCTATTTTTTACAAGTAAGTTATCCTCCATCGTCGTCTGATCCTCTCATATTTGTTTGTATCTAACCTTTAGATAACTCGGTATTGGTCGTTAGTTAAATGTAACTTGATTTTTTATAAGTTGGTACTGCTCGATATTTATTTATATTGCTTCAATTTATTTTTTATAGCTATGAAGAAGAAATACCGAGTTTTATGACAACTCGGTATTTCTCGGTATTTATAAGTATATCCCGGTATTAGGTATTTTTTAATATTTTTACGTCATTTATGTCTTCTACATAACTAGATTTTAATTTCTATTACTTGAAATTGATTTTTGTACATATATTATACTTATGTAGAACTTGTACCGAGTTTTTTGATAACTCTTAATATCTCGGTATTTATAACGGAACCATTTTGTTTTTCTCAGATAAAAGATATGCTGTTCAATTGGACATTCAGTTTCCGCTGGAGTTTGAATAGGAGAAACAGTTGGGCTTGGACTTTTTGGATATGAAGTTGCTTGTAAAGATGGAGTTATCTTGCTGCTAGACATATGTACACTACTCAGTGGTGTTATATCCAAACCATTTGCTGGATTACTAGTCTGAATTAAAGTCTTCTCATTATCTGTTATCTCTTGTAAATTTGTCAAGATCTGGAGCAAATCTTTTATAAATACCCAAAATTTATAAGTACAAAATAAAGTTAAATGAATGCATATGAGAATTGTACCTCAGAATCCTGAAGGCTTTTTAGTAAATTATCAACATCTTTAATTCTATAATTAAATTTTGCATCCCAACGAAGTAGACGGGGGCGAGCCAAGTTATCCACTACTGGGTGGAACTTTGTATGCTCAAAAAACTAAATCTAAAACATAAAATAAAACAATATAAATCAGTGTATGAAATATAGAACCTATTAAAACAGTGAAATAAACAAAAAAATGTAATATGTGTAAGAATTACTCACAATTATCATCATAACAAATTCATTAACATATCCCAATGATTGACCTTTTGATTGTTTTTTTGCTATTGTATTAAATTCCATAATAAGAAAATCCCGAATGGATTGGGGCCAATTGTATGCTCTGAACTGCTCAACATTTTTTGCAACGTCCAATATTGTTGATTGCACTCGGAAGTTGGCCATTGGAAAGAAAATATTGGACAATAGGTATACAATAAATTGTTCCCTAACAATCTCCATAGGCGTTGAGGATTCCAATTTCAGAATGTCATGCCTTATGTCATTTGCTGTTTTACCAGCAATTGTACCAGTCCCAGGTTCAAATTTAATACCTCTGTTCGGTAAACCAATAATCAACGCTATTTCTTCAGAAGTGAAAGTTAGACTCCGGCTATTAATAACAAAACTTTCAGATTCGTTATCCCACGTTGACAATAACATATAAACCATAGGAACATTTTGTGGGAACCGAGGTAGTAATAGAAACTGGTTAATTTGTAGCTCACTTAGGCTACTAACAAACTGATCCCCAAATTTCTCAACCAATTCATTACAAACTTCCCTAAATCCTGATGTCCGACATCTGAAATGAATCTTGGGGGTATATCCCTGCATAATAAAGTGTAACAAACACTAAGAAAATAACAGTTTTATAGAGATATTCCGTAAAAAACTACGTGAAATAAATAAGTGTAACAAATACTAAGAAAATACCGAGTTTTGACAAGCAATACCGAGTACCGAGTACCGAGTAATCCGGTAAAACCATACCCTAACCCCTAAATACACGTCGTTTAGGATTCTGTTCAATTTACTAAGGAAAACCAAACATCTCTACGAAATGTGTACCGAGTTTTATCAACCAGTAATGACGTTTACCGAGTTTTAATCATCAAATACCAAGAAAATCAAACAAAACCTAATACCGAATACCGATTAGTACCGAGTTTTAGAATGTGTATCGAGTTTTAAAAACACCCAGAAATGTTTACCATATCGCTAAAACTCGGTACTTTTAGATTAGTAACGAGATAAACAAACTTTTTCGGTAAATCGTTTCGAACCTCAGGCATTATATCAGCGATGGTTTTCGAATGGAGAATACGAAGAACTACGAGTTGAAATGATGGAGAACTACGAACGAAATGCTACAGAACTACGAAGGAAATGCTGGAGAACTCTGAAGGATTTGCTGGAAATCTGAAAAAACGAAGTAAACAGTGCCAGGGATTCGAAACTCCGTAATAAGGTGTAGCGTCGCACTTCAAAGTGTTTCCATTTTTTTTTCCATTTAAAATTTAACACGTGCGATAACCCAAAACACAGCGGGTCGGGTCGGCGACTTTTCTTCATGCTACGTGGCGTTAAAACATTGGTGGCCGAACGTAGAGGAGCGTACGTTCACCGGACTAAATAATTGTTCCTTATTAGGACGTGAAACCTATTTGGAGTCAAATAGATCAATTCCATTCTCCCTCTGCGAAAGATAATTCCAATTACTGCTTTTACCTCTCTATTTCCTCTTACACACGATTGGTTTCTCTCTTGTATGTGGTTTCATCCTTATTTCTTTCTAAATGCCTGCACTGTTGCTCCATCGTGTGACGCCCTTGAGTTTAATTTGGAAGAATTTTGCTTTTAACTTTTAAAAATAACACCATAGCATTTTATTTCACTCTTATCAATATAATATCAGCTAAAATAAAACTAGTTATAAAAACATCAAAATATATCTACATTTTTATTCCAAATCATATATAATACTCAAGAATCATATAATTACAATATATCATCTTCAATCAGTCCTAAATACAGAAGAATAGCTAAAGGACAAAAATAAACTAACAGTTGTTGCGTCATGAAATATTCACTACGGGTAGAGAAATATATATGTAGTTTAAAATCTTAACTTTATACGAAGATCCAACACTCAATCAGATAAACTAAAGGGTGCAACATTCATAAGAGACCCCAGAATTTTTATGTGGAAACCCTTAAAACAGGGGAAAAGCCATGGGGCCTGCCCAGTTTGAAATGATCCACTAGTATTTGTAGTTGATTACAAAAAACTTCCTTAGGGGGAAGACTTGGCTTGATCTAACAAATATACATCAAATGGAGTGCATTACATGGTGGAATATGATGAAACACTATTAACATATTCACTTGGTCAGAAGGACAATAGTCGGTGGAAGATGGAAGTTGAAAAGAACATTGTCCGGCAATGGAGGTTGGAAAGACCGTTGTCTGGCGACGAAGGTCATAAGGACTCTATTCGACGAATGAGGTCAGAAGGACCGTAGTCGGTGAGCGACGGAGGTTAGAAAGATCGTTAAGTGCAAGCGATAGAGGTCAAAAAGACCATTGTCTGGCGACGAAGGTCGGAAGCATCCTAATCGGAGAAATAAGTCTGATGGACCGTAGCCAGCAGGAGACGGAGGTCGAATAGACCATTTTCTAGCAATGGATGTAAGAAGGACCGTAGTTGGCGAAGGAGGTCAAAAGGACCGTAGTCGCTGGGTGATGAAGGTTGGAAAGTTCATTATCGATGGGCAAATGAGGTCAGAAAGACCTTTGTTTAGCGACAAATGTCAGAAGACCGTAGTCAGTGAAGGAGGTCGAAAGGACCATAGTCGTTGGTCTTGGATATCAAAACAACCATTATCCAACGATGAATGTCAGAAGGATCGTAGTCAGCAAGCGACAGAAGTTAGAAGGACCGTAGTCAGTGGGCGATAGAGGTCAGAAAGATTATTGTCTGGCGACAGAGGTTGGAAGGATAATAGTCGATGAAGGAAGTTGGAAGGTCCGTAGTCAGCAGGAAATAGAGGTCGGAATGATCATTATCTAATGATGGAGGTCAAAATGATTGTAGTCAGCAAAGGAGGTAAAAAGGACCGTAGCTGGCTAGCAACGAAGGTTGGAAAGAATGTTGTCGGCAGGTGACGGAGGTTAGAAAGACCGTTGCATGGAAAAGTATGTCAGAAGGATCGTAGTCGACAGGCGATAGAGGTCAAAAGGTCTAAATTCAACAGGCAAAAGAGGTTAGAAATATGAAACTTTTTGAATAAAAGAGGTTAAACTCTTAAACATTGGGATGCTTTTTGGTGTAATGGTTAGAATTTCATTGGAAACTCTATAGTTAAGCATGCCCTTCCTAGAGTAATTTTGGGATGGGTGACCTACTAGGAAGTTATACCAACAAGAAAAAACTATAAGGCTCTTAGGCCAAAGAAGATAGTATATTGATAGTTAATAGTTTGGGTTATAATATGAAATATCATAGTTTGGTGATAGGGGTCGAAGGATAATTATTAGGTGGAAGTCAAATAATAATTGGAAGCTAGGTGGAAGCTTGGTGTTAGTGGTTGGTAAGGACTCTAGCATCAGTTGGTGGTCGTGTATAATTCTGGCGATAGTTGTGAGTCGGACTGAGGTCCCAGCAAAAGTCCTACGATAGTTAGTAGTTAGAAGAAAGTCTGACAATAGTCGGTGGCCGAGCAGAAGTCTGGCATCCATTGATGGCCAGATGGAAGTTCGATGGCTAGAGAAATCATGGCATAATGTAGAAGTCTGACTTTCGATGGTTGTCCAACAAAAAGGATGGGAATCAATTAGTGGTCAGATAGAAGTCCAGTGTCGGGCGGTGGTGAAACGGAAGTCCGATCACTGGTAGAGGATGACCTAGGTGGCAAGAGTAATCTTCGATCTCTCTTCTTACTTCATTTCTTGGGGGTCGCCTTTCAAGAGAAGTGAGGGGTCTTGTTATAGATTTCTGAGAGTGACATGGCTCGCAAATAGGAGGAAGATCAATGGTAAATTGGGAGTGGTTTGAATAAACGACTAATTTTGAATCGCTTGATCGTGGATAATTTATTGGGCATTTAAATATTTAATTGATATCAGAATTTGGTTATCTTAGGCTTGTTGAATTTGTCTTGCTGAGCCGCTCAATTTGACTATAAGCATATCATGCTTAGAAACTATTTTATAATCCAAACTATGGTTTAAACCTTCCAAATGTTGGACCCCTTTGGTCTCGGATTGAATCAAATTTGGTGTGGCTATGTTTGTGTTTTCGAGACATTCAGTTTGATAGTAGGTTTGTTGAAATTGGAGTTTAGATTGTCCCAGATTAAAATTTTGAAGTTTCCAACTTTATTTTGCCTCGAGAATCATGTCCAATCAAGATAAATTTTTTATTATATAGCATTTACCTCATATTTTTGGACATCGATGCTCCAGAAGTTCAAAAATATGCAACACAGTCTTTAGAAAATTTTTACGATGTTTGAGCAAAAATTTAATGATGATCAAGGGCCAAGTGAAAGTGTGGTGATCGGCGAAAGAGTTGAAGTCTGATGCAGATCAATAATTGGGTGGACGTTTGATGGAAATCGATAATTGGGAGGAGAGCTGAAGAAGATTGTGGGAGGATATGCTAAAAGTAGTCAAATGATAAGCCGATAATGGCAAATATGAAGTGAAGAACCAATAAAAGACATCAGGCAAAAGGATAATAATGGTGGTGGTCAAGTTACATTTTAATAATGGTAATATGCATCCATACTTATATAGGTGGACATTAGACATCCCTAATTGAAGGGGTTGAAGAAGTGTGCCTTATCAATAGCTTGGCTACACACTAACAGTGTCAGTTGAGTGGAGTTCTGATGATGATCAGGTTGTAAGATAGAATAAGTAATATTTCATAGGAAAACTACTACGATGGTGAGGTTAGATATATCATGAATTAGGGCATCAATGATAAGAGGTATTCCTATCATACCTATAATTTTAGAGATAATTGAAGAACTTCAATAGCTAAGCAACAAATTAGATCCTAAACCACAAAGGGATAAAAACAAAACCTCTCTAATTGTCCTAAAAAATTTGTGACCACTTTTTTTACATTATGAATGATTTAATGAAAAAAAATATTAGGGGCCCCTATCATAGACATATCAAACTCATATCGGGGAAACATGAATAGGAAAAAACCTTCATTTGATAAAAAGAGCTTAAGACCACCTTTTAGATTCTATATTCTATTGATAAGATATAGCAACTCATTGTACAAAGGTCATTTGTCAATTGAGTAACTAATTAGAGCTAGTTTCAAGGCTTAAACAATCTCTTTTTAAGCAAAGTTGATTATTGCATCTTAATTTATAATATTTATATTAGGGATTGTTGTTGGATGTTTTATCTTAGAGAATATTTCTCTAGATGTTTAGAGGAGAAGATGGCGGAACATGAGGGTGAATTTGCTTAAAGGGGGTAATGATAATGGAGAAAGGACTTATGCAATAAGCGTATGGTTTTAAAATCATATGAAAGGAAGGGACCCAAGAGAGTTTTTATCGAGCTGGAGGAGAGGTCTCTAATGCTGGAACAATTATTGCGTCCTCCGACCGGACCTAGAGGAACGTCCGGTCAGAGGCCAAATCGCGCCAAAAAATGAGAAATACCAAGCAATACTAAACAATAACGAGGAATACCATCACGTGAAGACCCAATACCGAGTTATACCGAGCTATACCGAGAAATACCGAGTTGTACCGAGTTTTTCCTAGGAAAAACTCGGTACAACTCGGTATTGCTCGGTATAGCTCGGTATTCCTCGGTATTGGTCTTCACAGAGCGGTATTCCTCGTTATTATCAAATAATACCTAGCAATACCGAGCAAATACCGAGTTTTTTCGCGGGATTTTGCCTCCGACCGGACCTTCCTCTACGTCTTTACACCAGACCTAATAAAAGTTCCCAATGCTGCCACAGAAAGTTTGCCGAGGGAAGAGGAGAGCTCTTTACTAGAGGGGCTAGCTAAGGAGGAAAGAGGCAGTGGAGATTTCATGGAAGAGGGAACCCTCAATGGGCAAGCATTGTGTGAGTGAAAGCAAGGCATAGATAGAGGAAATGAAACCATAATTAATCATGTTTTATTTGTTAAGCTCCATTAGAATATATTGCATTTATCCTAAAATAAATATGATGGTTTTAAAATGTATCCTCTTTAAAATTATTTTATTAAATTCTTACCCTTTTTTTATCTAAATTATTAATATAATGTTTGGATAACATAATCTCTACCAACTCCTATATCGATCAATAACCTCAACTTTCAATTTCAATGAATTGCTGTTGTTTTCCTCAGGGTCAAAGACTTTGACTTCCATCACCAAAATAATATTCGATCACACTAACTATTCATTTTTAATAATTACAATTAAATTTATTCAATATCTTAAAAAACTTTCAGTTTCTAAATAAATAAAAATATTGACAAATCTAAAAATCATTTTTTTGACCCCATCCCAATTCTATGAAGCTTCATCCTAAATTTTTACCCAAAAAATTTATAATTTTCTTGAGATAATTTTGATTTTTTAATTCTATATTTCTTTTTTGCTTTTCTTTATAAAAGTATTTTTCTTACCTATATATTATCTAGTTGTTTTAATAAACACTTAAATTTTTTTTATTATTATCACTATTATCATCAAGGTCACAAGCCATCATCATTGTAGTACTTTCGTGTAGAACCAACATTACCACTATCATATAAATAAATTTATTTAGTATTAAATATATATCCACAGGTGTTTAACTTGGTTGGTGGGTGAGTACGGTTGAGAACCTTCCAACCCGTTCTCGATTATCCTAAAAAGTGGCAGCGCCTCTTAAGTGGAGCGCAATCAAGTGCAGGCCAAGAGGTTTCTGAGGGTGTGGCTCTTCAGGTCCGCCGAAAATTAATCACGCCGCCAAACTCTCTTTCGTGGCTGGCAGCGGATGGATACCCCGTTCCAAAAAAAATTTAAATATATATATAAAAAATATATTTTAAGATATCAAATATATTTAATTAAAAAAATTAAATTATATATATATATATATATATATATATATATATATATATATATATATTTGAATTCTAACATTAGTTTTTCAACCAGGAGGTTCAAATATTGCAAACATATTCACCAAAAAAAAAAAAAAATTACGAACAGGACAATTAAGTCCGTATCCCAGGGAAAGATCGACGAAGGGGAGCCCAGATCTGATTGAAAATGATTATCTTATTTTAACAAAACATGAAGAAAGAAAGAAAATGGCAACGGGGCGGCCATCGGCTCGCCACCAGGCAAAAAGCGGGTATAAAAGATAGCGGATCCGACGACTAGCGCAACTTGCGCCGAATGCGACAAGCAGAATCCCCCGCCCTTATCTTCTTCCGTTTTGCTGCTTTATCTCTCAATTTAATTTAGAAAAAAAAAATTCAATACTATGAAATGGTCGAAATGGACAATAATCTATTGGTCCATGGATATTAAAAGGGCTAACTAATTATGAAAATCATAAAATATATTCTAATTTTCTTACGTATTGTAAATCCATCTTTTTTATAGGTTTATTGATTTACTATGTCACATTTGATCTAATTTAATAAATATGGTAAGAAAAGTGATAGCAATTTTTTTTTTTGGGGGCTAACTGAAGAAAGATTAATATTACTCAATTTTTTATTGTCAGGGATTGATAATAAATCTTTATAATAATAGAAATAATGCATAATATAATTCTATTAGCACATGCACCAAGACTTATAAAAATAGTGATATAGCCAAGTTAGTTGTACTTATTTGTAAATAATTCAATTATTGCCTTTGCTACCCAAAGTTTGAAATTATTATCCTTCTTAATAAAAATATTAACTAATATAAAACAATGTTAACTCCAAAAGTCAAATGTAATTATATGGAGTTGTTATGAGCTTTTTAATTTGAATGTTTTTGCCGAATTCCAATTTAAATAAAAAAAATTCTTATGTTATGTGACAATGATTTTAGTTGAATGAATTTCTTGGTATGTAAAAGCAAAAATTTTTTATAAGAATATAATTACATACATCTTTTCAGGAACTTAACATGTTGCTCGTAGGACACGCTAGAGAAACTCGCTTTTCAAAGGGGCCCATAAGAGAGCCTAGCCTGAATTATCTAAGAAAAGTAATACTCATTCGAATGTCAAAGTTGGACACACATTGATAAAATCAGAAGACATCGCACGTCTGGGCCTACCAAACTACTCGGCCATCAAGGTGTGACTAGGATATTCCTCATCAAATCAACATACACTATTAGAAAAATAACATTATTTTGCTGCCATTTCTGCAAGAAAACGAATAAAATATGTCGATAATTTATATTTTTGATGAATTTCCGACGATAAATTTGTCGACGGAAAACAAACATCGTCGATAAAATTCTACCAGAAATTTTTCTAGCAGTTTTTTTGCTAAAAGAATATTAAAAATATATTATAATTTAGCTTGTGTAGGCTCGCTCCCCGCCGCATAAATCGGGCCCACAACCCTCACTTACAGTGAACTAGGCTAGCTCGAGCTTTACCCATGAACCTGCCTGCACTCTGTGGGCTCGTGAACTAGGCCCGCCAGTGAACCCGAGGGGCCATGAACCAGGCTCGCCCGTGAACCCACCCGCACGACCCCACCTGTGTTGCGAGGGGTTAAAACCTTGCCAACATCAAAGTTCAAACCACCTCTATCCAATGAACTGCGATGCATATTATGCTATTTAAGTTGCTTTTTATTTAAATTATACTTTTTAATAATTATTTTTAATGCAAAATATGTTTAGATTATTTAATTTATTTAATAATATATATTATATTACCTAATTAATTTAATTTAATCAATTAAATTAACATAATAATTATTAAATTTTTTTAACTATTTTAGTCTAATAATATTTTATTTAATTTAACAAAATAAATAAATTTAAAAATTTAAAAATCCGACTGAAATTTTATAAGAAATATTCCGTAAGAAATCCGCAGGAAAATCCGTTGGGCATATTCCGTTGGAAATCTGCAGGAAAATCTGCCGGAATTTCTAACGGATTTATTCCCGCTGGAAGTTTTCTTGGAAATTAGCATTTTTCTTGTGGTGAACAGTGTTGCGGATCTGTTTTCATGATTTATGATTTTGATGATAGAAAACTCTTTTATTTCTCTATGACGGCCTTTTCTACTAACATTTCAGGTCCACACAATTAGACTGCAATTTGGAACCAGCTCAAGATTGGGTAGACTAGGTCTGAGTCAGTTTGTACACTTTTTCCTTTCTTGAGTCTATTGTATTAAATGTGGCTCCTGATATTTTGTAAATTGGAAGATTTTCTAACTATTCCTTAGAGTTTACTGTTTTTGGTAACATCGTCCGGGACGATATTTATATCGGCCTGGATGATCTGTTCATAAGCAGAAATCCTAATTAGGGCATCCACATTAAGGCAGCCTTCATAAGCTGATTGACCTGGATGATACTTGTATCGGCCAGGACGATAAGCTCAATTCAGAAAGAATCAGCTTCCATGATCAGATTAGGCATTCATTATTTTAGGAAATCGGCCAGGACGATAAGCTCAATTCAGAAAGAATCAGCTGCCATAATCAGATTAGGCATTCATTATTTTAAGAAATCGGCCAGGACGATATACACATCGTCCAGGACGGTCTTACTCAATTATGCCTAAATTGATCTGGTATCTTTGGAAAGTATTAATGGCTGATTGATACGATCACATCGTCCGGGACGATCCTAGGATAAGCTAGGACGATTTCCTAGACGATTTACATCGGCCAGAATCTTTTCCGGGCGATGATTAATACCATTGAAGTCAGTTTTAAACTAATCGTCCGGGACGATCGTGTGATCGGCCAGGACGATATAACCAATTTTCTTCTGATCGTCCCAAATCATCCCGGGCTGATGAGCTTAATTTGTAATAATCGAACAGGATGATATTTATATCATCCTAGATGATAATGTCGGCAACTTGCATTAATGAGCTCGTTTTGAGATCTTCTATTTAAGTTATGACATGACACTTTGTAAGTGTCTTTGGCAGCCATTGTAGCTTCGTTCTTGTAGGGAAAACTTGAAGAAAAATCTTGAAAGGGAGTGAGGAACGGGTGCAATCTGAGAGAGGGAGAAGATCTTGTGAGGGGGGACTCAAGGGAGTGTGGAGGGGGATTCCACACGGTTGCTCCGGCAGGCTTGCACCTTAATATCATCGGATTCAAGGCTTGTCTCGAGGAAGTTCACTAAAGAAGAAGATCTCTTTGGTGTCGAAGGACCCGGCGACTCCGCCGCACTGGGGAATGTGGAAGTGATTTTGTAAGGGCTTCTCCGCCTAGCTGTGGGGCCTAAAGGAGAGACACTTAATTTAGTGCAATACTTGGAGGGTGCCTCCAAGAAGTGGACGTAGGTCAAGGTTTGATCGAACCACTATAAATCTGGTATTTTCTTTCTTTATTTCTTCCACATTTAATTTTTGCACTTTGATTTCTGTGGTGATTTTAGTTTGAGTTTTATCTTTGGTTTTACAGTTATCCAATTCACCTCTCTCTTTGTTAGCCTTGGGATAATTCATAAGGGCTTAACATCCCTAACAAACTTTCAAGTTGTATTAGAGCACTTTTTAGTGTCATCTGAGCACTTTCAAGTGGTATCATAGCCATTTTCAAAAAAATAAGTTTTTAAAAGCTTTTGAATTTTGATCCATGGCTAATTTTTCAAATCATAATATTGTGAAAGGTTATTCTATCACCAGACCACCTTTGTTTGAAAATATCTCATTTGAGTTTTGGAAAATTTGCATGTTTATTTTTTTGCAATCGATTGGTTTTCGCATGTGGCATATAAATTTAACTGGTTATTCATCACCGTCATGTATTTTAGATTGAATTTAAACTGACATTCCTTTTAGTCAATGGAATAGAGATGAACGAATCAATGCTCAATTGAATGCAAAATCTTTAAATTGCTTTTCTGTGCTTTAAATTCTGAAGATTTTATGTTAGTATCCACATGCACTACTGATAAGGAAATTTGGGATAAACTACACACCATATACGAAGGCACTAGTGAAATCAAGCAATCCAAGTTGAATATGTTAATGCATGATTATGAACTGTTTTCCATGAAACCTTATGAGACAATTTTAGAGATGTATACTAGGTTTATCCAAATTGTAGCATCATTGCATGCTTTAGGTAAAAAATTTTTAAATTTTCAAAAAGTTAATAAAATTCTTTGTTATCTATTAGATAAATTTGATGCTAAATTAATTGTTATTTGTAAATAAAAAAAATTGAATGATTATTCTATTGACAATTTGATTGGCTCACTCATTGCCTACGAGCAAAGTTTGGGTCAAAGACTTTTGGATGCAGGTGAAACGATTGTTCTAAAAGATGAAGATACAGAAAAAAATTGCTTAGTTGGTGACGAATGTAATGACTTGTCAAGCAAATCACAAAGCTCGCCAAAGCATAAGCAAAAGTAGAAAAAAGATAAAAATGGTAAGGATGTTTATATTTCCTCTGATGTTATTTGCTTTCGATGCAGGATGTCTGGACATATAAAAAATCAGTGCCCTAATCTAAGAATTCTTCCTACGAAAGAAAAGGATAAGACGAAGCAAAATTTAAACTAGAGAAATAATAAAAAGCAAAAAATTTCATGGCAGACCTGGTTTCTGAAGCATCGGACCAGCAGAAAGATAATGGTTAAAAGCCTCGTTTGTGTGTTTGTGTTATGTTTTGTTTTTAGTTTTTTTTTTTTTCAATTTTATTTTGTGTTTTTGTATTTGTTTATTCTTTCAAATTTTTTTTTAAAATTTTTTCTCTGATCAACACACATTCACTTTTCTAAAAATGAAAAATTTACTTCCTATTTTTTCTTGAAATCTTTGATAAGTTGTTATTAGCTTCTCTAAAAATAGTCAAAGGAAGGAAACTCATGTTTTTTACTCTCAATCTCTATTTCCTAAAAAAGGTTATTCTACTTTTGATTTAAAATCTTTTTCATATTTTAAATTAATCTTTGAAACTAAATTTTTTTACTTCCATACATTTTATTTATCTCATAGAGATCTTTTGCAAGTTGTTGAATCTAACTCATAATTTTCTTAATCAAGAATTCACTTTATCAATATGATGGATTTACTTTTATTTTTAAGATTTCAGAAAGGTAGCATATTAAAAATAAAAAAAATTGGCCAATGATGTCAAAAATAAAAGATGCACAAAGACGTCAAATTAAAAAATATACATAAAGTGTATCAAAAATCAAAAGATGCGCAAAGAGCGTCATTCAAATTGACAAGAGGCATAAAATGATCTCAATAAATTTAATGCTTACCATTCTTGTATTTCATAAAAGCTTAAAAAAACCGTTGATACTTTCGATACTTGAATTTGAAAAACATGATTCCTGATTCAATAATTCGTGCATTAATCTTCTATTAGATATATTTTATGATAGGAGTTTTGAAAAATTAGTGTTTCTTTTCTAATTTATTCATTGATTTAGATATTCAATTAAAAAGTTTTTTAACCTTTTTAAAGAACTTGAGTTTGGATTATCAAATTCTGAATTTCAAATCTTTTCTGGACTATGCGTTGTCAATCCAATTCTACTAAGTTTTTTATTAAAACCAAGAGGTAACTTTCTCATTTTAAGAATATTTATTTTTTCACTAGATCGGAGAATGTTTTTGTCTTTTGTTCATTTTGTTTTTTTTTTTGTGCCTCCTCTCTTTTTGATACTGTCAAAGGGGGAGAACGTACTGTTGAATTTGTATCCTTTTTTTCTTTTCAAAAAATTTAAAACAATAAAAATATTTTTATCTCCCCTATTTTTTAAAAGTGTTATTCTAGTGAGGGGATTTGGAGAAAATGTTCATTTTTACAAATTCAGATTGAATTGTTTGTCATCATCAAAAAGAGGGAGATTGTTGCGGATCTGTTTTCATGATTTATGATTTTGATGATAACAAACACTTTTATTTCTCTATGACGGCCTTTTCTACTAACATTTCAGGTCCACATGATTAGACTGTAATTTGAAACCAGCTTAAGATTGGATAAACTAGGTCTGAGTCAGTTTGTACACTTTTTCATTTCTTGAGTCTATTGTATTTAGTGTGGCTCCTGATGATTTATAACTTGGAAGATTTTTTTACTGTTCCCTAGAGTTTACTATTTTTGGTAACATTGTCCGGGACGATATTTATATCGGCCTAGATGATCTGTTTAAAAACAAAAACCCTAATTAGGTCATCCTCATTAAGGCAGCCGTCATAAGCTGGTCGACCTAGACGATACTTGTATCGGCCAAAATGATAAGCTAAATTTAGAAAGAATCAGCCGCCGTGATCAGATTAGGTATTCATTATTTTAGGAAATCCGATCAGGACGATATACACATCGTCCAGGACGATCTAACTCAATTATGCCTAAATTGATCAGGTATCTTTGGAAAACATTAATGACTTATTGATACGATCACATCGTCTGGGATGATCCTAGGATCGGCCAGGATGATTTCCTGGACGATTTACATCGGCCAGAATCTTTTCCGGGCGAGGATCAGGACGATTGAATTCGATTTTAAACTAATCGTCCGGGACGATAGTGAGATCGGCCAGGACGATGTAACCAATTTTCTTCTGATCGTCTCAAATCGTCTCGGGCTGATGAGCTTAATTTGTACTAATCGAACATGACGATATTTATATCGTACTGAACAATAATGTCGGCAACTTGCATTAATGAGCTCGTTTTGAGATCTTCTATTTAAGCTATGACATGACACTTTGTAAGTGTCTTTGACAGTCATTGTAGCTTCATTCTTGTGGGGGAAACTTGAAGAGAAAGCTTGAAAGGGAGTGAGGAACGGGTGAAGTCTGAGAGAGGGAGAAAATCCTGTGAGGGGGGACTCAAGGGAGTGTGGAGGGGAATTCCAAACGGTTGTTCCGACAGGCTTGCACCTTAATACCGTCAGATTCAAGGCTTGTCTCGAGGGAAGTTCACCAAAGAAGAAGATTTCTTTGGTGTCAAAGGACCCGGCGTCTCCGCCGCACCTGGGAAGGTGGAAGTGATTTTGTAAGGGCTTCTTCGCCTAGCTGTGGGGGCTAAAGGAGAGACACTTAGTTTAGTGCAATACTTGGAGGGTGCCTCTAAGGAGTGGACGTAGGTCAAGGTTTGATCGAACCACTATAAATTCAGTGTGTTCTTTCTTTATTACTTCCGCATTTAATTTCCGCACTTTGATTTCTGTGGTGATTTTGGTTTGAGGTTTATCTTTGGTTTTAAAGTTATACAATTCATCTCTCTCTTTGTTAGCCTTGGGCAAGTTCATAAGGGTTTAACATCCCTAACGAACTTTCAATTGGTATCAGAGCACTTTTTAGTGTCATCTGAGCACTTTCAAACAGGACACTCACTATGCTCGTGGACTCCACAAGCAGTCACTCGCTCTCTCCCAGATGAACCATCCGTCTATTCAAACTTTGTTATAGGAAAAAGCCTTCATAGGGCTCACACCTCGCCCTATCAATATCAACCATAGCCAATTCTCTTGAGTGTTCCTCCACCGCAACCTGATGACAGCACATACCACCTTGGACTTCTAATCGTGAAATGATCGAGTTACCCATGCTTGGCGGTAACTCTCAAACTGGCCCGATACAACATATTCACATCCAGTACGCACTCAACAATGCTAATCTTGCCAAGATATAAATCATCAACCAGACCTCTATCTTAGCCAATCAAAGGTGATATGTGTCTACGGCAAGCAGCTTTGCATATATTTTTTGTTCAACCTTACTTTTTTTTTTTTTTTTCATTAACTTTTCTGCGGCTCTTAAAACTCTACAGATAAAGGATGAAAATGAACGATTTGAGAGACATTTTGGCTCTTATGTTCTTTGGCTGATTTAGTATAAAATCTATCGGTTTGAGACTTCTAGTTCTTCTTTAAAATTTCTTTCTAGATGCTCTCACTTCCCCTTCAACTCTACTCTTTAATTTCCATTCTCACCCGAGTTCTACTCACCTGTTCAACTAGTTAACCTGCTTGTAAGACCAGGGGTTATCCAAATATAAATTTGAATCCAATTCAAATCATAAATCAGGACTATTTTAATTAATCAAATTAAATTAAAATTTTAAAATTTAACTTAAATCAGACTCATCAAAACTTGCCAAGTTGCAGAAAGATACCACTCAGCACAGTACATTTCGCCTCTGGCAGTTTGTCCTTTTTGACCGGTCATGGAACAGAACTGGGGTTGTGCACTGCTATGAGTTAGGCTGGAAACTTATTATTCTATCATCAAGAAGCCTGATGCATGTGGGGTTTGGTTGCTTTGCTGCTTATAATTTTTTTCAAGGCCGCTGTACGACGTGTCGATATATTGGCGTATATTAGTCAACTTGGCGGGCATAAAATTCTCAGATCCATTTTTATGCACATGGGCGACATCTCCAACAAAATTAATTATTCAAATTTAATAATTGATTGACATAGTGCGAGAGGAGCATAGTTTGTCATGCGATCAATGGACGATCAGTGCGAATGGGGCACTTGCCGGCATAGTTGTTTATTTGATACGATGTGGTAATGCAAGTTTGAGGCTTAGAGTATTTATTTTCTGAATAAGTAATTATTTGTTATGGAAGTATAATTTATATCTATTGAATGTACGTATGAAGATTCTATAATATATTATCTATATTTATAAAAAAAATAAAACTATCTTGAACGGTGAACATTTTATACCGATTAATGAAAGATATTATTATTTTTATTTATAAAGTTGGCCATGCCTGAAATATGTAATGATTACGTTTATGTACATAATGAGAATTTTTTGGACATTTTGGCTAATTAAATCAAACTCCCACACATATCACATTGGCAAGGCTTGAACCTAAGGCTCTTAGTTCGTAGCCAAACCTCCTAACCAATAGAATAATGTGACCTGCGTATGTTGTGTTATTTTGATTTCTCATTAAACTTGATATTTTGAAATGTATGAAATTTAGGCAAGAACATAATAGGATTTTTTTTTTTGGGTAGAAGAGTGCAAAACTAATTAAACAACTGCAAAACCTTCATATAATATATTATATACATTTTAAAATTTTCTTTACCATTTTATATGCTCAAAGTGTTGGAGTTTTTTCATATTTTGGAAGCTTATGTACCCTTATTTGCGATTAATTTCTAGTTATTATTCTGTCAGCTAGAAATTTTATGACTATAAAGCGTTAGGTTTATGTTTTAGCTTTATAGGAAGAGATAGAGTGAGATACTAAAAGCTTTAATAAGAAAATCTTGAAAAAAAAAATTTAGGAAATTATTCAATTGAAATGATTGCTCTAGTATATATCATTGGCTATAAATGACTCCTCATAGTTTATGATGGTGTTAATGCAATATCATAAATGTGAATGGTGGATGATCGCTTCCATAGTGTATTCTCTAAAAATCCTTGCGGCATTTGAGTTATTCTCAAGAGATGTGATACTTCATGCTCTGTTTGATATTCCTCCTCTTTGAAAAGCATAGAACAACAAAAAAAGTAGTTTAATATAGTTATGGTGGTAAAATTAGGAATGAAAGTTAATATCGATGGTAAGTATTAATTATATTGTTGATGACCTACGTCGACAATATTAAATAGCAAAGGCTAGCGACAAAGCTGAAGGGCATCAACCTTGATGTTGACTACGTCAAAATTACAAGCAGTATCACTTCTTTTACTTGTTTATATGATTCTTCTTAAAATTTTAGTCCCAATTATTTTTGTTAGATGATCATGTTTATGTGCATGTCTTTCCTGAAGGATTTCTCCACAAAATTATAATATATAAATTTTATTAAATTTTTAAAATGTTTTGTTGCTAAATTTGCAGTATTTTGTCTTCAATGAATTTCCATGTGTTGAATCTTAGATGAGAGGAAAAAGTTCTTCCTCTTGAGCTTCTTGAGAGAGGAGGGAGAGAGAGAGAGCTAAACAAGATTTTATTGCTTGGCTTATTTTGTATGTCCTAATTACAAACTTATTGTGTCTATAAAAAGACATTAAATAGTAGCATAAAAGACTACACAAGAACCTAAAAAAAGCAACAAATTAGCTACAAAAAAAAACTAACTAAAGAAAAGGACAATGATAAATCTTGGACCAAACATAACAAGCTCCACCTTGATCCAAGATTTACAAAACATCTAAGTGTGAATATGCAGCCTCATCAAATGTTGACATCGCCCTTGGTTCGAACCCCTTTTCGCTTCAACAGATCTGGGCAATTTCTTTTAAAGTGCCATTATTCCTTCTGACAATGGAAGCATCTCTTATAGAACTCAAGTCTTCCCATTGCTACAAGAATGTTGCCAGCACTTTCAGCTTTGTCATCATTCCTACACTGCAGTTGTTTGGACACTAGTACTAATTTTACCTCAGTCAAGGATGAGTTTGTTAAATTCATCAATGTGTTTCTTTTAGTCTTTACCTTCTTCCATATGCAATGTGTATAGAGCCTTCTTTTGATATAATCAGTTGGCCAACGATATTTTCAAGCTTAATGACTCTAATTTATCTCAGACTACTTTGACAGAACATTCTTCAACAACTTCTCTCAAGAGTTCATTGTCGAGTGATAATAAGATAACACTATGTGCCTTCAACTATGTTTGCCTTTCCCTTGCTCTATCAGTTATGGCATCAAGATCTTCCTTGGAAATTGCCTAAGATGTTCCTTGATGCACAAGAAGGGCCTTCATCTTGATTCTCTATAGTCCAAAGTTATTATCTATAGTAAACTTATTTATTGCAAACCTTTGCATTGTTCAAAAAACTTAAATAAAAATTTATCCATAAAGGACTAAAAGAACTGCACCTGAGCTGTCGAAGCTCCACCTTAGTTCACCTCCGCCTTCTCTTGCCTCACTACGTCCTACGCAGTCAACACCATTGTGCGTCCTACTTGCACGCTTATGTTTGTGCCTTGAGTGATCTACCGTGAGCCCCGCTCAGTCTCCACATGCACAGCCTTTGAACCCATCTCCACGCAAGAACATAGCCTGAGAAAAATGTCTCCTCACGTGACTCCCGTGCGACCACAAGCTCTGGCTGGCTTGCCCAGCTCGCATACCGTGCTCCCATCAGAACCGCATATGTCCAGCGACCGATCTTGACTTCGGGTCGCACTTCCACGTAGATCCCACGACAACGTAACTCCGGACCCATTTGCTAGTCCAACAACCGAGCTCGACTCCACCTTACGCAAGGCACCAAGCCATTTCTGGCCTGACCCGCCGTCGGCCGACCTGAACACCTTGAACCTGACACCCGCTCGAGCTCCTCCGTGCGCGACTCCTGTTCGTCTTCAATTCGATTGGGCCCTGCCTGAACTCCCTCTCTAAATTGGTTTCCTTAGACAATAAACCTCCTCCTCTACCTCAAGGTGACTCTGATACCACTTGTTGAATCTTGGATGAGAGGAAAAAGTTCTTCCCCTTGAGCTTCTTGAGAGAGGAGGGAGAGAGAGAGCTAAACCAGATTTTATTGCTAGGCTTATTTTGTATGTCCTAATTACAATCTTATTGTGCCTATTAGACACTACATGGTAGCATAAAAGGCTACACTAGAGCCTAAACATAGCAACATAAAATCTATAAAGAAAACTAACTAAAGAAAGTTCAATGATAAATCTTGGACCAAATATAACACCATGCTTACATCAGTTGTCAAAAAGATTTGATTTCTTTTTTTTTTACGTGTAGAATACATCTTAAGCGACAATCACGAGTTATTTAATGTTAAAATATTATTTTTTGGTAGGTGAAAATGATAAGGGAGAAGGTTTCTCCGTTTATTGGAGGATTTTCACGTGTAATAAAGGCTTCATTTTGAAACGACATTCTTATTATTTCTAAAAGTAGTTTTTTCGTACAAAAATTAAAATTTTTATTCTAAAAATTAAAATTTTTATTATAAAAATTTCTTTAACAAGAAGTAAGAAAACCATCCCAAATATAATCAAGTACAAAACTTTAAATGATTTATTCCCATCCAAAAGCAATTGCATTCTGTTTGCATAGCAATGCAGGTTCAGAAACATTTATGCAGTTTCAATATGTCCATCAGCTTTAGAAATGTTTACTTCTCTTATATTCAAAGCATGCTTTAGACTTGTTCCAATTTGTCCACCACCATAATCTAAAATACGTAGTTGTGTTCCTTTTAAAGCCTTTATGCCTCTCCAAAACAATCATCTAATCTTGTTTGAACTGACCAGAAAGTTGACATTAAAATATTAGGATGGCTTCATAAACTCAACCAGTGAATAATTTTGAATATTATTGGCTCAACAAAGTATCTATTTTGTACGGCAACAATATTTTATAAAGTTGGCTGTGAAATTATTATGAGGAAAGTAATTCACGGTCTGTTGGAGATGACTGCAACTTTTTATAAAGATGACTATAAAATTATTTACGGAGAAAATTACTTTGTTAAGCGCTGCTATTGAAAACAGCTTCCTAGCATAAACTTTTTTTGAAAGCAATGAAAAAACAGTGATACAATAGAAACTACAATTGTGATCTAAAAAGCAAAGAAGTAAAAATGCTATCACAAATGAGGCTTTAGCTATACTTATTGCTAAATGCAGCTTTTCATCATATAAATATCTGTAAAATAGCGAGAATTTTACAAAAAAGTAGCAGCCTGTTGAATTTTACTTGCTGCCTGAAAAATAAAACAGAGATAAAGCTGCCCCAAACAAATCCAAAGTTATAATGCTGGTGCATAACAATCCAATTACTTATATTTTTTCCTAGTATGTCAAAATAGAGTGAATGTTGCAATACTATCCATAACGTACGATTAGTTTCATTCATTCATTCCAATTATCTGTTTCAGTTATTAATTTAAGTATTGGAGATCATTTCCTGGGTTGTGCAACCCATCGTTAGGATGTTGCTTATTTACTTAACTAGCAACACACAAGAAGACCATTGTGTGAACGCTAATAGAAATTTAAGCTTTTGTCACACTTTATCTTAAAATATTGACTAAAAGAAACTCAGTAGCAATAGTCTAACCTTATGGTGAACTTTATTGAGTCAAAATAAATAAATAAAAATAAAATTAGCTGTATAACACATTAATTAATCCCTTTTGTTTTAAAACTAGCACGTGCATTAAATTTGATCAAGTAAATTTACATTTTCATGTCTGATATAACAAAATCATTGCAAATTCGATAAAGAAATATTAATTAAAGTTCATATTTTTGTAGCCATATTCAAAATATTTTCAGATTTATCATATGTAGTCCTGTTTTAGGATCACTCACGAAACAGCCCTTTTATTTCAGTATAAATTTTCTTTAGAGACAACTTTTTTACTGTTTTTTAAAGTAGTATTTTTTTTTTAAAAAAACTTTGTAGTTAAAAGATGCTTTGAAAAGTAAAAATTAATAATAAAAAAAAACTGTCCCAAACTAAACCTTTATCCTATTTAAGCATGAAGAATATGCTTTTAAATGTTAAAATGGGAAAAAAGGATACTTTGACTTTCAATTTAAAAAAAAGTGGTAATACAGATTCACGAGTCAGCATAAATAATATCTTTTTTTTTTTTTGGGACATTTAGGCCATTTAAGGCAAACTCACACACACAACGCATACACAGAGACTCGAACCTTAGACCTCTAAGTTGGAAGCCTTAGCTCTCAACCAATAGGCCAAGGAGAGTTGTGTTAAATAATATCTTTCAGGAACTCAATAAATTTGATATTATCACCCATATTTTATCATGTTTCATGGCACCATCTCTGAGAAGAAGCTTCACTAGATTGCATGGAAATCTATTGCGCTACCTAAACACCTGAGGGGTCCATTGGCTCACTTAACCATAGGGGCGGATCCAGCTTCTTTTTTCAGGGTGGACAAAAAAATTTTTTTTGGTAGGGGATGGGCAAAGAAGATTAGGATTGATAAAATTAGGGCAAAAAAAAATTTTAGAGGGGGCAAAATACCCAAATATTCCAAAATATACCCTCTAAAATTAAAAAAAAAAAAATTTTGAGGGTGGGCATTTGCCCCCCCCCCCCCCCCCCTCACTAGTATGGGGATCCGCCCATGCTTAACCATGGTGTTACCTGTTCCTTTATTAGCCGGATGTATAGTCAAGACTCTCTCATTGGATGTTGGTTTAGAGCTAAACATATTTCCCCTTGGTAACGCCCTCCGCTCAATTCTTTCAAATATTGGAAACTTATTTGCTCCACTGCCCTCTTGATTAGGAACAACATTAACCTCTCGGTGGCTCCTCATTGAAATCTCTCTATGTTTTGGGATCCTTGGTGCAACTGAAAAACCTTAGCTGAAACTTTTACTCCAGACAAGTTGGCTCCTCAATTTTTGTCTAGCTACATTATTAATAATCATTGAAATCTCCCTGTTTACACTACAGAAAATTCAGCTATTACTGGCGGTTAACGATTGATTTCCGACAGTTTTGTAAAATACCGGCGGCTTTCCGGGGTACAAAAATAGCTAGAAAAAATGTCGCATGAAACAGTTTCTGGTGGCTTTTTTCCTGAGGCTTTAGTAACCGGTGGCTTTCCGGTGGCCTGACAGCTGGTGATTTTTTACGGTGGTAATGCTGGTGATCTCCGGTTAGTTACCTGCGGCGTACCGGCTATCGAAACCTCTGGTAAAACCGACGGCTAAACCACCGGCGCATCGCCGGGTGACCGTCGATAAACTGCCGACTAATCACCTGCAGCTTACCGGCTATCAGAACCACATGAAGAACTAGCGGCTAAACCACCAGGATCTCACCGGATAATTAGTGCCTAGCATGGGTAAACCGCCAGTAATTACCAGCGGCGTGATTGAAATTCTAGCGGCTTTTGAAAGCCGTCTGGTATCAAGTTTTTCGGTGGCTGAACTGCTAGTTTGCCGCCAAAAACCTGTAGCATCTAAAAAAAATTAATAGCCTCCCCTCTAATTTACTTAATTTAATCATAAAGTCTAAACCTGCACAAAATAAATAACAAAGCTCTTACAAATATGGGCAACACACCACTATAATCAATCAGAACTATTATAAATTCTATAATGTTAATCAAAACAAATAAACTCATAAACAAAAGAAGAATACTAATGTTTAAACTCAACAAATAAATTCATTAATTACATAGAACAAGTTCTTCAAACCAAATGTTTAAATCAGATAAGTTCACACATAAGTTCATTATAAGTTCATCAAACAAATAAGAGTACTAATCATCCTCTGTGTCCTCGCTATCTAGTGATGCATGTAACTGCTCTTTCTCTTTCTTCTTTTGATTTTCAGCTCTATAGGATCGCAACTCTGCTTGCATCTCATTTTGAACTTTTCTCATCTCTTATATCTCTCTCGTCAGCATTGTAACCCTCTGACCTACACTTTCTTAAACTCCACTTGGATCATATAATGTTAAGGTGGATGAACTTCCCTCATAAGAGTAACCTTACGAACCCAAGTCATATACCTTCTCCCTCTGCCTTCCTCCAACAACATCTGACCATATATGATACTCAAAATACTGGGTCGATCCAGAAGATGATCCCTCACTAGTAGACTGACGACTTTCCCGAGCTCGTACAAAATCATATTGCAAGAATAAATCCATAAAGTATATTGATATTAGAATGAGTTTTTTTATATTAAATTTCTACCGAGGTGCATTACAGGTGTGACAATAAACTTATGTTACATCAACCTTATAGTATAACATACATCCATTGATACAACAATCAATTTTTGTAGAAGTGGGACCCATACTAATTTCTGTTAAGAGAGTTGCTATTTGTATGTTTTACATTCTTGCAACTTTTATTGTTTTGATGATTTCAAATATTATTGTTTTATGTATAGTTATCTCCTAACACTTTTTGGAAAAGTTATTTTTGCTCTTGTGTGTACTAATATTTCAGGAAAATCAAACTCCATACTACAAAAACTTCAAATGAAATTCAGCATGAGATATTTTGTGGATTTAAAACTTGTATTTTTTTCTTTGAATTAAGTTTTGAAAGGGAGTGATTGTAATTGAGTGAATACACACACACACTTAAGGAGATCTTGAGAAATTTGTACTGATCGTACGGGACGAACATAGTTCGTACGGAACGATCAAGTCAGTTATCTCCTCATAAGAGCAATTAAACGAGCAAGAGTTGAAGGAAATTTTTCTACGTCTTGATTGTCCAGGACGAAGTGTATTCGTCCCAGGATAAAATATTCACTAGAAAATTTTTGTTCAAAAATGAAGTGTATTTGTTCCAGGACGAGTTTCTCTCTGGATTGCTATCATCCAGGACGAAGTGTATTCGTCCCGGGATGATTTGGTCTTTGTAAAACTTTCGTCCAGACGAACCTTAACTTCGTACCAAGACGAAGTGAACCGACTCTGAAAATTAAATGTCATTATGTAGTTTTTGGGAACCGACCTATGGTATAACCATTCGTATCGGACGAATCTAGTTCATACGAGATGATGTGTGTGCACGAAATCATTTCGTACCCATATACATTAGGTTCGTTTCCAACGCACTTAAGTAAAATAGTCCAGGAAGATCCACGGTCGTACGAGACGATCCAATATGTATTGACTTGAAAATTTGCAATTTTTGGATGCTTTTTTGTGTCTTTCCTATAAATAGTCCAAACTAAACTGCCACATAATCTTTTTGCCCATTGATCTTCATGCCTATTGAAAGAAGAGTCAAGGGGAGAGTGTGAGAGAGCATTCAAAAGAAGATTCTTACTACCGGAGTGAGAAGGCTTCACTTGGTGATTAAAGGTAAGAGTCTATACTTTTGATTTGGAATTACTTCACTCTTTTCTTTATTACTTCTAGATTTCTTGTGAGAAGAATTATCAAGGAGATCCGGTTCTCAGCCGACACTTGGAGAGTGTGAACAGCCGAAGGGTTCTCTGCCCACACTAGGAGAGTGTGAACAGCTGAAGGGTTCTCAGCCCACACTAGGAGAGTGTGAACAGCCGAAGGGTGATATGCCCGCACTAGGAGAGTTTGAACAGCCGAAGGGTTCTCTACCCACACTAGGAGAGTGTGAAAGGAAGGACAGTTCTCTGCCAACACTGGGGATAGTGTAAAAGGACGACAATTCTCTGCCACACCGGGTAGTGGTAGAAAGAGTTTTTGTAAAGGCTTCTCCGCCTTGCTGTGGGTGCAAAAGGAGAGTCACTATTCGTATTAGTGCAATACTCGGAGGGTGCCTCCGGAGAGTGGATGTAGGTTTGGTTTTGGCCGAACCACTATAAATTTGGTATTCTTTATTTTTCCATTGTTTTTATTTTAACGTTTACAACTTGTGGTTGAAAAATCTATTTCTATAAACTCACTAAAGTTAATTTTTATTTCCAAATTTTAAGAGGGTAAAAATTTTTTAGTTACCAATTTACCCCCCCTCTTAGTTAGCCGTGGGACAAGCTTAGATTTAACAACCTAATTCTTAGTGAATGAGTTTCAACAAGTGGTATCAGAGCTTTGTTTCAAAATCATAAATTTAGACTACTTTTTGATTAACATAGATGGCTACATTCGAAAATCGAAATACACCTGAGGGTTACTCTATAACTAGACCTCCACTATTCGACAATATACTTTTTGATTTTTGAAAAACATGCATGTTTACATTTTTATAGTCACTTGATTATCGTATGCAGAACTTAGTTAAAGAAGGGTATACAAAACCAACTAGATAAATTGATGGAGTTAAAGTTGAAACCCCTTTTGCGGACTGGACAGTAGAAGAACGTGACTTAGCACAACAAAATGCAAAATGCTTCAATAGTTTCTTTTGTGCATTAAAATCAGAAGACTACATGCGGGTTTCTACTTGCAAAAGTGGGAAGGACATATGGGATAGACTTTGTATAACTTAAGAGAGGCATAATAAGAATAAATAATCTAGACTTAATATCTTGTTGCACGATTATGAACTATTTTGCATGAAATCAAATAAATCCATTTCAGATATGTACACAAGATTCACACAAATAGTCACCTCTTTGCATGCACTAGGTAGGGAACTAACGAATGCTGAAATGGTTAACAAAATTCTTTGTTGTTTTCCTACTGCTTATAATGCTAAAATTACTTCAATTATAAAATCTAAAGATCTAAACATTTACTCTATTGATAATCTTCTTTGTTCGCTAATTGCTTACGAGCAAGGAGATAGCCAAAGAAAGATTGATGCAGGTGAACCACAAAGGGAGAAGAACATAGCACTAAATGTGGAAGAGTCTAAGAGAGAACACTCAAAACCTGAGGATAAAGATGACATCGCATTGATGACTAGACAATTCAGAAACTTTTTAAAGAGGAAGCAGAAGAGACGCCAGCATTGGAATAGAGGTAAATTTAATAGAAATGCCAAAATTTCAAATGAAGTGATTTTCTATGAGTGCAGGAAACCTGGTTATATCAAGACTGATTACCCAAGACTTAAAGCCATTCCTAGCAAGGAGAAGGTTGAGGATTAACCAATTAATAAGAAGGGCAAGAAGAAGTTTCAAAGAACTTTCTGGGCGGACTCAGTTTCAGATTCATCAGAGACTGAGAAGGAAGAGGAAGTCACTAATCTATGCTTAATGGCCGATAATCTTGGTCATTCAGACCAAGAAGAGATATGTGACTTAACCAAAGATGAACTTTTTGAAGTTTCTAAACACATGCATGATACATATAGGAAAATGAAGAAAATGCATGCTAGTCTAAGTTTAGAATTTGAAGAATTATAAAAGGAACATGAAATCCTTAGAAAAGATCATGCTTTAATTGATGACAAATACATGAAATTACTTGATGAATTTGATGAGTTGAATAAAAAATATGAAAATTTAAAATCATCCTATGCTGAACTTGAAAAAAATTTTAAAAATTTTAAGGTTGAATCAGAGAGAAAAATTTATAGATCAAATTATACAAATTAAATTTTGGAAGATATGAATTCATTTTACAAATTAACGGTATAAGCTCTTGAGGATAATAGGATACCCCCTAAACTTTAAGATTTTACTAATCCTATTCTGTATCCTAAATTTATGCAATCCCTGACTAGGCAGATGAATGGTTGAAGACTTAGGAAACCATTTTTAAAAGTAAAATATAATAATTTTGGATTGTTTGGACATATAACACACACCTGTACTTTGAAGATGAAAACTTATTTGGTGTGGAAACCTAAGATGCATAAATCTAGACATATCATACATGTATCTGATTATAAATTTCTAAGAGGTAAACCCAAACTTGTTTGGGTTTCCAGGTCTAACATTTGATATTTTTACAGGGTTGCTCTCACACAAGACATCATGAGAGCAAATGATACATGGACAGCGGTTGTTCAAAGTATATGACTGGAGTTACCGTACAATCCATATCGCTGGAAGCCAGGAGTGGAGGCAAAGTTACACTTGGAGATAACACCACAAGGAAGGTGGTTGGATCAGGTATGATTGGAAATATTAATAAATTTTACATTGAGAATGTGTTATTAGTAGAAGGCTTAAAGCATAACCTGTTAAGTATAAGTCAGCTATGTGATAAAGGATATTCTGTAAAATTTTTTCCTACTAGCTGCATATTAAGCCTAAATGGTAAAGATGTTTTAAATGGTGAAAGGATAAATAATGTGTATATGCTAGACTTGAATTATATTCAATCTCCTACTGCTTTTTGTTTGAAAACTATATCTGATGAGTCATGGCTTTGACATAGGAGACTTTGTCATTCTAGCTTGAAAAACCGTAGAAGGATTACCCAAAAGAACTTAGTTAGAGGAATACCAAACTAGACTTTACTAAGGACAACAATTGTGATGCATGTCAATTACAAAAGCAAGTGAAGTCCTCTTTTCAGCCCAATAAAGATCTTAGAACTAGTAAATCTTTAGAGATTTTGAATATGGATCTTTTTGGACATGTTGGTACTGTGAGTCTAGGAGGAAAGGTATACGAATTTATGATTGTGGATGATTACTCAAAATTCACATGGGTTAGATTTATATTTCATAAGAGTGAATCATTTGAGAAATTTAGAAATTTTTTGACATGAATTCAAAGAAAAGTAGGGTGTGAAATTATTTCTATACAAAGTGATCATGGATGAGAATTTGAGATTGCAAAATTTGAGGAATTTAGTAAGGAGAAAAGAATTGATCAGAACTTTTCTGCACCTATAACCCCTCAGAAGAATGGGGTAGTTAAAAAGAAAAACAAAAGTGTATTTGTTCTAGGACGAGTTGCTCTCTGGATTGCTATCATCCAGGACGAAGTGTATTCGTCCCGGGATGATTTGCTCTTTGTAAAACTTTCGTCCAGACGAACCTTAACTTTGTACCAAGACGAAGTGAACCGACTCTGAAAATTAAATGTCATTATGTAGTTTTTGGGAACCGACCTATGGTATAACCGTTCGTACTGGACGAATCTAGTTCATACGGGATGATGTGTGTGCACTAAATCATTTCGTACCCATATACATTAGGTTCGTTTCCAACGCACTTAAGTAAAATAGTCCAGGAAGATCCACGATCGTACGAGATGATCCAATACGTATTGACTTGAAAATTTGTAATTTTTGGACGCTTTTTGTGTCTTTCCTATAAATAGTCAAAACTAAACTGCCACATAATCTTTTTGCCCATTGATCTTCATGCCTATTGAAAGAAGAGTCAAGGAGAGAGTGTGAGAGAGCATTCAAAAAAAGATTCTTACTACTGGAGTGAGAAGGCTTCACTTGGTGATTAAAGGTAATAGTCTATACTTTTGATTTGGAATTACTTCAATCTTTTCTTTCTTCCTTCTAGATTTCTTGTGAGAAGAATTATCAAGGAGATCGGGTTCTCTACCGACACTTGGAGAGTGTGAACAGCCGAATGGTTCTCTGCCCACACTAGGAGAGTGTGAACAGCTAAAGGGTTCTCTACCCACACTAGGAGAGTGTGAATAGCCGAAGGGTGATATGCCCGCACTAGGAGAGTGTGAACAGCCGAAGGGTTCTCTGCCCACACTAGGAGAGTGTGAAAGGAAGGACAGTTCTCTGCCAACACTGGGGATAGTGTAAAAGGACGACGATTCTCTGCCGCACCGGGTAGTGGTAGAAAGAGTTTTTGTAAAAGCTTCTTCGCCTTGCTGTGGGTGCAAAAGGAGAGTCACTATTGGTATTAGTGTAATACTCGGAGGGTGCCTCCGGAGAGTGGATGTAGGTTTGGTTTTGATCAAACCACTATAAATTTGGTATTCTTTATTTTTCCATTATTTTTATTTTAACGTTTACAACTTGTGGTTGAAAAATCTATTTCTATAAACTCACTAAAGTTAATTTTTATTTCCAAATTTTAAGAGGGTAAAAATTTTTTAGTTACCAGTTTACCCCCTTCTCTTAGTTAGCCGTG
The DNA here is from genome assembly GCA_019514585.1 of Dendrobium officinale. Taxonomy (NCBI): domain Eukaryota; kingdom Viridiplantae; phylum Streptophyta; class Magnoliopsida; order Asparagales; family Orchidaceae; genus Dendrobium; species Dendrobium officinale. The sequence goes on along the minus strand of CM033685.1, from coordinate 23,435,541 downwards.
GGACATAAGCTTAGATTTAACAACCTAATTCTTAGTGAATGAGTTTCAACAAGTGGTATCAGAGCTTTGTTTCAAAATCTTAAATTTAGACTACTTTTTGATTAACGTAGATGGCTACATTCGAAAATCGAAATACACCTGAGGGTTACTCTATAACTAGACCTCTACTGTTCGATAATATACCTTTTGATTTTTGAAAAACACGCATGTCTACATTTTTACAGTCACTTGATTATCGTATGTAGAACTTAGTTAAAGAAGGGTATACAAAACCAACTAGAAAAATTGATGGAGTTAAAGTTGAAACCCCTTTTGCGGACTGGACAGTAGAAGAACGTGACTTAGCACAACAAAATGCCAAATGCTTCAATAGTTTCTTTTATGCATTAAAATCAGAAGACTACATGTGGGTTTTTACTTGCAAAAGTGGGAAGGACATATGGGATAGACTTTGTATAACTTATAAGAGGACTAATAAGATTAAACAATCTAGACTTAATATCTTGTTGCATGATTATGAACTATTTCACATGAAACCAAATGAATCCATTTCTGATATGTACTTAAGATTCACACAAATAGTCACCTCTTTGCATGCACTAGGTAGGGAACTAACGAATGCTGAAATGGTTAACAAAATTTTTTGTTGTTTGCCTACTGCTTATAATGCTAAAATTACTGTAATTATAGAATCTAAAGATCTAAACATTTACTCTATTGACAATTTTCTTGGTTCGCTAATTGCTTACGAGCAAGGAGTTAGCCAAAGAAAGATTGATGTAGGTGAACCACAAAGGGAGAAGAACATAGCACTAAATATGAAAGAGTCTGAGAGTGAACACTCAAAACCTGAGGATGAAGATGACATCGTATTGATGACTAGACAATTCAGAAACTTTTTAAAGAGGAAGTAGAAGAGACACCAGCATTGGAATAGAGGTAAATTTAATAGAAATGACAAAATTTCAAATGAAGTGATTTTCTATGAGTGCAGGAAACCTGGTTATATCAAGACTGATTACCCAAGACTCAAAGTCATTCCTAGCAAGGAGAAGGTTGAGGAGAAACCAATTGTAAAGAAGGGTAAGAAGAAGTTTCAAAGAACTTTCTAGGCGGACTCAGTTTCAGATTCATCAGAGACTGAGAAGGAAGAGGAAGTCACTAATCTATGCTTAATGGCCGATAATCTTGGTCATTCAGACTAAGAAGAGATATGTGACTTAACCTATGATGAAATTTTTGAAGTTTCTGAACACATGCATGATGCATATAGGAAAATGAAGAAAATGCATGCTAGTCTAAGTTTAGAATTTAAAGAATTATAAAAGGAACATGAAATCCTTAGAAAAGATCATGCTTTAATTGATGACAAATAAATGAAATTACTTGATGAATTTGATGAGTTGAATAAAAAATATGAAAATTTAAAATCATCCTATGCTGAACTTGAAAAAGATTTTAAAAATTTTTAAGGATGAATTAGAGAGAAAAATTTATAGATCAAATTAAATAAATCGAATTTTAGAAGATATGAATTCATTTTACAAATTAACGGTATAAGCTCTTGAGGATAATAGGATACCCCCTAAACTTTAAGATTTTACTAATCCTATTTTGTATCCTAAATTTATGCAATCCCTGACTAGACAGATGAATGGTTAAAGACTTAGGAAATCATTTTCAAAAGTAAAATATAATAATTTTGGATTGTTTGGACATATAACACACACCAGTACTTTGAAGATGAAAACTTATTTAGTGTGGAAACCTATGATGCATAAATCTAGACATATTATACATGCATCTGATTATAAATTTCTAAGAGGTGAACCCAAACTTGTTTGGGTTCCCAGGTCTAACATTTGATATTTTTATAGGGTTGCTCTCACACAAGACCTCATGAGAGAAAATGGTACATGGACAGCGGATGTTCAAAGCATATGACCGGAGTTACCGTACAATCCATATCGCTGGAAGCCAGGAGTGGAGGCAAAGTTACACTTGGAGATAACACCACAAGGAAGGTGGTTGGATCAAGTATGATTGGAAATCTTAATAAATTTTACATTGAGAATGTGTTATTAGTAGAAGGCTTAAAGCATAACCTGTTAAGTATAAGTCAGCTATGTGATAAAGGATATTCTGTGAAATTTTTTTCTACTAGCTGCATATTAAGCCTAAATGGTAAAAATGTTTTGAATGGTAAAAGGATAAATAATGTGTATATGCTAGACTTGAATTATATTCAATCTCATACTTCTTTTTGTTTAAAAACTATATCTGATGAGTCATGGCTTTGACATAGGAGACTTTGTCATTCTAGCTTGAAAAACCTTAGAAGGATTACCCAAAAAACTTAGTTAGAGGAATACCAAACTAGACTTTACTAAGGACCACATTTGTGATGCATGTCAATTACGAAAGCAAGTGAAGTCCTCTTTTTAGCCCAATAAGGATCTTAGAACTAGTAAATCTTTAGAGATTTTGAATATGGATCTTTTTGGACATGTTGGTACTGTGAGTTTAGGAGGAAAGGTATACGAATTTGTGATTGTGGATGATTACTCAAGATTCACATGGGTTAGATTTATATTTTTTAAGAGTGAATCATTTAAGAAATTTAGAATTTTTTTGATATGAATTCAAAGAAAAGTAGGGTGTGAAATTATTTCTATACAAAGTGATCATGGAGGAGAATTTGAGAATGTAAAATTTAAGGAATTTAGTAAGGAGAAAGGAATTGATCAGAACTTTTCTGCTCCTATAACCCATCAGAAGAATGGGGTAGTCAAAAAAAAAATAGAACATTAATAGAAGCCGCCCGAGCAATGTTGGTAGAATACTCACTTCCTAAAATTTTTTTGGCTGAGGCGGTTAGCACTGCATGTTATGTTCTAAATAGGATAAATATGAGATATAAATTAAATAAAATATCCCATGAGTTGCTAAAAGAAAAAACACCTAATTTTTCTCATTTGCATGTTTTCAATTGTAAGGTGTTCATTCATAACAATGGAAAATCATCCTTAGGAAAATTTGATCCAAAATCTGATGAAGGAATTTTTGCTGGATACTTAAGTGTTGGAAAATCTTATAGAGTATTCAATAGAAGAACTTTGGTACGGTAATTGAGGAGACCACACATATTGTATTTGATGAATCTGGAAATATGGAAGAGCTAAATGTTGAAGAAGATAAAATTAAAATTAACTCCTAAAAGATTGATAAAATAAATTTGGAAGAAAATTTGGAAGACAATTTGGAGATAGAAAACCCTTTGCCTAGAGATTTGAGATTTTCTTAAAAACACATAAGAGAATTGATTATAGGTGAACCAAGTGAGGGTGTAAGGACTAGGCGTGGATTAAACAAAGAAGTTAATCATTCAGCCTTCATTTCAATTATAGAACCCACTAATATTGATCAAGCACTTTCTGATGAATTTTGGATTTTGGCCATGCAAGAAGAGTTGAATCAATTTGTAAGAAATAAAATTTGTGAATTAACTACAAGGCCAGAGGATCAAAGTGTAGTTGGAACTAAGTGGGTATTCAAAAATAAAATGAATGACTCAGGAGTAATCATTAGAAATAAGGCTAGATTAGTTGCTAAGGGGTATAATCAGATTGAAGGAATTGATTTTGAGGAGACTTTTACTCCTATAGCTAGACTTGAAGCAATTAGGATTTTGCTAGCCTTTGATTGTTTTATAGGATTCAAATTATATCAAATGGATGTCAAAAGTACCTTTTTAAATGGGGTAATTAAAAAGGATGTTTTTGGAGAATAACCTCCAGGTTTTGAAAATTCTAAATATCCAAATCATATTTTCAAGTTGAAAAATGCATTATATAGATTGAAATAGGCACCTAGGGCTTGGTATGAGAGGTTGAGCACATTTCTACTTGAATGATCTTTGAAAAAGAATGTATGGATATAACTCTCTTTTTGAAGAAATGTTGAAAGGATATACTCATTATTCAAATTTATGTGGATGATATCATTTTTGTATCTTCAAATAAAAATTTTTGTGATGATTTTTCTCAAACAATGAGTAGTGAATTTGAGATGAGTCTAATGGAAGATTTGAGTTACTTTCTAGGATTTAGCATTAAACAAATTGAGGAAGGTACATTTCTTAGAAAGTCAAAGTATGTTAAGGACATCCTCGAAAAGTATGAAATGGATAATGCAAAACCTGTTAGTACACCAATGAGTTCCTCAGTTCAGTGGATAAGAACCCTAAGGGAAAATCTATTGATAAAAAGAAATTTAGAGGAGGAATAATTGGATCTCTGCTTTACTTGACAGCTAGCCTCCCCGATATCATGTTTAGTGTATGTTTGTGTGCTAGATTTCAATCAGATCCAAAAGAATCACATTTGATAGCAGTGAAAAAGATTGTAAGATATCTGTTAGGAACTCAGAACTTAGAAATTTGGTATCCTAAGTTTAGCACTTCATTTGAAATAATTTATTATTCAGATTCTGACATTGCAGGTTGTAGGGTGGATAAAAAGAGCACTTCTGGAACCTGTCAATTTATTAAAAATTTATTAGTCTCTTGGTCCAGTATAAAAAAAAAAAATTCAGTAACCCTATCTACTGCAGAAGCTGAATACATTTCATTAGGAAGTTGTGTGGCACAAGTACTTTGGTTGAAACAACAGTTGATTGATTTAGGATTGACTATTGGCATTATTCCAATTTTTTGTGATAACAGTAGTGTTATTTTATTTCTAAAAATTTTATTCAACATTCAAGAACCAAACTTATAGACATAAGGTATCATTTCATAAGAGACCATGTATCCAAAGGTGAAATTGAACTCACTCATGTTTCTACTGAAAATCAACTTGCAGACATTTTTATAAAACCTTTAGACTTTGATACTTTCAGTGCATTAAGAATAAGGCTATGCGTGATTGATTTGAATGCTTAAATAAAAATGTTTATGCAACATTGATGTTTGTTTACTAGTTAAATGTGTTTGTGTTTTTTATGTGTTCATGAACTTATTTATGTGATTTTCTTTATTTGGAGTTAGTGTTTTTTCATTGTTTTGTGTTTTTAGTGTGTTTGTGTTTAAGTTTTTTTATTGAGAATAAAAATTTGAAAATTTTGAGTGACAATCGTCCGGGACGAAATGTTTTTGTACGGGACGATGCATGTAATGTGACAAACTGTCGGATTTTGAATCGTTTTAGTGCAATTTTCAGTGTTTTATTATCAGTTTGTCTGTACGATCGTCACGATCATCCGGGACGAAATATTTTTCAAATGATAGGATGAATGAATAAAGAGGTTGAATGGATAAGGTAGTTTTTAATATGAACTTCGTACGTACGAACCTTTGGTTCGTCTGGACGAACACATGTCGGTTCGATGTAGGGGATGGTTTCAACTGCCATTAAAACGATATAAGTTCTGATCGTCCCAGGACAAACACGTGTTAGTCTGTATGATTATACTGGTCAAAAGTCTATACGAAAGGATACTTCGTAAGTTGTGTTGATTACGAAAAGCCTTTTAATTTTGACGCTTTGGATCATCCAAATGAAAATTTTTCCTACAGGGCGAACTAAAAATTTCCTACGGGATGATATTTTTTCGTCTGGTACGAACGTATCATTTTTAATAAATAGAAGGGATTTTGAACTTAATAGTCACACTCAAAACTTCACTTTCAATCTCTTTCGTACTCTAGATCCTCTTCCAAATGGCGAGTTCAAGTAAGAGATAAAAGGTTCTGGCAAAGAAACCACATCAAAATTCCTCTGAAAATTTCCTTTTTAAAGCAAATGAGGAATCTTTTCCTAGGTTTGCCTCTATAAAGATCACACCCTCAAGAATCCTAATCCAAGAAGAACTTTCCTTTCAGGTAATGAACTTGTTTGCCTCAACACAGTTTGGTTTTATCCTTACCCTCGTCCATCTCTACAATAAGAAAACCTTCCACCTCTTCCTTGCCAACATATCTTTTAATTCTGACTACTCTATAATCCGTTCCTTTGTCTTCAAATAAAAAGTTGAAATCACCAAGCATGAGTTAGGAGCCTATTTGAATTTAAGGACAGAGGGAGCAAGAGCCCATCACTTGATCAACACTTATGATTATTCATGGTCTGAAATTAATAATTTGATGAGAGGGAACAATGTGAACGAACATGTGGCTAGAGTATTCGGTCTTGTTCGTAATGCACGAATCATCCAACATATCCTTAGAACTTTCATAATTTCTAAAGCTGGTGATAGGATCAACATTACCCCTCTTCTTACTATGGTGACCTTCTTGATCATGACTAAAGAACCTATAGATGAAGCCCAACTTATCCTTAATTATCTTTATGGGCTGTCTAAAATTGGACATATAGAGCATAAGAGAAAGAAGAACATCGCCTTAGGATATCTTGTTGCCTACATTCTGGAGAAAAAATACAATTTAGTTCATCCTGATCAAGAGTTTGAAAAACTGCTCTACTACAACGACGGATCATTTAGAGCAATCTTCAAAGAAAAATCAAGTAAAACTTATGTCATTATTGATACAGAGGTAGAACCAGAAGCTGCACCTGCACCTGCTAATGAACCAAATTATCAGGATTTGGTTCAAAGATTTGATCACTTAGAGACTCATTTTGATCAACGCTTTGATCAAATTGAGACTCATCTTCAACAGCAGGCCGCACAGTATCAGCATGACATGAATTTTATGAGGGATCAGATGAATGATATCAGTACCAATGTGCTTATGATGAGTACTTACTTTAACATCTTTGGTGCTGCACCTCCTCCTCCTCCACCAGATCAAGGTCCTTCTCAGTGATTGTAGCACTTAGTTTTGTGTATTTTCTCTAGTTTGGGTTTTAGATGTGTTTTTAGTAAGTTTGTTATATTTTCTTTTCTTTAGCTATTTTGTTTCTATATTGATATCCTGACCGTAAATTATAATATCTTCATAGTGATATCAATTTATGTTCATGTGTTTTGGATTTAATTGTATTGAAATGTGTGTTAGCCTTTATGACAATCATTAGATTTTTTATCTTAATAGTGCTATACTTTGAAGTGCAAGTCAAAATTAAATACATTAGAAATTCAATTTTTTTTTTAAATTTAAGTTATGCTTATAACTTGATATAATTAAAATTTTCAATTTCATGTGTCTTATTTAGACTACATTAATTCTAATATTATTATTGCAACTATGATGTTTTCTTATTTTATATTTCACTTATCAATAAATATTTATGCACTTAAAAAATTTTCAAATTTTTTACAATTGATTTTGGAAAGATCAAAATTACTCTTGAAAAATTATACAAAAATAAAAAAAAAATGCGTAATGGTTCGCACGTAGAAAAAGTGGCACAAAATAAGCCCAAAAATAAAAAGATGCACAAAATGTGCTAATAATTTAAAAAAGATGCGCAAAGTGCCACATGTGGTAATTATTTCTTTACATTATCTTTTAATCTCTTAATTCAAATTGATCTATTTTACATTTATATTCTGTATTCACATTTGAAATATACAAATCACTATAGGAAAATCATTGATTTCCGGCGGAATTTTTCGACGGATTTCCGTCGCTTTTCCGGCGATTTTTTTCACGAATTTCCGGCAACTTTTTCACTTTTCTGACGGCTTTAAAAAATTTATTGAAAATGAATAAAATTTTTTACTATGTAAATGATTTAACAAAAATTTATTCAAACTTATATTAACTATTAATTAATTCTCATTTTAAAATTAATTAGTTAGTTAATTTTTATTTTATATTAAATATTATTTTTTATTTTAAGTTAATTAGTTTTATTTTTAAAAATAATTAAAAAAAATTGATTTTTTGTCTCAATATACTTTAAATAAATAATATTGACAATAATAACGTATTTGCATAATCAGCATTTCGGTTGGTTGCTTAAAATCTACACGGAGGACCGCAGTTCGAATCTCACCGCTCACAGATGCGGAGGAGCGAGAACACGAGCCGCGGGAGGCTGGCCGTAGCACGTAAGCCAAGATCGCGGAGGGCTGGCCGGAGCGCGGGAACCGGGATCGCGGCAGAGCGGCGCCGGTGGGGGGGTGGCGGGCGAGGCGCCGAGGCGCTGGAGCGAGGTGGCTTGCCAGAGCGGGGTTTTTTTTTTTAATTTGACGGCAGTTTAAGACCGCCAGTAAGCCGCCGGACTAACTTGCCGCCGGAAAAAATCGCCGGAATTTATTTTCCTATGCGGTTTTTACCGGCGGCATTTGAACCGCCGGAAAACCGTCGCTAAATTACAAAACTGCCAGAAAATGCTCAATTTCTGTCGAAAATTGCCGCCGGAAATGAGTGATTTTCTGTAGTGAATTTTCTATTCATCCTATTTGCAATAATTTTTTTATCTTAGTGTCTAAATTGACTCAAGCTTTTGATATATTCTTTCTATTATCAATGTTATATCTCTTCTTAAATTCTATGAATTAATATGATTTATTTAATGTTTTAATTTTATTTGCATAACATGTTTTAATCACTTTCAAGATTGACTTATCAAATGATTTTCATATGTCTTCTTAGATTTCAAGTCTTTTTCTTCTTTACTTTTTGATGTTGTCAAAAGGGGAAGAAATTTTTTATATCGTGGTTTTTGTTTTTGTTGATTCATATTGTATGTTTGTGTGTATGTTTCTGATTTTGTTTAGGATTTTGTGTATGTTGTATTTTTGTTATTGTTTGTTATATATTTCTAAAAATGCCTCCTTATTTACACGTGTTCATCAATTCAGGGGGAGTTTAGGAGTTTTTTTATATTTAAAAATTATACAAATAATAATTGTTTTTCCATCATCAAAAAGGGGGAGATTATTAAGAGAGTTGTTATTTGTATGTTTTACATTCTTGCAACTTTTATAGTTTTGATGATTGTAAATATTATTATTTTATGTATAGTTATCTCCTAACACTTTTTGAAAAAGTTATTTTTGCTCTTGTGTGTACTAACATTTCAGGAAAATCAAACTCCAGACTATAAAGACTTCAAATCAAATTCAACATAAGATACTTTGTGGATTTAAAACTTGTATTTTTTCTTTTAATTAAGTTTTGAAAGTGAGTGATTGTAATTGAGTGAATACACACACATACACACTTAAGGAGATCTTGAGAAATTTATACTGATCGTACGGGACAAACATAGTTCATACGGGACGATCAAGTCAGTTATCTCCTCATACGAGCAATGGAACGAGTAGGAGTCGAAGGAAATTTTTTTTAGTCCTGATCGTCTAGGACGAAGTGTATTCGTCCTATGATGAAATATTCTATGGAAAATTTTTGTTCAAATATGAAGTGTATTCGTTCTAGGATGAGTTGCTCTCTGGATTTCTATCGTCCAGGATGAAGTGTATTTGTCCCTGGATGATTTGCTCTCTGTAAAACTTTCGTCTGGACGAACCTTAACGTACCAGGAAAAAGTGAACCGACTCTGAAAATTAAGTGTCGTTATGTAGTTTTTGGGAACCAACCTATGGAATAACCGTTCGTAGCGGACGAACCTAGTTTATACGGGATGATGTGTGTGCACGAAATTATTTTGTACCCATATACATTAGGTTCATTTCCAACGCACTTAAGTAAAATCGTCCAGAATGATCCACGATCATACGGGACGATCCAATACGTATTGACTAGAAAATTTTCAATTTTTTGACAATTTTTTGTGTCTTTCCTATAAATAGTCCAAACTAAACTGCCACATAATCTTTTTGCCCATTGATCTTTGTGCCTATTGAAAGAAGAGTCAAGGAGAGAGTGAGAGAGAGCATTTGAAAGAAGATTTTTACTATTGGATCGAGAAGGCTTCTCTTTGAGATTAAAGATAAGAGTCTATACTTTTGATTTGGAATTACTTCACTCTTTTTTTCTTCCTTCTAGATTTATTGTGAGAAGATCTATCAAGGAGATTCGGTTCTCTGTCGACACTTGGAGAGTGTGAATAACCGAAGGGCTCTATGCCCACACTAGGAGAGTGTGAACAGCCGAAGGGTTCTCTGCCCACACTAGGAGAGTGCAAAAGGAAGGACGGTTCTCTGCCAACACTGGGGATAGTGTAAAAGGATGACAGTTCTCTGCCGCACCGGGTAGTGGTGGAAAGAGTTTTTGTAAAGCCTTCTCCGCCTTGCTGTGGGTGCAAAATGAGAGTCACTATTGGTATTAGTGCAATACTCGGAGGGTGCCTCCGGGGAGTGGATGTAGGTCTGATTTTGACCGAAACATTATAAATTTAGTGTTATTTATGTTTCCACTATTTTTATTTTAACGTTTACAACTTGTGGTTGAAAAATCTATTTCTATAAAACTCACTAAAGTTAGTTTTTATTTCCAAATTTTAAGAGGGTAAAATTTTTTTAATTACCAATTCACCCCCCTCTTGGTTAGCCGTAGGACATAAGCTTAGGTTTAACAACGTAATTCTCAGTGAACGAGTTTCAACAATTTCTTGGTTCAATATAAATATGAGGGAATTAAATTATTCGTTGGATTAGTTTCCTTGAGAAAACCAATGAATTCATTGAAATAATCCCGAGAAATATTATATTCAGTTTTAATTCTTACATCTTCACTGCATTCGATAATTTCTAATGAGTTTTGCAACCATCCCAAATTAATTTTTGAGCTGCATGTAGTAACTCAAAAAAATTTTTAATTTATGCATTTGGTGGTTCTTCCACACAAGCCCTTAAATTAGGATCTACTACATAAAAAATAAGTTCTTCATACGGTCTAGTCATTTGATCTTCATCAAATGTTTCAAAAGCTATGGATGGACCAGCATGAGCATCTCTGTGTGGCTCGTACTCACCATGTGAGGTCCAAATCCAGTAGTCTGGAACAAAGCCCCTATAATATAAATAAACTTTTACATCATCGGGCTTGAGGAATGCTTGATTTTTATGCTTCAAACATGGACATCTAAACATTCTATAAAAATTAAATGAAGGCAGTTGAGATGCAACTTAAATAAAAGTCTCAACTCCCTATATAAATTCACCTATCAATCCTTTTTGACCGGGTAACAATCTATTATACATCTAATGTCTCTTTTCTTAGATAATCATTTGGAAGTTGAAGAAAAAGTTTCCCTACATAGTTGTGAAATCAATTATTAGTTGATATGCACCATGAAAAAGTGTACGTGATTTAATTTTGAACAAGTATAATTTACTTGAATGTGAATGCATTAACTAACCATCCAATAAATACAATAAGACAATATAAATAATTTATGTGATAAAATAAAAAACTCGGCTAATAACTCGTATCTTATCTCTAAGGGTAAAGCCACTATGCATTCCTCCACGTCAAACCCAACTTAAATTATATCTCATCTATTTCATCATCACTCTAAACAGTATGTTCAAGATATAAAAAATGTGTACTCTTATTAATGCCTTAATCACCCAAAGTCACAATCCATCCACCATATTTATTATTACTAAAATTACACTCTATATATTCAGTTTTAGATCTACTCAAACAAAAGTTTTTAGACTCTAAGTTTGACCTCCATAATTCATGTTTAGCTTCAACTCCCTCTCTGGCCTTATCAACATAAAGAACACATTAGAAAAAAACATACACCAGGTTATAATCTTTTCAAATGTCTTGTGAGAACATTCATGACTAAAATAAAAAAGATATGTGCTTAAGGCTAATCTTTGATGTAATCCAATTGAAATAAGGAAATACTTTGTCAAACTACCTTGTATTTGAACACAAGTAATAGCTCCTAAGGATTCTACTCGTGGGGTTCAAATGTAAAGGGTACGACCACACTATCCCGTAAGACAAAACGGTCGTACTCTTTACATTCGAACCCCACGAGCAGAATCATTTTGGAGACCCACATATATCTATTGCAAATGCACTTGAAATATTATCATTTGAATACAAGTAATCCCTCTCTAGCATCAACAAGAAGAATACATCAGCAAAAAGCATACACGAGGTTACAACCTTTTCAAATGTCTAGTGAGAACATTCATGACTAAAACAAAAAAGATATGGGCTTAAGGCTGATCTTTGATGTAATCCAATTGAAATAAGGAAATACTTCTACCTTTCATTTGAACACAAGTAATAGCTCCTACATACATAGCTATTGCAAATGCACTCAAAATGTTATCATTTGAACACAAGTAATTCCTCTCTATCCTTATAACAAGAAGAATATATCAGCAAAAAGCATACACAAGGTTACAAACTTTTTAAATGTTTAGTGAGAACATTCATGACTAAAACAAAAAAGATATGGGCTTAAGGCTGATCTTTGATGTAATCCAATTGAAATAAGGAAATATTTGGTCAAACTACATTGCATTTGAACACAAGAAATAGTTCCTTCATACATATCTATTGCAAATGCACTCGAAATGTAATCATTAGAACACAAGTAATCACTCTCTAGCCTTATCAACAAGAACAATACATCAGAAAAAAGCATACACCATGTTACAACCTTTTAAAATGTCTAATAAGAACATTCATGACTAAAATAAAAGAGATATGGGCTTAAGGCCATGTAATCCAAATGAAATAAGGAAACTTTAGTTAAACTACCTAACATTTGAACACAATTTTACCTACAAAAAAGAGGAGAGCCGAGGACTAGGGTAGAGGAGGTGGAGTCCGATAGCTGGAGAGGGAAGTTTGGGGCGTGCGATCAAGGAGACTGGAGAGGAGAAGGGTTCGGCTTCGTGTCGAGATCTTTGGTTGGAGGAAGGTTGTCGGTGCTGGATTCCTGCGTAAGAGGAGCAATCACGAGAAGGGGCGAGCGTCTGCAACCGGAGAGAAAATGCGAAGAAGTGAGGAGGAAGGCTCGTGATGGGTAATTTTAGGTCTTTTTCTATGGTTTTCTGGCAGTTGCGAACGCCAGTAAAATAAATACTTAATACTGAAGGTTTTAGCCGTCGCTTAAGGCGTCGGTATTAAGTTAAATTAGTGCCATAGCCCGTGGTTATTAAACTGTTGCTAATTCTGACGGCGGTTTATTAAAAACTACCATTAAAACTGGCGTTCAAACTGCCGGCTTAACCACCGGTAATAGTCGCCGGTAATAGCTGAATTTCCTGTAGTGTTACTTGCCATAGCAATTGATAACCGTTGTCCACAACACTCCCATCAATGAGCAAACGGTTGTTACCTGGGAAGGCTCATTTAAGTTTTCCTTTAGGAACTTTACTATTCAATTCTTCTCTAATTTGGGGGTAGTTAATTGGTATATATACTTGTGGTTTAAAAAAAATTAATATCCTCTCCGGTTCTCTTCTTACACTTGGATGACATTGATTGGAAAGCTAATGACAGCAAACTTTCTCATTTCATGGTCTATCAACATTCCGCCTTCTTGCTCTTTCTGTTTAGATGCTTTTAAGAATCATAAACACTTGTTTTTTGAATGTGATTATTCCTATTTGGTGATTACTGCACTCTTGTCATGCTTGAACAATTTCTTGCTTAGGCCGAACCTTCATCAAGTTTTTGAATTTTGGGATAATTGTCCTTTGTTTAATGCCAGTGAGAAGAACTTATGCTTTCTTTTCATTTGTTATGCCATATATTATATTTGGAGGGAAATGAACAATAGAAAGATTTCTTAGTCTTGGACTAGTCCTGCCTCTGTCCAAACCACAATCAAGAATGCTATTAAGATGAAAACTAGGAAATGGAAGTATTTTGACAATTTCAAGGATAAATTCCCCTCTATTTTTTGTTGATCTTCCTGACTCATTCTAGACTGATCTTCTCTTCCCGTAGACTTTCGCGGTGCTGGATGATGATGTGTGTAGCCAACTATTTGTTTGCTGGGTGACTACTTCTGGTGGCCGATCAATTTGGAGCCTTCAAGTTTGGTCCTCGTGTCAACCAATTTTTCTCTGGCTAGCCCTGTGACAATCTGGGCTCCTCATGCCTGATGATTTTTCTTATTTTTGGATGCCGGATGTTGGCTAATTTTTCTTAGTCCTCTTTTGTCTCGCTTCTCTCTCCTTTCTTTTGTGCTGTTGAGAGATTGCAGTAGGGTTTCTTTCATCTGTTCCCTCTTTAAGTTTTTTGATGTATTTTGTTTTGTTATGGGTATAGTTTTGTAACTAGTTCTTTTAATATACGGGTTTTGCCCCAAATTTTCTCAAAAAAAAGTGCACTGATGAGTCAGTTTTTGCTAGCTGATGATAACAACAGAAAAAAAAAAAAGCAAACTTATATTGTTATCTTCAAAGTTTTGTACTTATTAATTAGCTGTGCTTGCCCAATCCAAAAAGATCCAGCTGAGCGTTATGGAATCGATCACTCCACTTATTTAATTATTGTTGCAAATCATTGAAGATGAATGGTGGCTTATGACCTACCCCTTGACAGTGATTTTCCCTTAATTATAAATTCATAGCTATTTTGGAGGCTTTGGCAGCATAAAGCATGTACAGTGTTTGCTGAAAAGGACTCGTTGGTGTCCTGAATGATGTGTTTTTCAACAGAAATGTGATTTGAGGGACATATTCTTACTGTCCGCACAAACATATGGAGATTAAGCTGCCAAAGCGCAAGCCAAGTGCAATCAGATATTAATTTAAAATTGTTAATCTATTTGAATAAAACAAAATTATCTTTTAAAATCGATGAAAAAGATAATTTATTTTTTGTATAGTGAAATGGAATGCTGGAGCATCACAATTTTGTTTTAACAAAGGAATGGCTGTTGTAGATTTCTCCAACAAATCAACCAAGTCAAAATATAAAGGTACAGGAAATTGCTGGAATAGCTTTTTTAATAGGTTTTTAGAATTACCTGATGCAGTATTCGGCTTAAAATTCCATCTGTCGAGTTCTAAAGCTCCAGTTTCTCCATCTCTTGGTTTGGATGGGTCGATCCAACAAACAGCACATTCATTGGCATTGTTTGTTCTAACTCAGTAAATAATGGAGGCTATAGAGTTCAAATAACTATATCACAGATATGCACACCTTGGAAAAACTAAGGCCTTGCTTGGGACGGCTTTCTTGTTGCTTTTTAAAGCAGCTTTCTATTATAAAAATTTTAATTTTTGTACTTAAAAAGCTACTTTAAGAAGCAATAAAAAACCGTCCCAAAAGAAGCCTAATTCTCACCGGAACAAATGCATATAATCATGTGTGCCAGTTCACAGAGATAATATTGAGTCTATGAGATAATAAACACATGAAATAAATGACTATTCCATGATGCTTCCTCTCCCTCAGGAGCTGCTATAATGTGAAAAAATCCTAGCCGAACCCTCACTTGTTGTCGTCTTCCTCCCCTTTTCCGGCTCCGCCGGAGGGAGAGTTATTTTTTCTCCTTCTTTCATGATGGATTTTCTTCCCTCTACTGATTTCCCCCCTTTTTTCCCATCTAAGAGACCTTAATAACTAGCAAATCTCGCATGACCTTCCTTAACTAGAAACAACTCCTCACAACCTGCAACCTTCCTCCAAAGATTTTCCCCTCTCATATCTGTCTACTCTTGATAAGGTTGTACATTTCTCAAATGAGCAAATCTTTGAAGGCTCCAGTTAAGGAATGGTGATTATCCCTTGTTTGCTACTCCATTGAACATCGATCCTATTTTAAAGCACTACTTGTGGCCAAATGTAAAGCTAGACTCATAAAGGTGCTCTTAATATTCTCTCTCTCAATGAAGGCTTCTTCCTCCTAAGATTCTTAAAAAAAAAAAAAATTACGACATGCCCTAGACTAGGATGCTATTTTTTCCTAGGTAAACCCTTTATTTTACCAAAATGGCCCCCACAATTTAGACTGAAGCGGGAGCAGTTCTACTCCATCCCTCTATGGATCAAAATTCATGATTTACCCCTTTTCTTGCGAGAATCTAGAGGAGATCTCTTAAATAGCTAGCATACCTTAAGACCTAGAACGTAGTTTGTCCAAGCATAGCAATATGATGATTAAGATTATGGGGTCTTAAGGATATAGTTTAATTAGAGTTAGTGAGGATCCTAGCTATTGTTCTAATGAGCACAACAAAGATGAGTAGCAAAATTGCTCTGATCAAGAACAACCATAGCAATAACCCTTTCTAATGCAAAAATGTCCTTTTAAGGAATCATAGGTTCAAATTTCATAAACATTAGAAAATTTTTATTCCTCCATTTTGAAGGTTTTACTTTTAAATTGCTAACACCTTTTCTATTAATTCTCTAAAAAAACATAACAATCTAGTAAGCCATAGTAAATTGAACATAGATTGGTTCTAGTTTGTTGCTCATGGGATCAACACTCTATTCGTCACTTTATTACTTAATACGATAATGTTCTAAATAATATTTACACCAAAGATAGATTAACCTTTTGTTAGAAATTTGAGCAATGTGTGTAAAGCTTAAGAATAAAATTCTACATTTGCATAAGATAAATAATAGTTGTATCATGTGTATTTTCCAGTCACTCATCTACCCCTAGCCTTGATGGTTACACTTTTAAATTTTATAAAAGTTCCTAGGATTCCATTGGGCGTCATGTCTATTTTGTAGTTAAATCCCCCTTCCTTTCCTGTCATCACTCTAGTAGTGCCAAAGCCATAAATATTGCTTTAATCCCCAAAACTATTCATGCCCATGCTATTTCAAACTTTGGGCCCATCTCACTTTGCAACTCCTTTTATAAGATGATTGTAAAAATTTTGGCTAATAGTATAAAACCTCAAATGCCTCATTTTAAACACCCTAGTCATAGTGGTTTCAATTCTAAGAGAATTTCACTAATAAAACCATTCTAGCATTTGAGCAGCTTAGAGAATTCAATAAATAATCCAATAAAAAATTTTTATTCCAAATTTGTTATATACAAAGCATTCAATATAATTTCAATTGGCTTCTTGTATAGTGGCTTGATAAAAAGAATTTCCTCCACTCTTTGTCTCTTGAATCAAAGTGCGTAAAAGGGTTGTTTACTATTCAATTAACATCAATGGGGATCTTGAATATTTTTTTAGTTCCTCTTCTCAAACTAGGGCAACGATGCCCCCTATCTTCCTATCTTTTTTGCATCATCATGGATGGCCTTTCAAACCTTCTAGATAACCTGACTTCAGCTCATAATTTATATAGTATTAATATTGATGGCAAATAGTTATCTCACTCGCTTTACATGGATGATCTTTACATTTTTAGTAAGGCCAATGCCCCGAATGTTTCTTCTACCAATGGCCTCTTATATCACTTTTTTTTCTTATTCTACCTTCACATTAATTATGCTATGAGTTATATTACCTAATCTTCTAACACATCCAATGTCATAAATATTTGTAACACTCTAAACATCACTATGGCCTGTAATACTATGATCTACTTGGGCATACCTATCTCCACTAAAATATCACACATATCTAACTCTCAGTCCCTCATGCAAAAAATATCTCTTCTTCTTCACATAAAAAAGCTAGATTATTATTGTTTTAAAGAAGGAATCAATATATTTAAATTACTATTCAAAAAACCATAACATATTAAATATACAATTCTGCCCAAAATTTGTTGCAAGTACATTGAGAAGTTATGTGCTAAATTCTTTTATCATGGTAGTATAAATGCTAGAAAGTTACATATCACTTCATGCAAAAGACATGCATGCCAAAAAAAACTTGGTGGTTTGGGCCTTTCCACCATTCATTCCTCTTACTATGTATATAATTATTCTCCTATTTCTCATTTATGTAATATTGATAACCCTCTCACTATCTAGTATTGATATAAGCATTGTTCCTATTGGAAGCCCAATTCTATCTAAACTTTTGAATCCTAGAAATCTTTGAAATTTCACCCCAGAAAATATCATATTCAATATTCATAAATTGTTATCAATCAAAATAGGTGTCGATAGAGTTGTTTCAATATGGGAGCATGACCTTGTATTTTGATGAATATTAATATAATTTGATGAGTATTTTCTTATTCCTGTTTTATACATTGGATATGTTTTTTATGCATCACTAACCATTACAGGTATAACTTACACCAAGCAACATTGAAGAATCAAGAATGATATTGTGGATATTTTCTTAATGTTGCTTTATATCATATAGTGTGATTCAAATAAGAACTCATTGGAAGAACCATGATTCATCCTAAATGATCTGTGATTTTAAATACCTAATTATACTAGGTCATTATATATCATATAATATGATCTTCAACAGAATCGAATTAATTATATTGTATGATTATAGTACTTAATTCCAAAATTAAGGTTATTTAAGAGCCCAATTTATAAACTCATCACATGTCTTGAGTGAAAGATTGGTTGAGCAAGCATAGACATTTTCTTTTTAGTTGAGGGCCTAGAGGTTTGCACTTCACAAGGGAGGGTGACGCGCTGAGGTTTAGATAGAAAGTTTACCTTGAGGAAGTTAAGGGTTATGAGGGGATTCACACTGTTACTCTAACTTTCCTGCACCTTGGATCCTCTTATTCGGTTTAGTGGAGATCATGGAGAGGAGCTATAGAAATAAGAGTCTTAAATGCAAAAGTTCTGCTAGCTGAGGAGGCTAAGGATCTACATCTCTTCCAAAATGGGAGGCAGTAGGAGGGAACAACACCTCCATCAAAATGAAGAGCTAAAGGATATATAACACCCCTGTTGGGCTAGGAGGTAAATATAGGGAAATACCTAAAGAGATCAATATCTCTTCAAGAGTGACAAAGTAATGGAGGCATGACATCTCTGCCATGCTGGGAGGCAGAAGGAGGGAGATTCTTAATAGTTTTTAAAGGTCATTGTTCACTTGTTTAAGGGAGAAGGGCTTCTCTGCCTAGTTATGTGTTAAAAGTTAGTCACTTATAGGGGAATACCTAAAGAGAAGGACCTTTGTTGAGTGGCCATAGTTTGAGTTTCAATGAACTAGTATAAATCAAATTTATGTACTCTTCACTTTCTTGTGATTTATTATCTTATTTTGCTTATTTTTGAAAGATTTATTTAGTTTACTATTGTTTATTTTGGTGAAAGAACATGTTAGTTTACTTTTAATTTTTCTTATGAAGGAATTTTGGGTAATAAATCTCTAGTTAATGTTTTTGTTTATAAAATTAACAAAAAAGAAAAAAAATATTAATGTTTTAAAAGTTAAAAAAAAAAATAATATTGTTTTCTCTTGGGTTTGTTTAAATAGTTTAATCTCTTAAATAAATTTCGTATATCTCAATTTTTATCTTAAGTAAAAGATTATTTAAAATACCAATTCACCCCACTCTTGGTGTTCCATAAGCACTTTCAACTTGTATCGGGGTAGGTTTCTCACTTTTTTGGGTTACACACCTTGAGTTTAACCACATGGCACACTTTGGTAAATATTAACACTTTGGTAAGGTATTTTATTACCCAAAACTTCACTTTTTGATAATATTCCTTTCAATTTTTGGAAGATTCATATGTTGATTATTTTATAATCCATTGATTTTTGTATGTGGCATATAATTAGATTTTATTATTATGTGCCTTTTAGAATTGTGAAAGGGTTAAAATAGATATTTCCTTTACTAAATGGTCCTTAAAAGATCATAATTTAGTATAACTAAATGCAAAATGCCTAAACTATTTTTTATGCTTTAAAATCTAAGGATTACATGCTTGCTTGTACTGATATTTATGATAGGCTTTATATAACATATGCAACAACTAGAGAAGTAAAGCAATCACTTGTGTATCTATTATTGCATGAAATAAAGTTTTCCTCATGCAACCTAATTAATCAACTTCTAACATGTATATAAAGTTTACAAAAATCATTACATCCTTACAGGGTTTGGGTAGAGAAATTCCTAACTCTAAAAAAATTAACAAAATCTTACATATTTTTGCAATCTTAAGATGCAAAAGTTATAGTATTTGAATAAAGAGTTTTAAATTATTATTCTTTTTATAATCTTCTTGGCTCTTTGGTTACCTACGAGCAAAAGGTGAGTTAAAGACATGCTCATGCATGTGAATGAAAAAAAAAAGGAGAAGGCAATATCACCCAAAGCTATTGATATGGATAACATGGAGTCTGGTTAAGACAGAAATGATGACATAGCATAAATGACTAGATAATTCATAAGATTTCTGAAACACAAGCAAAGTACCACTTTGATAAAAAATGAGATAAGAACACAAAGTCATAAAAGTTTTCCAGTGATGTTGTTTATTATGAATGTGAAAAAGTCAAGTCATATCTAATCTAAATGCCTGAACATCAAGTGTCCCAACAAAGAAAAAGGTGAAGAAATTTTTTTTTGAAAGTGTTTTCGGTTATTTCTTATTCAGGCTCCCTGAATATCTAAGCTTAAGAGGACATAACTAATTTATGTCTCATGGCTAAAAATAGCACTAGTTACACTAATAGTGATTAGCTATGTGTCATATCGTATAATGAATTATTCTCTCTTTTAGAACAAATGCATGATGCTCGGAGAAAATTAAAAAAGTATCATTCATATCTTAAAAGAGAGCATTCAACATTACAAGAAAAGCATACCAATTTATTTAATAATTATTCAAACTTAAGAGTTGATCATATTTAATAAGATTAAAATTATGAATCATTAAATAAAGAGCATATTTCATTTAAACAAAAGTATGAATTCCTAATTGAAGAGCATATTGAATTAGAGGAAGCATTTAAAGAATTAGAGGAGTTAGAATTAAAAATTGATAGTAATCAACATGAAGTATTAATATAATCAGACATATATAAAAGTGCAAATGAACATTTAATAAAGAAAATAATAGTACTTAAAGAAAATACATAAGGGCCTATACACACCGAAAGGCCATCTTAAAACATAGTGTGCACCACCATATTTCGAAAGAAGATATCATTCCTTATGTAGATTAGTGAATCTATTTTTAGGAATTATATGTTATTCTTATGGCACATTAGGGCATATTGGACTCATTTGCACACAAAAAATCCACTGTAGAACATATTTAGTGTGGAGGTCCAAAATGTTATCAATAAAACATAACATACATTTATTGCAATATAAAGGGGGGCCAAAACTCACTTGGGATTTTAAAATTAAACTATGATTGATGTTAAAGGTGTACTGTATCAAATGGTTCAGTGAGAGAATGGGGTATTGAGACAACAGATTTTTAATTTCAAGGAATCATTACATGCTATAACTTTTATTTGTGTGTGTGTGTGTCTATATATATATATATATATTGTAACTTCTATGTTTATATTTTAATTTTTTTATTACATAGTTTTGTAATTATATGCACATGTATTTTGTTGTTTATTTTTATGATTTATATCGATGTTGATTTATTCCATATTTTAATATTTTTTAAGAGTCATGTCAAAATTATTTATATGTGCTTGTACTTATGAAATTATCCATGGTCATTCCACACATAACCGTAAAACAAACTATAGCTCATACTATATAATATACACATCATACTGTACATTATAAGTTGGATCTAGCCATTAGGGACTAATAATTTTTAAAATCACTACTTAGGATAATTAATTTTTATTGATGATATTGTACGAACTATTCATAATATTGTATAATATATATGGTCAACTAGTCTTACTAACGACTCCTCAAGATGATCAAAATTACACAGATCATGTTGGATGATCATTGATCACTACCAAAAAATAAGGTTTTCGCAGCACAAATTTTCACCTTTCCCGGCGGTTATCACCGCTACGATTTTCTTTGCAGCGGTTCTAGAACCGCTACATTATCGCTGTGTTTGCAATGCGCTGCAACGGCCTTCCGCAGCGGTTTTATGACCGACGGGGAAGCTATTTACGCATGCATATTTTTGCAGCGGTTATAACCGCTGCCCTCTTACAATTATGTAGCGGTCATAACCGCTACAATATAAAGCGAAATCGTCCTGATTGTAAATTTGCAGCGGTTTTCTGGAGTATAGTGGCGGTTTAACCGCCATAAAATTTAAGCGAAATACAAATTGCGGCGGTTTTCTGGAGTGTCGTGGCGGTTATAACCGCCACTAAAGCACAGAATTTTTTTTTTTTAAATTCTGAAACCTTGCGGTTCACCCTAGAGCTAAATTTGTTTAGCCATGTTGAAGTCACTACACCTGCAAAAAATACAAGCAAGCTATAGCATATAGAAGAAAACTTATAACAAGAGAAATAGAGTAAGTAAAATACTAAACAACCCTTTAGTAGTTACATGGCAGAGATGTCAAGTTAATGGAGAACGAAGATAGCAGGAAGTAAAATGCACAGTCGCATTATATGTTTGTTATTTAAATGTATTATGAAATAACTTTAGGTAACATAGTAGCATATGATATGCATTTTGAGATCGTTGAGTATGATGAATATTTCAACAATAAGAAATTACTAAATGCCAAGTCAAACTCAAGAAAGATTACTAAGGAACACTATTTCTTATATATAACAAGAAAATGAACACAATATAACAATCTTACGTTTCAAAATCAAAACAACTAAAGTTTGAAATTACATAAGATATCCACATAACCAAAAGCATCACATCTAATACTAATGCTCATCAGCAGACTGTCAGGCATCAGATGAATTCTCATTTCCACCCTGAAAATAATATAAATATAATGAGATAATAATAATCAAGCAATTTACATTTAACTTTTAAAAAAAAAATTTATACCATTTTTGATCCTCCATGGGATGGATGATTCATTTGAACTTCTTGCATAAACTGTCTCATCTCATCTCGAAATGAGCTAAATTCTCTTGCCTGATTATCACGAAATGATCTGAACTCCTCTCTAAGACTAGCTATCTGTCCAAAACTGCTGCCACTACCACTACCTTCTTCATTTTTGCTTTGAGGGAAGTATCTAGTCGGTGTGACACCAAATCCCTGGGTACGAACTCGACCAGAATGTTCTGGTCCCATAACTATAGCAAAAACTCTCTCATTTGCTTCAATATTTCCTTCTTCAGGTGTAAGTCCTTCTTTGGCAAGAAGATTGCATGCCTGCGTCTACAGTACAAAGACATATATTTAAATATATTGAAGAATGACTTATAAAAAAATTTGTAATAACTATATATATGTACCCATCGCTGCATAGCGTCCTCGGATGACCATGTCCCATCTTTGTGCATCCTATTAATTTTCCATAATTGTAATCTATCCTTAATATTCTACAAAAAAATTATAATAACAATGTAAGTTTGAAAATAAAGCATTTAGTAGTTATAAATAAATATTTAATTTTATACCGTTTCCTTTTTGTCTTCGCACTGAACTCACACGACCCATTGTGTGAGGACAAGTTTGTTTCTTGGCATTGGCAGAATTTTTCGCAGCTCTTTCCTGTGATACATGATAATATTACATTCCAAATTTTAAAATAATAATAAATTTGTAAAACTAAAACTTAATTACAATATTTACCTGGTCCTCCAGCTTTGACCATTTGTGAACAAGTTGACACCATTGCATTTGATCAACTCCAGCTGGAACTGTCTCCAAAATTTCCTCAATTGGTCTACTATCCCAATGTTCAGCCTTTAAGGTGGTTTTATAATTACGCCATTTAACACCAAGAGATTGAAGAATCCAATGACGCATATGACCAGGAAAACTCAAATTTAGACTGCAGTTACAAATATGATATGATTAATAATATAAAACATAAAAAATTTTAAATTTGATATGAAATATATATACCTCAACTTCAGCTAACATCTTCTTCTTGAATGGCTCCATACCCTTATTTCTCCAATCAGAGAATGCTATTGGAGCCAAAACAGGGTCTCTTGCAACAACACCAAGATATGTTCCTAGCAAAGTCGACTCAGGTATGTTACAAGGGACATTATTTTCATTTACCTCAATATGAATTCGTGTCCCTGGCGGCATATTCTGTATATCAGCACATGTTGTTTTCCCCCTACGCCTTAAAGGATTTCCTTGCTCATCTGCATAATTCAAAATAAATTAATAAGCATGAATAAACATGCTAGGTCCTTGCTCATCTACACAATTCATTTAAAATAAAATGAATGCCATAAAAAGAAAATCATACCTATGAGCCATACCCCCTCTTGTGGGGCTGGAGCTGCACCACAAAATGAATGTCGTGAAGCCTGTTGTGTCCCACTGCACTCAATCTCTTCTTGTGAATCTGGGTGTATCGGAGTAGAAGGTATGATTGATTCAGTCTCCCTACTACTTTCACCTCTTTCACCTCTACTTGATCCTCCTCTACTTGATCCACCTCTGAAAAACTGATTTTCTTTGCTTGATCTGAAACGACTATGTCCTGCCATTTCCTGCAATAGAATATGTGATCATTAATAACATATAAATGTATAACACAACATATGATCATTAATAACATATAAATGTTAGAACAACAAGGAAAGAAATCATAAGAGCTAAAACTTGCTTGGCATTCATAAGAGCTAAAAATGTAACCTCAAGAAAATCATAGGAAGCAAAAAAGGAACTTGATTTTAAAAAGATGATGTATAATTAAACCTTAATGTACACAAGTGGTTTTTTCAGCGCATGCTTTCAGTAGGCATAGAGGTGGTTTTTCTTCAACATACCTACATCAATAAATGTAAAAAAAAATTAAAGTGCGCTATGAAAAATGGTAGGATATATAAGATGTGCAAGGGAGAGAGCAAAAAAAGTACTAGATGAGACACTACCAGTGAGTTTTTGAAGTGTTTCTCGATTGGCTTCTTAGGGTTTTTCAGATGCTCTAACAAAGACTGAAAAAAATAGAAGGTTACTGTTCAAGTTAAGTGCTACCTAAGATGTTCAGGTTATTGTTCCTAATATGTAGTCCAAAAGAAACACCAAATCCATCCAATATATCATTAAGAGCATGAGCATTTGGTAAAGAAGACACTACAATTCAAATAAAACGGTCTACAACCAACGATAAAATGTCATAAAATACTCAAAAATAAAATAACAATATTAATATCATCAGCATCCCTTCCATCTTCTCTTCCATATATCTCTTCTTCTATAATCAATTAATGAAGGTCTCTGGCACATCTGGTGATAAGGAAATATTACAATCAAATGCATCTCGTGGTTTAACTCTCACAACAAAATTCCAATTCAGATTTTTAGCATCTTCAATGTAGAATACAGGCTCCACTTGTGAAGAGAAAACAAAAGGATCATCCTGAATTTTCTGACCTGTATGAATAAGCCTTGAGAAGTTCACAAGTGTATAACCAAATTCATCTTGTTTTATGCCTGTTGAACTTGTGTTTGCCCAATCACATTTAAATAATATCACCTTGAATATGTTAGAGTAATTAATTTCAATAATATCCTGGATTTTTTCGTAATAGCTAAAATTTCCAATCTCTGTTGTATTAACAACACCAAAATTTTGTATTTTTTTTGCCTTCATCTCGTTCTTTTTGTGTGAAAAATATAATTATTGATGAGAAGACCCTTATATCTATTTGCAATTTTGTTGGGGCCCTTAGCCAGTGCTTTGATTTCTTCTGAGATTTCCAAATCATTAGAACTTGAAACCTAACAAGGAATAAAAAAATTAAGTTACTATATCATGATACATTTAATATTAAATAACAATGTAAGTTTGAGAATAAAGTGTACCGTATCACGCAACCACTCGTGAAATATTTCATTGATAAGTCTCTCTAAATCTATATATGTTAGATGTGTATGTCCGCGTCGCTTTCTTTTCTCTCTATCTTTGAAAAGTTGTCTATAACTTTCAATATTATCACAATGCCGGAGAACATATCTATGTGCCTGAACCAAAGAATTATCATCTAAGGTGAATGAAGTCACCTTTCCCAAGGGAGTACCACCACTTGAAAATTTAAAAATTAATTGTGCCTCAGGTGTTGTTGCGGCTTTATTCATAAATTGAGACCGCTCAAGATATTTAGAACAAAAAGTTATCCCTTCTTCAGCAATATAACCCTCCGCAACAGAACCTTCAGGTTGTGATTTGTTAGCCACATAGTCTTTTAATACTATAAAAAATCTGTAATAATAAAACCTTTATGATATTATATAAAGTTGTACAATAATAACTTGAATTAGAAATTACTATTAATACCTCTCAAACGAATACATCCATCTATACTGAACCGGACCACCTAATTTGACTTCCTCGGCCAAGTGGATAAGTAAATGAACCATGATCGTGAAGAATGATGGGAGTATTGATCTTTCCATTTTACACAATGTTATTGCAATATTATTCTGGAGTATGTCCAAATCTTTTGGATTGATAACTTTGGCACAAATTGACTTCAAAAATTTTGAAATCTCCACTATAATATGTATAATTTCATCGGATGGAGAACATGACCTCAAAGCAATGGGTAGAATTTCTTCAATTAGCACATGACAATCATGACTTTTTAAGCCCACAATCTTGCATTCAGTAACATTAATACACCTTGAGATATTAGATGCATAACCTTTGGGCATTTTCATATTTTTCAAAACTTGACAAAACATCAGTTTCTCTTTTTTTGACATTGTGAAGCAAGTTGGTGGCAAAAAATAAGAACCATCTTCAAGAATTTGTGGATGCAACTCACTTTTGATTCCAATGTCAACTAAATCTTGTCGTGCTTGTAAGTTATCTTTAGATTTATCAAGATCAAGTAAAGTACCAATGAAATTATCACATACATTTTTTTCAATATGCATGACATCAAGATTGTGTGGTAGTAAATTATACTGCCAATAAGGTAGCTCAAAGAAAATTAATTTTTTCTTCCAAATATGATCCTCACTGAATTCTATATTACGCCCTCTTTTCAAGCTTCTAGATTTGCCCAAATGAAACTGAACGTTTTGTAATTTTTGTAAAATATCACTACCAGTATTCCTTCTAGGTGCTTTACGGATCTCTTCTGTATTGTCAAAGTACTGTTTCTGTCGACGGAATAAGTGATTTTCTGGTAGCCAACGCCGATGACCCATATATGAGAATTTCTTTCCCTTATATAACCATAAAGACTCTGTATTTTCAGCACAACAAGGACAAGAAAATCTACCTTTAGTGCTCCAACCAGAAAGCATACCATAAGCCGAAAAATCATTGATCGTCCACATTAATGCAGCTCGTAAGTTAAAAGATTGTCCAAATGCTGCATCGTAGGATATGACTCCATGCCATAGTTCAGACAACTCATTTATTTTTTTTATAGACATCTATATTATTTCCTGGACTCTTCTCCCCTGGTATAATAGTCGATAGAATGAAAGACGTTTGTTTCATTGCAATCCAAGGAGGCATGTTGTAAGGAACCAAAAGTATGGGCCAAATGCTGTATGTACTACTCATAATCTTAAATGGATTAAAACCATCACTGGCTAAAGCGAGACGAACATTACGTGGATCTGAAGCAAAATCAGGATATCGAGAGTCAAAGGATTTCCAGGCTTCTCCATCAGCTGGATGTCGTAACAACCCATCTATATTTCTTTGTTTGGCATGCCAAATCATTTCTTCAGCAGATTTTTTTGTTTTAAAACAATCTTTGAAGCCTAGGAATCAATGGGAAGTATCGAACAACCTTAGCAGACTTCATTTGATTTTTCTTTCCTCTAGCTGAACTTTTTTTAGCCCCCTGCCCACCTTGAAGAACCACAAATATGACAAACCTCTTGAATAGATCTATCTTTCCAAAATAAACAACAATCATTTGGACATGCATCTATTTTTATATATCCAAGATCAAACACTTTCATTATCTTCTTCACTTCATATGTATTCTTAGGTAGCAGTGAACCATCAGGGAAAGCTTCAATTAATAACTCAATCAATTGATCAAAAGATCTTGCAGACCAAGAGTGTAAGCACTTTAGGCGAAATAAATGTAAGATGAAGGATAACTTCGTGAATGATTTACAACCAGGGTATAATTCTGCTCCTGCTTCATCATTTGTCAAATCTATGTTATTTTCATTCTGTTCATCATCTAAATTGGCATTGCCTGAGCAGAATGTGTCCCTTAACAATCCTTCTATATCATTTGTTCTGTGCAGCTCGTCTTGACTTTGTACTTCAACAACATTACTAGTATCAGTACATGTATCTGATCTTGTAACTTCAGCTAAAAAAGCATGTTCCTCTCCATGTCGATTCCAAACAACATATCCAGGGAAAATTCCTTTGGAGAGTAAATGCAACTTGACTTCTTTTACATAATGAAAATATCTGTTAATGCATACTTTGCATGGACATAAAATTTTTTGTGTTGAACTTTGACTTTGTGTTGCAAATTCTAAAAAATTATCTACACCTTCAATATAATCACTACTCCATTTTGCTTTTGACATCCAACTCTTATCCATCAAGCCTGTAAAGCACTCAAAAAATACATATTTAATAAGCATATACAAAATAATAGATGAACAATATAATTTTATTTCATTACTTAATATATAATCTATAATGTCCTTTTTTCTTGTAGTGATTTGATTATATTATCAACACAAGTAATATAGATCATACGACGGTATGCATTGTATTCCAATAAAATTTATTAAAATGCCTAATTGATGGAAGTCCATAAACCATCATCAACACAAACACATAAAACCATCTTTATTGATGGAAGTCCATAAGCCATCATTTCATATCACAGGTTTCTCTAATCCCAGATAAAATTTTATAGGATTATTGCATAATTAGGTACAATTCATAATTGCTTAATATTTTATAACAGTAGGCAACAAAAAATCCAACTACGTGAAAATAAACCATTTCAAAACTTAACTAAAATAAGAGAGATTATATAAAATATTATTTTAATACTTTAATCATAATATAACACTTTTTCTAAAAGTAAGATTAATTTCTATTTAATAAAAATTGTATAGTTTTGAATACCCCTAGTGTAAAATTTCTAATAAATATTCAAATTGTTTAGAATTTCAATCTCTATAACAAATAAAAGTTACACTGAGATAATTTTTCAATGCAATATTTGGTAATAAAAATATAAATTTAATCATAAAATTTAGAAATTTTATATATTTTAAAACTGAGATAGGAATAATCTGACCTAACTTGATCTAGTCAACTTTTACATCTAGGTCTATGGCTAAAAATACTTGAAGCGGCTCAAAAATCCTTCTTAGTAATGATTTTAAAACCGATGATATAAACTACTGCGAAGAAAATTGTTTCAAACGAAATATTAATCCAGTTTCTAGCCTGGAATTTCTCAGGCTGGACGTGGTTATTTCTTTCTTAATACTTGTTTAGGAGCTCTCTCAAACTGTTCTGGCTCAGTGTTAATTTAAAGATTTAAGCAGATTTCATTCTCTATGTTGCATATCATCCTGCATGTGGTATCACTCATCAAATTAAGCTTAACAGAATGGAAAAAAATGACATGAAGGCTAAGTTATTTGGAAGTATTACTTTTTGTATTTTTATTAATGATAAAGATGGGTGCTAGGTTAGTTATAGATTTAAACTCATGTATGTAGCAAGAGAAATTATTTATGACACTATTTTTTAAATCCAAGACTTCTATCTTAGAAACTAATGAGTATAATATTTGAATTAAGGCCCTTTGGTGTATAAAAAATATTAAAACAAAGTTATTTTTTGACAATCCTTAAATTTGGAAGTATTACTTGATTCATTATATATCAGAAGAGAATACGGGTACTAAGAAATGAAATTGTTGATCCTAGTTACGCTGAAGGTAAGTTTCACGAAAGTTCCAATCATTAGCATTTTTGTAAAAGAGGGCATCATTTTATAAATTTGATCATAGGAAGCCAAGTTTAAAATTTATTATAAATAGGGATACTTAAAAACCTTAATGATTAATTAAAATTAATGAATTTATTAATCCTTCTTCATCATATTCCAAGCTGTCTTCGCATGGAACAAAAGTTATCAGCATTGACATTTTATTGGTGTGATGTGGAATGTGGCGATGGAAACTTTTGAGGGGTCCTACTTCTTTTGAGGGGATCTTATGTGGCATGCACCATTGCCCATCCGTGGTTTTGGAAGGATGATGACCAAAAAATTTGTTCTTTTGAATCTTTTCTCATTCGGCTGACAAATACTCGATCAATCTTGATTAATGGTATTTCGATTTAATAACTTTTGGTAGATTGAAGGTCCTCTGGCTGTTTAAATGAACCAAATATTAATTATCTTCAAGTTGCATAAGATTTTCGCAATATCTACAAGTTGATAATTTTATTACTTGCCTGAATCTTCCATCTTTGAACAACAACTCAATTAGGGCATCTCTAATGTAGAAAAACTAGAGCAATATCTACAAGTTGCATAAGAATAAATCGTGCGTGGCTCAAGGCGACGTAGAGTGTTATTTTAACCTAAAAACTAAGGAATGCACAAGAAGAAAATGAAGAAAAACAATGAGAAGAAAAAGAGAAGGAGAGGATGAAGGGGAAGAGACTCACAGTGATGAGGATCGAAGGCAGTCGGCCAGGATTCGCAAGCGGAGGAGATTTTCGCCGCAGCTCCCGTCGTCCTAATTGCGCGAAACAGATCGAATGGAGAAATTAGGGCTTCGGCTCACTTAAATCCACGGCTAGGCTTTGCCGGCGGTTTTAACCGGTGCAATTTGTATCGGTTATAACCGCTGTAATAACATAAAAATTTCTGATGCAAAATTGGTTTTCGCAGCGGTTTTCAAAACCGGTGCAAATAACCGTTGCGAAAACTCTCGTTTTTTGGTAGTGATCATACTGTATGATTTTACCTTGACTATATGTTGCCGATGAGATATTTTGGAAGGAGTTGATCAGACATTAAGATTCACTGATCATACTATATGATTTAACTGAACCTATAAATTAGAAGGATATTTTATTTTTTTCCTTCACAACTTCAACCAGATCCCTATTACAACTTAGTTTTCAAAACTATATTTTTACATCATGTGAGTTTTTGATGATACATATATATATTATTGTTGTGATTACTATTTCTCCTAACATACATTGGATATATTTTCTTTGTGTTGTTTGTGTGTACTAACCTTTCAGAGAAATTATACTCCAAATTGTGGAAAACTTCAAGACAAATTAGAATAGGGTTTCAATCTTAAAAACAACTTTAAAAGTCTCTCCCCCTTATATCAAGAAGTGGACATTCTACAATAAGAATCACCAACCATCTAGGCTACTAAACAAGCAAATTACGTCATAGATTATGATATCATAGCTTCAACTATACATTGTACTGAGTCAAAGAAATTTTCCACATGATTGCTTTTATTTCATGATCATGGGAATCCAAGCCTTTACAACTTTTCACATATAAAATATGCATGATAATTCAATCAACTGCTTGACAAATGTATAATAGTATCAGTTAGAAGTTCAACATTGGAGGTTGATCGGTAAAATTATATCTGTGGTCGTCAATCTCAAGAGATGTCGGTAAAATTATATATGTGGTCGTCAGTCTATAGAGATGTGATGATGATAGTGTGGTGATGAAAGTCGGATGTCGACAATTGGGTGGTAATGGTTTGACAATGGGTATTGGCTGGCAAAAGTCCAGTGGTGATGGCCACGGGATGTTTGAAGGTAGAGACAGGACAGTGAAATACTCGACAATAATCGGTTGGGGAGGGGTTGTTGGCAATGTTGGTAGGTAGATACCTGAGATTCTTTAGGCCTTAGAACTCTCTTAAATCTATATTGACTGATACCCTTTCTTTTATGTAGTGGGGGTTAATTTAAAGATTATTAAAAGAACGTGCTTAATAAATATGTAGAATATCAATAGCTCTCTATCGAATTCCATTAATAATTTACTTGACCACGAAGCATTCAATCACCATTTATTTGCCTTAATGATGTTGAACTTGAGAAATCTTGAGCTATTTGGATTTGACTCATCAAGCCACTTGATACCACTATAAACATGCCTCACTTAGAGATCATTTGCTCATTCATTAAAATCATAACATTTTTAAAATTTTATTTTGCACTTCAGCTCCTTGATTAGTACTCTGATTAAACAACTTTTGTGTAGGATAGTTTTTATTTTTGAGATGTTCATTTAAACAAATCTTCACTTGAATCAAACTTTTAATAGTCCCAAACTTAATTTTTAAAGTTTAAATAAAATTTATCTTGATTCATGCCCAATAAAAAAAAAATTAAAAAAAGATTGAAATTTTTTAAAGTGCATTAAATTTATTTTGAATAAAGATATCTCATCAAAATTTTTTATCTTATCTACACTCAAACTTGCTCAGCCTCACCAGCAAAATAATAAAGCATATATTGGTATGTTTTCCAAAAAACACAATTGAGTATATATTATTCAGCGCAGAACGGGTTAACAATAAGACAAGTTCCTTTTTATTTACATCAACAATATACAAAAACAAACCATTCTTTATGAAAATATTCAGAACCCCATTATATCAATTACATCCTCACGCCAAAAACACAAAATTAAAGGACTCCTTCCCCCTTACCAGCCTGGTAAACAAAAAATCACCTCACAAACTTTAAAAAACGATACAAAAACAAAAAACTCACCCCCCTCTATTATTCATATCTACAAACAAAATTACAGGTTAGAGGAGGCACGAGGTGAAAAACCCCTCGAGACTGTCATAATTTTACAACAAGGAAACATTTCTTTTTTTTTTTTCTTGTTCCCCTTGGATCTCAAAAGCTCTTCAGTAATTTCTTCTTTTACTTTATATCTTTCTACTAAATCAAGTTAATCCTCTTCCTCTCTTCCTTTTGTACGGATCTTCCGTCAACGAGGAAAAGAGATCGCCGGTGCGGTTAAAACGCCGGCGAGCTTTTTAAGCGACGGCGGTGATACTGCATCCACGGCGGCCGCCGCCACCGAGGCAATCAAAACCCTCGATTCTGACCGCTGCCGGCTTCAAGGCAATATTTGTCCTGGCGCAGTTACCGGAGTTCCGTGGCGATATCGGTGACGAGGCGGCGATTCCGCCGGCTAACGCCGCCGTCAAGGGCGACGGAAGTGGACCGACTGGCCGGTTCTCAAAGAACAGGGCGTCGTGCACCACAGGATTCCCAGCTCGGCTTGGCGGGGAGCCGCAGAAGAACGGAGGTGACATCGATAAGGATTCCCCTCCCTAGAAAAAAAGCATATCATAGATGATTAAAAATTACACCTTTTTGACGATTTTGATCAGGAACAAGAAATGATTTTTACTTGGACTGAGAAGCAAAATTATTTTTTTTAAGGATTTGGTATCATTAAAATTATACCTTTGGTAGAAAGTAATCGACGAACTCTAGGCCGGGCTTGGAACCGCAGGGTTCCGCTTGATGGCTGGAGGAGG
Source organism: Dendrobium officinale (assembly GCA_019514585.1). Taxonomy (NCBI): domain Eukaryota; kingdom Viridiplantae; phylum Streptophyta; class Magnoliopsida; order Asparagales; family Orchidaceae; genus Dendrobium; species Dendrobium officinale. The sequence goes on along the minus strand of CM033685.1, from coordinate 23,402,199 downwards.
ATAAGAAGAAAATAGATCAGATATTTCAAGAAAGAGACGAATTACGAAGGGTAGAAAAAAATAAGTGGTAGAAAAAAAAATACCTGGTTTGCCACCGGAGAGGACGAGCGACTTCGGGGGCAGGAAGATAACCTAGCCGGCGAGGTTTCGGGCAGAGAACCGGCGATTTGCGGTCGCCGGCGCCGAGATGTTCACGGGAGGCAGCGAAAGCGTTCGTCTGCATAGCGTAGTTGTTCATATTTTCGATAAACTCCTCCGGATCTGCAGTTAGAACGACTGTAATGAAAAAGAAACGGGATTTAAATTAAATCACAACCGAGGAAACGTAGGATTTTAATTGTTTTTGGAAGAAGACAAGGGCATATGGCTAAGAAAGGCTCTAGTGTTTGAGGCAAATCCACAGAGAGAGAGAGAGAGAGAGAGAGAGAGAGAGAGAGAGAGAGAGAGAGAGGAACCTTTGCTGCCTCTCTTAGAATAGACGATAAGGCTGATAACGGACGCCCGAGCTCACAGAGCGAGAGTGGAAGGAGACGAGCGAAAGGGCTGAGACGGGTATCTTATAAAGGAGATAGGAATCAACCTAGCTTTTAAGTCGATTTTGTAAGCTTGCATTTGGATGATTTTAATAATTTGATATTTAAATTTTATTATATTTATATCGTGCAAGCAAACAATTATCTTTTTAAAAACTTCTCAAATGATACCTTTGATATGAAAATTCAATTTTTCCACAGCATTAGAGTTTTTGTAAAAGCAGGCTTTCTTTTATTGATAACAATTTTACAGCAAACTATTGAAATGTTTATACAATTTTGATCAGAAATCCAATAAAGAAAACACAAATTTCAGCAAAAACTTACAAATAAAACTCAACGCGAAAGAAGTAAAGAAAAAGTTCTTCAACTTTTCCTTACCTTCTGCAAGTAAAATAAAAAAATGAAATTTACCATTGCATTTAAGCGAACGGTGCTTTTCTACAGCTTGTTAGGGCTTGCTCGCATTGTCGAGACACTGGACCGCTAAAGCCCTTAAAATCCCCTAAATACTAATTAAGAAATCTAATTAACGTAAATTATCAGTAATTTGGTTGTTCGCGGCGACAAGACGCGTGAAATGATCCAGCTAATACAGAAGTAAACGAGATATGACGACCGTCGGAGTCCACTCGTTTTTTCGATAATTGTCGAATTTTTATTCAGTTTTCCAATTTTACTTCCTGCTGACCCTTTCAAAATTCAGCAGATTTTTGAAAAGAAAGAACCTTCTACGATTTTGACACAGAATCTGGTTTAAATAGGTCGCAGCGTCACAACCGTGTTAACCTTTTAAGAACTGACCTGCGTGGAGCTATAAACAGACCTAGTGTTGTTTGAATTACTTGTTTGCTTTAAAATTGGTAATTTGAAGGAAATTTTTTCGTTTTTGTTGATATTTATGTAAAAGAGAAAATTGAGATGGAGGCATTGTAGTTTTTACAAAACGGTGATGATGAGGAGAAATTATTACGTGCGGTTATTATACTGTATAGAGATGAATCATGATGTGTCACATCACCCGGTACACAGCAACAATACGCCGTTGTAGTACAGAGTAAAATGTTGACGCGGCGTGTCATGATTCTCCTCTGGATGATTTTCGGTGATCATTAGAGGACAATTTTTGTCAAATGCATTATGTACTGGCTAGAAAAAATTTAGAATTTTGATTGGTCAGGGCCAAGCACTCATCGTCTAAAAAAATAACAATCAGATTTTTGATAAAATAGTTAAAAAATCATGCTATGGCTATGAAGTTATTATAGTCTACTAGCTGAGAATTTAAACTTACAATTAAGAGATGATGAATTTCATATCTTGTATATACTAGTGCGTGAATTTGGGATTAGTTATATTAAAATCATAATAATAATAATAATAAACTATGGATGCTTACTAAGTTTGCTGGAATGAGTTAGAACGATATATAATTGCTGGCATGCATTCCTAGTTTCCAATGAAATTCGATAGCCTTACAACTGTTGAGGATATAACGTTTTATGAAGTTTAAGATCCATCATTGTAAATAATTTGAACCATCATAGCATTAAAGAGACATAATTGATATGCCATTTGCAAGTTCATCTGATCAAAATTGAATATGTTATAATTTAAATTTCATTTTGAAATAGTACGATTTAATGAGATAAATTCACTGAATCAAAGAAAGACTGGATATGATCTCAACTAAGTCTAAATTATGTACTCAAATGAAATAATTCAAAACTACGAAAGACTAATTGGAGTCTAACATACTCCAACATATTGATGCTCATATTAAAAATGAGCGATTGGATAAGGAGAAACTATGATGTCAAAAAATTATTTTATGAACAAAAGTAAACGATTAAACTTGTCTAAGAATCTTCTAAATATTTGCAAAAATGATTGAAAACAACTCCATAATTTTTTAAATAGGCCAAATTTCTAGAAATTGAAGAGAGCCTCTTAAATTGAATGAAATCCAAGATTCATAATATAAATAAATAAATAAATAAATAAAAACATATAAGAGTTTAGAGCTGCATTCATTATTGGGTATTGGTTCTAAGATTGACTATATTTATCACCCAATCTTGATACCTTCCATTATCCCCATCTTGGCGCTAGCCATTGACTAACATCAACTACATCATCCTCACAACCTTGCATAGGTTGTCAATCTACATTTACACGTGCATTTTTGGTTATTTTGTCTCCCCTTAATGTTAAGAGAGCAACTAAATTAATCACCCATCATCTTTGAACTTCTAACATTCACCATTAATTGTCTTTCAATACAACAACATCATCATCATCATCATCATCTAGCCTTTGTCCCACTACATGGGGTCGAGAACATGAATCCTTTTTCTCCATTGTGTCATGTTAAAAGTCAAATTCTAGTTTAAATCTAATAAAGAAATACCATTTCTAATGTTTTCTAACCAAGTCTTTTTAGGTCCACCTTTACCTTTCTTAACATAAGTCAAATATAATACCTCTACTTTCCTAATCGGGTCATCGGAAGGCCACAATTTAATGTAACCAAACCATCTAAGGAGACTCACTCTAATCTTATATTCCACTGGCGCTACTTCAACCTTTTCACGTATATGCTCATTTCGTATCATATCTCTCTGGGTAAAGCCACTTATCCACCTGATCATCCTCATCTCTGCAACACTTAACTTAGTGTTATGCTTCTCTTTTAATGGCTAACATTCGACACCATTAAGCATTGCAGGTCTCACCACCATTTTATAGAATTTTCCCTAAAGTTTGAGGGGGACTTTTCTATCACCCAACAAGCCCGATGCATTCCTCTACTTCAACCATCCAACTTGAATTCTATTGATAATATACCCATCTTTTTCACCATCAATATGTACAATAGATCCAAGATATCTAAAACTTGTACTCTTATTAATGACTTGATTGCCCAAAGTCACAATCTCTTCACTAGGTCTATTACTACTAAAATTACACTCAATATATTCAGTTTTAGATATACTCAAGCGAAAACCTTTAGACTCTAAGGTTGACCTCCATAGTTCAAGTTTACCTTTAACTCCCTATCTAGTCTTATCAACAAAAAGAATATTATCAGCAAAAAGCATACACCAAGGTAAATCCTTTTGCAAATGTCTAATGAGAACATCCATGACTAAAGCAAAAAGATATGGGCTTAAGGCTGATCCTTGATGTAATCCAACCAAAATAAGAAAATACTTGGTCAAACCACATTGTGTTTGAACACAAGTAATAGCTCCTGCATATATATCTTTAATGATTTGAATATAAGCATTGTAAACTCTTGTCTTTTCAAGGGCTCTTCATAGCACTTCTCTTGGAACTTTATCATATGATTTCTCTAATTCAATAAATATCATATGTAAATCATCCTTATTCTCTCTATATTTCCTCATCAAACCTCTCAATAAATATATGATTTCCATAATAGACCTACCCGGCATGAATCCAAATTCATTTTTCAAAAACATTAGTATCACACTACCACCTACGCTCCATAACTCGCTCTCATAGTATTAAACTATGACACATTAACTTATTTCCTCTATAATTCACACAATCTTGTCCATTACCTTTATTCTTAAAAATAATAATTAACACACTCATTCTCCACTCATCTGTTATCTTTTTAGTCTTCAAAATAATATTAAAAAGTTTAGTAAGCTAAGAAATTCTTTCATGTCTGTTGACCTCTCTTTAGCCCAAACTCTTGGTCAAAGAGTTTGACTTGGTCAATTTGACAAAGCTAGGTTCCAAGACCCCTCCCAATTAATTATTTGGGTCAAACTAAGTCTGTTGAGCACAGGCCCAAGCCCTGGGTAACCCTAGTTGACCAGGTTAACCTAGGTTGACCTAGATTGACCCAAACTCTCCATACTTGATTTTAAATCCAATTCAAACCTTCTAGGCTCAACCTCTCATCTCCCTTGTGTCCCATGGGGCAGACCAAGTCTCTTGAGCTCAGACCTATGCTCTGGATCAACTTGGTTGGCTAGATCAACCAGGGTTGACCCATATTAACGCCTTTAGCCTATTTAACCCCAATTTGATTTCAAATCAATTTCAAGCCCTCTTGGACTCAAATGCCCACTTCACTGGACTCAATGGGTCAGACCTAACCCATTGGGCCCAGACTCATGCCCAGGTTGACCCGGTCAATCTAAGTTGACCTATTAAATTCTTTTTGAGTCTTAATTCCAATCCTAAATGATTCAAGAGGTTCTTTGGCTCAAACCCTAACCTCTCTCGACCTAATGGGCTAAGTTGACCAAGTCAAGCTTTGACTTGGTCAACCTAAGCCTCATGAGGTCAATTCGATCTATTTAATGCCTAATTAAAGCCCATTTAATGCCCAATTGATTCCAAAGACATTTGAATTGAAAACCATGGCCAAATCTATTGGATTTTCCTCTTAATTGACTTGTGATTTGATCCTAACCATTGTTGATAGGTTTGGAATGTTTAAATAGAAGAAATTAGGGTTGATACAGGACTTTTGACTCTTGCTCTCTCTCATAGCAACATCAGCCTATGAGATTTGGTTTGAGAGCTCCCACCACCCTCCCCTACTATTTCCAAGGCAAGACTGATCGGTCAAGGCCACCGGCGATGATCCTCCAGCATACCCGAGATGTTTTCCCTTCCTAGGCTTCTCCCTTTCGATCCAAGATGAATGAAGGAGCGGGATAACCTAGGAACTTTTTCATAGACAATCTACAAGCTCAACAAGTCCAATATCTACTGAACCCACCGTGTGGATTGATATATATCACAAACCCTAATTTAGGGCACTTAGATTCAAATAACATTTTATTTACTACGTCTTAGACTGAAATATTATTTTCCCACGAATGCTCTTCGCTCGTATGCTTTGTATTTAAAATTTCATCATGTTTGAACCATCAGATCGAGAGAACGAGGAGAAAACCCCATATTAGGGTTCAGTTTACGTAGGTTTCCCTTACGTACGATCAGAACTGTTGATCTCGCGATCAACGACACTGATTCTACTGTTCCATGGTTTGATCTGACCGTGAAGCTTGGTCTTGTGGTCTGCGATTTCGCCAGGCGAGATCTGGAGCGTCCATCCAAACTGCTGGAGATTCAACGGAGTAGCGCATTGCTGAATCGGATAAGTCAGCCGATGAGCCGTCCGCCAATGATTGGCAATGATTGCACTATCATGCAATCATTGCTAATGATTGGGAAGCGCGTGCTCGAGGACCGTGGATATAATTTGCTTGCGATGTGTGCCCCGCCGCCACCGTCGTAGTTTGAATCCACAAACTTGAGGCCGCCAGGTGTCGTTCAGCATCCAGTTTTATTTAAAATAAATTTTAAATTATTTTAAACCTATTTTTAAATATGAAATTATTTAAATAATTATTTAAAATTATTTTTAAACTTAAAAATATTAGTAATATATATTAAAATTTTAGAAAATTATTCTCCTTAATTTAAAATTATTTTTAATTAAAAATATTATATATTTTTAGAATTATTATTAAAATAGTGAAATTAATTTTATTATCATTATTTTAAATTATATTTGTTTTGATTTTTAATAATTAGTTTAATTATTTTTATTTTAATTATTTTAGTTACTATTTTGTTATTATTATTATTATTATTATTTATATTATTAATATTATTATTACTATTATTATTATTATTATTATTATTATTATTATTATTATTATTATTATTATTATTTTGAAATTATGCTTATTTTAAAGTTATTATTATTACCTTTTGTTTTAAATTAAATTATTTTAATTATAATTGCTATCATTATATTATTATATTATTATTTTGAAAATTACTATTATTACTATTACTAGTATTATTTTAAAATTATTTATTATTATTATTATTATTATTATTATTATTATTATTATTATCCTTATTATTATTATCATTATCATTATTATTATTATTATTACTATTCTTATTTTTAAAACTAGTGTAATTGTTATTATTATTATTATTATTTTTATTTTAAAACTATTATTAGTATTATTATTTTATTAAATAAATGTTAAATTTTAGAAGATTATCATTTTAAATTTATTTAATAATTATTTTTTCAAATGTTAATTATTTTAAAATTAACTTCTATTATTTTTAAACTTAAAAAATTCATAACTAATTCATCTTAAATCAGATTTCATCGTGCGATACCTCATTCTCTCCAAAACAATTATGCACTTTATTTTGAAATTATTTTCAAAAAATAAAACCTATTTTTTATATTATATTTATGTATTATTTACTTGCTTGATTATTTAAATATTATTTTTATAATTATTATAATAATTATTATAATAATTATTTTTAAACTAAAAATTATTTTCAAACCTTTTTTTGGAGACCCTTATTGGATGGTTAGTGGATCTCCCTATATTTACTTATTACAAATTGATCTTTTTTTAATTACATTTTCTCAAAATTTATATACCTATAAGTATTTTAAATTATTTTAAAATTACTTATATTTTAAATCCTTTAATTTTGGGAGATCCACTTCATGAAATTTTAAGCATAGGCTTTACTAATGAATAACATTCATGGTGGAAGGGATTAGTGAATAATTGAGTCCCAATCTTTCTGGTAGGTGTCATCCCTTCTCTGCCATAGTGAAGAAGGATGCTCAATTCCACTAGGATGAGCGTTGTGAGGAGGCCTTTGAGAGTAAAAAATGGTATCTGATGAACCCCTCTGTTTTATCTACACCGATCCTATGTAGGCCATTGATTCTTTACATTACAACCCTGGATAAATCCCTAGGTGTATTATTGGCTCAAGAGAATGAGGAAGGCAAGGAGAATACCTTGTACTATATTAGCAGACGATTAAAACCTTTAGAGCTTAAGTACCCAGCGATGGAAAAATAATATTTAGCCTTGATTTTTACGGTACAGAAGGTTAGGCATTATATGCTTTCACATAAGATTAACTTGATCTCTAGAGTCAACCACTTGTAGTACTTGATGACACATCCGACCCTCTCAGGTCGTCTAGCACGGTGGTCTATGATCTTACTACAATTTGATATCACTTTTGTTCCATAGCAGGCCGTCAAATGACAGGCTCTAACTGACTTTCTGGTCGATCACCCGATCCCTAATGATTCTCCACTCAATGATGATCTACCTTATGAACTACTCATGAGTGTGGAAGAATAGGAGTCCCCTATTTGAGAGTTTTACTTTGATGGTGGTTCATCCATTATAGTCTTAAATTCAAATAGAACTCCTACATTTAGGTTAGGATTAGTTCTGATTTTTGTATCGCCTGAAGGTCATACTCTACGGTACTCCTATAGTTTATCAGAACCTCATACTAACAATGAAGCTGAGTATGAAGCTCTAATTTTGGGGCTTGAGTTGGCTATTCAGATGAATATTATGCAGGTGAAAATATTTGGAGACTCCCAACTAATAATAATTCAATTAGCTAGAGTCTACAAAGTACTTAAGCCTAAACTCTTCTCCTATCATAATAAAGTAATGGAGTTCTTGTGCTTAATCCTAGAAGTAACTTTAGCAAAGATCCCTAGATCTGAAAATGGAAAAGCAAATGCCTTGGCCAAGTTAGCAAAAGAATTAGGTGACCTTAATAGAAACCCCATGTCAATTATTGTCTAGTATCGTCAAGCTCTGTGCCCCATAGATTTATCTTCTACCGATCAGACCCTCACAGTGTTTGTTGTTGATGAGCAGTCAGATTGGAGAGAGACTTTCATAGAATACTTAAAATATGATAGGCTTCAGGTTGATAGATCTCTCGCTATTCAAATTAGAAAGAGAGCCCTATCATTCACCTACATGAATGATACCTTATATGATACTCTTTTGATCAGATGTGGTTGCGTTGTCTTAATAAAGAATAGGCTCATAAGGTTATGGGAAAGATATATGAAGGGCTTAGTAGTGCCCATCAGTCCGGACCCAAAATGAAAGGCAGAATTAATTGCCTTGGATACTATTGGTCGATTATGATCCGTGATTGTATGGAGTACGCTAAAAGGTGCCACTATTGTTAGATTCATAGCATGGTAATTTATGAACCCCCTAATCCATTGCATCCCACTATATCGTCTTGACCATTTGAGGGTTGGGGCACAAATGTGGTGGGTGTTATAGACCCTCCTTCTTCTAAGAGTGAAAGGTTTATTAGCCACCACTGATTATTTCTCTAAATAGGCAAAAGCTGTCCCATTAAAATAAGTTAAATCAGAAGATATGATGCGCTTTTTTTGCGATAACATTGTTTATCACTTTGGTGTTCCGCACCGTATAATCTTCGATAACAACCCGTCCTTTAAAAGCACCAAAATTGCTAGATTTATCTGTCACCATAACATTAATTGGCGATACTCTTTGATATACTATCCCAAAGCCAATGGTTTTGTAGAGGCATTTAATAAAACTCTTGTGTAACTAATAAGGAAAATTCTTGTTACAAATAAAATAGAATGGCATGATAAGTTACCTGAAGCATTATGGCCTATAGGACTACCTATTGTACTCCTACTCAGTCCACCTCATATACTTTAGCTTCTAGGGTTGAAGCGGTCCTCCCACTTGAGGTCGAGCTCCCCTCACTACATATAGTAGTTAATCATAATCTATCTTATGAAGATAATGCCCGACTAAGATTGGAAGAGCTTGATGGTTTATAAGAGCTTCATTTATAAGCTTATCAGAACCTTAAGCTATATCAGGCCCGAATGGCCCAGTCATACGATTGCCTTGTTAAACCCCGTGCTTTCTGGGTAGACAATTTAGTTCTTATTTTGTAGAGGCCTATCATTTTGTGTCGACACCGAAGTGGAAAGTTTGAGCTTATTTGGGAGGGCCCCTTCATTATAGAGCAAGTTTATGAAGATGATTTCTACCTACTTATTGATGCAAATGGCGTTCACCCCATGCCTGTCATCAACGGGTAGTACTTGAAAAAGTACTATGCCTGAGTCTAGTATATCATAGTGGAGCCTCCCTATCGCATGTAGATATTCCTCTATATATGTACCTCTTGAAAGGGTCCTTTTTTACTTTTCTGCACTCTGTGTGGCAACGATGATTTGTCCTCTACCACACGATTTTCGTTACGAAGAGTATAAGGTTGTCCTTAAAGGTGATACGCTAATATGCCGTAATGATGTTTGTACTTCTGTTTGTACCCAACAATTATATTGGTGCTAACGCATAAAAAGTTTAGTTTGTTCTCCCCTTTTGCAGGATTTAGTCCCCCAGTATCACTTGCCACCTCGAGTGTGGTCTGGGATATCAAAAGCAATAATTTAAATCTATTCTTGAGATGTGATACTGGGTCCACACCCACCTATATTTGTTAGGTGTAATGATACTGATCCACTATTCCTATGAGAATTTCTTCCTCCTATCAGTCACACTCTAATAGTTGTAGCCCCCAATCTATTCACACGAGTTAAATGTGATCGGGGATCTCGTAGTCACTAGTTTAGACCATTTGGAGTTAGGGTAATGGGTCCATACCATTAAATGTTAGTTAGAAATGGTAAAGTTGATCCTCTATCCTAATTTTGATTTTAGTTATACATCAATTTCATTATAATTATACTTCTCAGTTCATTCACATGAGTTAAATATGGTCTGGGTTATCAAAACTAATGGTTCACCTCTTTAGAAGATCCTGTGTAATCTCTTTCCCCAATTTTGTTTATGTGGTGAATATGGTCTGGGATATCAAAACCATTCATAACTCCCTCTCTTTGTGTTCCAATCATTATAGGATATTCTCATACTAGGAGCAACTCATAGATATGGTAATGTTCCCTCTACTATGGGTTATCTTTGACAATGTGGGATGATCTAGATCTATGATTGTGATCACATTATATATATATATATATATATATATATATATATATATATATATATATATATATATATATATATATATATATATATATATGTATATGTGTGTGTGTGTGTGATAAAAAGAGGGAAGCTCTTAGTAGAGCAAAACCGATTGTCCCTTGTTATAGGAGTAACCCGGTAATACTCTCTAAAAGCACAAGTTCCATAAAGTTCTTCTCCTTTCTCCTCCTTTGAAGAACCTTGGAGATTGCTTTGAGGATGTATTAGAACCTATTTTGCTATGACCCTTCATAATTTTAATTATTCTTGGTTGTGATGTAGTGCATTTTATCTCAGATGCTAGCATCACTTCTTCACTTGGCTTGGATTTTCTGAAGAAAGATCATTCCTCTTTTCTACATTTTGGCAACCCACTCTTCCATTCATACGTTGCTCTGAACTTCCAGAGTACTCCTACGGATGCGCTAGGGTTACTTTCACTCCTCATAGGGTCCTACCCAAATAGGGTGGGTGTTACCATTATGACTTTTTGTTGATCATTAATTTCTCTCATGGTTACTATTCTCATGTAGTGAGTGTGTTCCCTTACTAGTTAGAGTTATTTTCCTTAGTTGTGATGTAGTATATCTTATCTCAGATGTTAGCATCACACCCTTAGAAGCTCTAATTTGCTAGCGGAAGATCGGCTCCTTAGTTTCTTTTCCGACCTTCTTCACCTTTCTTACTATACTCTTAGTTGTTAGAGTGGTACTATGAATGTAGTAGTATTGGTTTTACTCCCCACAGAGTCCCACCAATTTGTGTGGGTGTTTCCCTAGTGACCCTTTTGATGTTTATCAATCTTATTCATAATTACTATCCTCAGGTAGCGAGTGTGTCCCCTTACTATCTAGAGATATTTTTCCAGCTGTGATATAGTATATCCTGTCTTGGATGTTAGCATCACTACTTTGGGAATTTTGATTTTCTAGTAAAAAATCAATTCACCTGCTCCTTTTTACGACCTATCTTTCCATTCATACACTAGGCTCAGTCGCTATAGTAGTCTTATGAATGTGTTGAGGTCACTTTTACTTCCCATAGGGTCCCACTAGTCTATGTGGGTATTACCACTGTGATCTTTTAATAAGTTATTAATGCTATTCAGAGTTGTTGTCCTTAGTGGCGAGTGTGTTCCCTCACTACGTTGGTTCTTTTCCTCTCGCTTAGTGATGAGGGGAATCATGCCTTAGGTGCAACCATCACCCTTTTGTGAGTTTTGATTTTTTAGCAGAAAGTCAGCTCTTCAGTTCCTTCTACCACTTGTTTTCTCATTAAGACTCGACTCCTAACTGTCGGAGATGTCCTATGGATGTGTTGATTTTATTTCTACTCTATATAGGGTCCGCATCAATTAGTGTGAGTTTACCACTATAGCTTATTTGATGATTGTTCTTATTAGGCTTAGTCCTATTTTTCATAGCAGAGGTGCCCCCTCGTTACTATAGTTTTTTTTACTCATTGGAATAAGACTACCCCCCTTACACACTTTGCTGAGGGTGCATCTCTTCCTTTGTCATGTGAAGCATCATCTTGATGCTTCCTTTCCTTTTATGCAGGATTAGGGTTCCCTAAGAGATCCCAGCGGCATATGGATACTAATGGCCACAAAGATTTGTCATCTACCATGTGGTTACCAAAATGTTAGCTTGGGATTCCTTAGATAACTCTGTCATTGGAATTATTATACTTACTTTTCTCCCTCACCATCCCTATACAGATCTGTGTTAGGTTAATGTTGAGATGACTTTCACCATCTACCATATTGTTCTGATACTGATGGACATGTAGTTAGTTTTACTTACCTGGTCGAGAGAACCTAACAGAGCCCCTAGAAGGCATTCATCGCCATCCTTTTCCTTTCTGATTGTCCTATTATGATCAGACAGGCATCAGATCCTGGCTCTTTATTCACTCAGTTGAAATGACTGAGTGAGTATTGAGCCATTCCTCATTTTTGAGACCGAACTAGTTGAGCAGATGTTGATGCTTTTCCGATTGAGAGAGCCCAATAGAGTCTCTGGGAGGCATTCCTCACCACCCATTTACTCTGGATGTCCTGTTAAAGATAAGGTAGGCTTTCATTTTGTGACTGATTCACTTTTGCTAAGATCAGACATAAGTGTTGAATCACCCCAATCCATTATTTCGAAAGGATCAGGAGGAAATGAGATCCTTTTCATCTCTACCCCGCTGTCCGGATACGATTAGACTGGTAGTTGGTTATACTTTTCCAGTTGATAGAGCCCGATAGAGTCCCTGGGAGACATTCCTTAAAACTCCTTTACTCTGGATGTCCTGTTAAAGACTAGACATGCTTCTAATTTTGTGGCTTATTCAGTTTTATTGAGGTTAGGAAGAAGTGTTGAGCCATCCCAATCCACTATTCCGAAAAGATTAGGAGGAGACGAGATTCTTTTCACCTTTTACCCCACTGTCCTAATACGATCAAACTGGTAGTTAGTTTTAATTTTCTTGTTGAGAGAGCCCGATAGAGTCCCTGGGAGGCATTCCTCACCTCCCCTTTAATCCGGATATCCTGTTAAAGACTAGGTAGGCTTCTATTTCGTAACTTATTCACTTTTGCTGAGGTCAGGCAGAAGTGTTGAGTTACCCCAATCCACTGTTCTGAAAGGATAAGGGGGATATATGATCCTTTTCACCTTCTACCCAGCTGTCCTGATATAGTCAGACTGGTAGTTAGTTTTACTTTTCTAGTTGAGAGAGCCCGACAGAGTCCCTAGGAGGCATTCCTCACCACCCTTTTATTCTGGATGTCCTATTAAAGACTAGACAGGTTTTCAATTTTGTGGCTTATTCACTTTTGTTGAGGTCAGGTAGATGTGTTGAGCCACCCCCATCCACTATTCTGAAAGGATCAGGAGGAGACAAGATCCACTTTACCTTCTACCATACTGTCCCGATACGGTGAGACTGATAGTTAGTTTTACTTTTTTTGATTAAGAGGGCCCAACAGAGTCCTTGGGAGTCATTCTTCACCACCCCTTTACTCTAGATGTCCTGTTAAAGACTAGGTAGGCTTCCATTTTATGGCTTATTCACTTTTGATGCGTTCAGGCAAAAGTGTTGATTCATCCGAATCCACTATTTTGAATAGATCAGGAGGAGATAGGACCTTTCACCTTCTACTCCGTTGCCTCGATATAGTCAGACTGGACAGTTAGTTTTACTTACCCAGTTGATAGAGCCCGATATAGTCCCTGGGAGGTATTCCTCACTACCCTTTTACTCTGGATGTCTTGTTAAAGACAAGGCAGGCTTCTATTTCATGACTTATTCACTTTTTCTTAGGAAGAACAGAAGTGTTGAGTCACCCCAATCTGCTATTTCGAAAGGATCAGGAGGAGACGGGATCCTTTTTGCCTTCTATCTTGCTGATTTGATATGATCAGGTAGATAGTTGGCTTTTCTTACCTTGTTGAGAGAGCCCGACAGAGTCCCTAAGAGGCATTCCTCATCACCTTTTACCTTAAGTGTCCTATTTTGATCAGGCAGGCACCATACTTTGTGACTCCATTATTTGTTGTTTTGATATGTTCAGATGAATATTGAGTCACGCCAATCTACTATTCCAGAAGGATAAAGAGGATATGAGATTCTTTTACCTTTTATCCTACTGGTTGATATAATCAAGTAGGTAGTTGGTTTCACTTTATCTAGTTGAGAGAGCATGACAGAGCCCCTGGGAGGCATTCCTGACAACTTCTTTCACCTTCTACTCTACTGTTTCGATATGGTCAGGTAGATAGTTGGTTTACTTTTGTTACTTTACTTTTGGTTCTCTCTTAAGCTCTGTCCTCGCTACAAGGTAAGATAAGGAGAGAAACCCTCCTTACTTTCTCACCTTTTGGTGAGTTCTACTTTGCTTGGATCCTTTCCTCAGCTCTACCCTCACTGTAGGGTAAAGCCAGGAGGGAATCCCACAACTTTCTCATCTTTTGGTGAGTTTTACTTTCTTTGGTTCTTTTCTCGGCTCTACCCTTACTATAGGAAAAGGCCAGATGAAGATCCACTACTTTTTCACCTTTTGGTGATGTGTACTGCTACTTTTTTCTCTCTCTTAGGCTCTGCCCCTACTATAGGGTAAGGCTGGGAGGAGAGCTTCCTGCTTCCTTCCACCCTTTTGGTACTCTTTAACATCCGCTCTTTACTTCACTTTCCTTATCAAATTCGGTCAATGCCAACATAAGCGATTCACTAGTTTTTTCGCCGCCTCTATTGGAGGTCCGTTTTGTTGACCTCACTTTAGCCCAAACTTTTGGTCAAAGAGTTTGACATGGTCAATTTGACCAAGTCAGGTCCCATGACCCCTCCTAATATATTCCTTAGGTTAAACTAGGTTTATTGAGCCCATGCCCAGGACCTGGTCAACCTGGTTGACCAGGTTAACTTGGGTTGACCCAGATTAACCCAAACTCATCATACTTGATTTTAAATCCAATTTAAACCTTCTATGCTCAACCTCTCACCTCCTTTGGGTCCCATGGGTCATACCAAGTCTCTTGAGCTCAGACTCATGCCCTGGATTAACCTGGTTAGCAAGGTCAACCATGGTTAACCCAAATTGACTCCTTTAGCCTATTTAAGCCTAGTTTTATTTCAAATCAATTTTAAGCCCTCTTGGACTCAAATGCCCACTTCATTGGACTCAGTGGGTCAGACCCAACCCATTGGGCCCAGACTCATGCCCTAGGTCAACCTGGTTGACCCGATCAACCTAGGTTGACCTATTAGACCCTTTTTGAGTCTTAATTCGAATCCTAAACAATTCAAGAGGTTCTTTGGTTTAAACCCTAACCTCTCTTGACCTAATGGGCTAAGTTGACCAAGTCAAGCTTTGACTTGGTCAACTTAAGCCTTATGAGGTCAATTCGACCTATTTAATGCCTAATTAAAGCCCATTTAATGCCCAATTGATTCCAAAGACATTTGAATTGAAAACCATGACCAAATCAATTGGCTTTCCCTCCTAATTGACTTGTGATTTGATCCTAACCATTGGTGATAGGTTTGTAATGTTTAAATAGAAGAAATTAGGGTTGATTAAGGACTTTTGAATTTTGCTCTTTCTCTAAGCAACCTCAGCCTCTGAGATTAGGTTTGAGAGCTCCCACCACCCTCCCCTACCGTTTCCAAGGCAAGACCAACCGGTCAAGGCCATCGGTGACAACCCTCCGATGAACTCGAGATGTTTTCCCTTCCTAGGCTTCTCTCTCTCGATCCAAGATGAATCAAGGAGTGGGATCAACTAAGAACCTTTTTGTGGATAATTTACAAGCTCAACAAGCTCGAGATCTTCTGAATCCATCATGTGGATTAAGGTATATCACAAACCCTAATCTACGGCACTTAGATTTATATAACATTTTATTTACTACTTCTTAGGTTAAAATATTATTTCCTAATGAATGCTCTTCACACGTATGCTTTATGTTTAAAATTTCATCCTGTTTGATCCATCGAATTGAGAGAATTAGGAGAAAAACCCATATTAGGGTTCGGTTTATGTAGGTTTCACTTACGTACAATCATAGCCGTTGATCTAATGATCAATGGCTTTGATTTTACTGTTCCACAATTTGATATGACCGTGAAGCTCAGTCTAGCGGTCCACAATTTTGCCAGTTGCAATTTGGAGTGTCCATCCAAACCACTGGAGATCCGACGGTGCAGTGCATTACTGACTCGGATAAATCAGTCACTGTGCCTTCCGCCAATGATTGGCAATGATTGTGCAGTCGCACAATCAATGTGAATGATTGGCAAGCGCGTACATGAGGACCGCGGATCCAAATAGCTTGCGACGTGTGGCATGTCGCTGTTGCAAATCTATTTTCATGAATTATGATTTTGATGATAGCAATCACTTTTGTTTCTCTACGAATGTCTTGCCTACTAACATTTCAGGTACAAAAGATCAGAAGGCAATTAGATCCAGCTTAAGATTGGGTAGACTAGGCCTGAGTCACTTTATAGACTTTTTACTTTCTTGAGTCTATTGTAAAAGGTGTAGCTCCTAATGCTAAGTAATCTTCCACATACACACACCTTGGGAGAATTTTTGACTGTTTATTAGAGTTTACTATTTTTAGTAACATCGTCTAGGATGATATTTATATCGGCCAAGATGATCAGTTCAAAAATAGAAACCCTAAGCAGGACATCATAGTTAAGACAACCATCATTAAGCCGATCGGCCTGGATGATATTGTATCGGCCGGGCCGATAGGCTCAAATCAGAAAGAATTAGTCGCTAGATCTATTTAGGCATTAGTTATTTTTGGACATCGTCTAGGACATATGCCTGGACAATGCAGCACAATTATGCCTAAATTGATCAGGTGATTGAGGAAAGCAATTAAGGCTGGTTGCACGATCACATTGGTCAGTCCGATTGCAGGATCGACTGGGACGATGGCGTGGATGATTGACATCGGCCAGCTTCTATTCAGGGCAATGTTCATGACTATTTTCCTCAGATTTAAACTAATCGTCCAGGATGATATACTCTCGACTTGGACGATATGACCAAAAATTATCTAATCGTCCCAAACCGATCAGGCTGATTGAGCAAAATTTACACTGATCGGCCAGGCCCATACCACTATCGGCCTAGACGAAAAAGTTAGTTTGTATAAAATAAGAGCTATTCTGAAGCTCTTTTATTTAAGATCTCTTATTCTACCTTAGATGTGATCTTTTGCTGCTGTCTTGACCTAGGAAAGCCTAGAGGAGAGGGAGAGAGAGAGAGGATTTTGTGAGGGAGAGCTTGTGAGGGAGTTTTATAAGGGTTACTCCAAGTATTGTTTCACTTCTCCTTCTTCTAACATAGTCTCTTATCCTTGGATGGTTGAGAGAGGTCTTCTTCAGTAATTGATCAAGGTTCTCTTCCTGCTTCAGGAGGAAGCAAAAGGAGATGGGTTCTCTGCCTCGCTTGGGTTGGCGGAAAGGAGTTTTTATGAGGGCCTCTCTGCCTTACTACAGGAGCAAAAGGAGAGTCACAATATTTAGTGCAATTTCCAGAGGGTGCCTATAGGGAGTGGACGTAGGTCGAGTTGATCGAACCACTATAAATTTCGGTGTTCTTTTACTATTGCTTTCCGCATTTATTCTTCCGCACTTTTATTTTCATTGTGATTATTTTGGTTTGAGTTTTGTGATTGTGTTTTGATTAAAATAATTTTTAAAATACCAATTCACCCCCTCTTGGTTAGCCTTGGTCTAGTTCATAAGGGCTTAACATCCCTAACGAACTTTCAAGTGGTATTAGAGTGAGATTCATAAAAACAAAGTTTAAAAACTTTTTAAATTTTAATCCATGGCTAACTCCGATAATCGTAATACTGCGAAAGGGTATTCCATTACCCGACCACCTTTATTTGACAATATTTCTTTTGATTTTCGAAAAACTCGCATGTCTACTTTTTTACATTCGATTAACTATCGCATGTTGATGTTTGTAAAGAAATGGTTATACACCTCCGACTGGTAAACTTAATGGAGTTAATGTTCCTCTTTCTTTTACTGAATGGATTCATGATGATAGGAATTTAGCACAATTTAATGCAAAATATTTGAACTATTTTTTTGTGCTTTAAAATTTGAAGATTATATGCGTGTTTCAACTTGCACTACTGGTAAAGAGATTTGTGATAAATTATGTATTACTTATGAATGAACTAAAGAAGTCAAGCAATCTCGATTAAATATTTTGTTGCATGATTATGAACTTTTTCGTATGAAATCATCTCAATCAATTTCTGAAATGTATACAAGATTTACTCAAATTAAACTTATTTGCATGCCTTAGAAAAAGAACTCACTAACTATGAAAAGGTAAATAAAATTTTGAGATGCATGCCTTCTACTTTTGATGCTAAAATCACTACAATTATTGAATCTAAAGATTTGAATACTTATTCGATTGATAACTTATTTGGCTCACTCATTGCTTTTGAGCAAGGGGTGAATCAAAGAAATCTTGATGCAGGTTAGAAAAAAAAAAGAGAGAACTGTGGCACTGAAGGCCAATAACATGGACACAGAATCTTCCGGGTCTGAAAGTGATGATGTTGCCTTAATTACAAGGCAATTTAAAAGCTTTCTAAGAAAGAAGCAAAAGAACCATCAAAAGTGGAATAAAGGTAAGGGAAATAAAAAATTTAAGAGTTCTAATAATATGATTTATTTTGAATGCAGGAAGCAAGGACACGTTAAAGCTGATTATCTTATAGTCAAGTCTCACCCAAGAAAGGAAAAGGGTGAGGAGAAACCCAATTCGAAGAAGGACAAGAAGAGATTTCAAAAGGCGTTATGGGCGGATTTTGTATCAGACTCCTCTGAGACTGAACCTGAAGAGGAGACAACAAACTTGTGCTTAATGGTAGATGATAATCCTGGTCATAGTCACCAAGAAGAGGTATATGAACTAACTTATGAGCAACTACTTGAAGTTTCTGAACAAATTCATGCATCATATAAGAAACTTAAGAAAACACATGCCAACCTGAAATTGGAATTTTTAAATTTACAAAAAAACATAAAATTCTTCTTAAAGATCATTCTATAATTGATAGCAATCATATATCTTTACTTGATGAGTTTTATGCATTAAACAAAAAAATATGCTGAATTATATGATGCACATGATTTCTTAAAAGCATCTCATGATAAGTTAGAAAAGGAGTTCAAAAAGTTAAAAAATCTAAAAACTTTTGAAAATAAAAACCATCATTGCATGCATCACATAAAAAGAAGCATCACCACAAGAGTAGATTAGTGTATCCTTTTCCTGGAGTTAGATGTTTTTCATGTGACATTCTAGGACATATAGCACACCCTTACACCATTCATCATAGTTCACATTGGGTCTGGAGACCCAAGTTACATGATTCATAGCATGCGTTACATTTTACTTTTCATAAGAAGGAACCAAAATATATTTGGGTTCCTAAATATGATATTTGATAATTTTGTAGGAAAGCTCTCACAAAAGGCCTCGTGAGAGCATGTGGTACCTAAATAGCAGATTCTCTCGACATATGACTGGCGATGCCAATCAATTCATTTTGCTGGAAACTAGGACAGGAGGTAAGGCTACTCTTGGAGACAACACCACCAGGAAGGTGGTAGGCTCAGGTTTAATTGAAAATTTCAAGAACGTTTTGATTGAAAATATTTTGCTTGTAGGTTGATTGAAACACAACTTGCTCAGCATCAGTCAACTTGGCGATAAGGGCTTCATCATAAAATTTTTGGCAAATTCATGCATTATCAGCTTAAATAATAACACTGTTTTGAAGGAAAAGCGAATCAACAATGTTTACATGCTTGATTTAAATAATATTGATTGTATAGCTTCATTTTTCTTAAAATTTCTATTGATAATTCATGGTTGTGGTACAAGAGATTATGTCATGCCAGTATGAAAACTCTTAGAAAAGTGACCAAAAAAGATCTAGTTAGTGGTGTCCTCAAGCTTAAGTTTTCAAAAGACCACCTTTATGATGCCTGCCAATTAGGAAAGAAAGTCCACTCCACTTTTCACTCAATTAAAAATATTAGCACCTCTAGACTTTTAGAAGTCCTTCACATGGATTTCTTTGGACCCATTAGCACTGCCAGCTTAGCAGGGAAAGTCTATAGTTTTGTGATTGTCGATGACTACTCGAGGTTCACTTGGATTAGATTTCTGTCACACAAGAATGAGTCTTTTGATGAGTTTAGATCCTTCTTCACTTGGATTTAGAAAAAGCTAGGTTGTGAGATTTTGACCATCCATAGTGACCATAGGGGAGAGTTTGAAAATGAGAGATTTGGAAACTTTTGTGAGGATAAGGGGATTAGCAACAACTTCTCATCTCTTAGGACCCTTCAACAGAACAGGCTAGCTGAAAGGAAGAACCAAACGTTAGTGGAAGCCGCTAGAGCCATGTTTGTTGAGTATACACTTCCAAAATACTTTTGGGCTGAAGCGATTAACACAGCTTGCTAAGTATTGAATAGGGTGAATGTTAAAGCCAAACTTGATAAGACACCCTTTGAGATTCTTAAGGGTAGGACACCCAATATTTCCCACCTCCATGTCTTTGGTTGTAAGGTTTTCATCCACAATAATGGAAAGTCTCACTTAGGAATCTGGTACCCTAGGCACAACACTTCTTTTGAGATTATTGGATATTCTGATTCTGATTTTGCATGATGTAAGGTGGATAGAAAAAGCAATGCAGGGACTTGCTAATTCATAAGGCAGTCTTTAGTCTCCTGGTCTAGTAGAAAGAAAAACTGTGTTGCACTTTCCACTACTGAAGCTGAGTACATTGCTTTAGGAAGTTATGTGGCCCAAGTCCTTTGGTTGAAACAGCAAGTTTTGGATTTAGGATTACCTGCAGGAACAATTCTAATTCTTTGTGACAACATTAGTGCCATTTGCATTTTTAAGAATCCCATCCAACATTCAAGGACCAAGCACATAGACATAAGACATCATTTCATTAAAGACCATGTAACCAAGGGAGACATTGAGTTACACCATGTGGCAGTTGACAATAAACTAGCCGACATCTTTACTAAACCACTAGCCTTCGATACTTTCAGTACTTTGAGGATCAGATTAGGTGTGATTAACCTAAATGCATGAACTTGATTCATACTAATTTCTAATCTATTTCATGTTGTTTATTTTTTTTGTTGTTTTAATTTTTTTTCTTGCTAATTTTACTACTCTTGTCTTGTTTTTTATTTTGAAATCATCGTTGAAATTGATATTTTATGCTTTATTTTTTATTTTGAAATTTTGTGAGTCAATATTTTTTACATCTCTTAATCTGTTAAAGGGTGAAAACACAATTGATTGTGTCTCTTTCTTTAACATCTTTTAGTGGTATAATCTTCTTCTCTAAACAAAAATCTATTTTCAAATTAACAAATGATTTTTGAAATTGAGATCTTTTCAATCTTGTTACAGTAATCTATTTTATAAATATAATGTTCAAAGTCTTTATTTTACTTTCATATTTTTGTAATATTATCATTGAAATTATCATATGATTTTTTGTTCTGCTTTGTGATTCATTCTTTCTATATTAGAGAGTGAGTTTTTCTTCTCTAATATCTAGAAGATATAATCACAACTAAGAATATTTAAGATCTTTTGAAAGGGATCTAGCTTGCATAAAAGTTAGTGAAAAAAAAGTGGCCAATGATGCCAATAACAAAAGATGCACAATGACGCCAAATTGAAAAAATATATATACACAAAGTGCATAAAAAAATAAAAGATGTGCAAAGCGCCAATCAAATTGACAAGAGGCATAAAATGAGCCCACCAAAGCAAGCTTCTTCTCTTTTTAAAATTTTTCAAAGACTTGATATTTTTCAAATACTTGATTTCAAATTTCTACTTGTAACTAATTACTTTGATATATTATTCTATAAAATATTTTTCTGGAAACAAATTTTTGAATGGATCTCTTTTTCTAAACCAATTGCCTTTTCTGTTTTAGATTTTTTGTTTTCAAAAGACATTTTACCCTGAAGAAGACTGAGTTAGGGTTAACAGGATCAGTTGTTCTAACTATTTTTTGGATTTTGACGATGTTAACTCAATGATCGTTAGAAAATTTTAAAATCAATCACATGGAGACTATGTAATGTTCATGCCTTGATAAAAAAAAGTCCTTTTTTTTGTGTTTATGTCTTTTTCGTATTTTATTTTTATCATTTTCACTTGATTTTGATACTTTTGGGCCTTCTCTGATCATCTCCATCTATCTTCTTATTCTTAATTTTTTTTTCACATCATCCTTGTTAATACCCATATCGGCCAGGATGATTTGATCAATTTACTCTGAAAACTTCCCTCTGTTGATTTATTTGATTTTCTGCTTCTGATCATCCTGGACGATCCATTATTGTCCTGGATGATCTGATCATCTTCTGCTTCAATCATTTTTTATCGACCTCGCCGATCTATTTCTCCACCAGGATGAAGTTATACTCTTTATGGACAATCATGACTGATCCATATGTTCGTCCTGGATGATACACGTAGATATACTTTAAAATCTTTAAAATTAGTCGGGACGATTCATTTTGGAAAATTGAACCGGACGATCCACCTGTTCGGCCTGGCCGATACACGTGGCACATGATTTAAATGTTTTAAATTCAATCAGTACGATCTATTATTTGACATCGTCCTAGACGATTCACCGAATTAGCCTAGACCATGTTCTTTTTCAACGGTCATTTGGCTTGACTCCTAGGGATGATCGCCTGTGTCTAATCAGCCTGGCTGTTATCTAATCAGCTTGGATGATAAGATCGCCTTTTTGACCAATTGGCTTGTACATAATTATTGAACCAACTCAGCTTGCACGATCCTGCGATTGGCCTGGACGATCTGGCCAATTCTTTATAAACCGAGCCCTTCCAGCCATTTTCTTCACACCAACTTCTTCTCCTTTCTTCTGGTTTCCTATTTTCTTTCTATTTCATGAAAATGGCTAAAGGAAAGCGCTCTCATAACCCATCCAGAAGTTCCTCGAGGGCCACTCTGGACCCTCATTTCTTGGAGGTGGATGATCAAGCCGCCTACTAGCGCTAAAAGGAGGTCGAAATCATAGTCTCCCGAACAGTCAATCCAAATTTTCTCTCTTATCCGGTACTAGACTTATTTGCCCATACCTTCTTGTATTTTCTTTTGACTCTTGTTGTACCATTCAATTCTGAGTTGCGCTTTGAGTTTTTTGTAAGTATTCATATGAATTCTGCTTTTACCTCTATTGCCTCATATATGAATCGACATTCTGTCGAGATCATATATCAGGATTGTGTAGAGATTTTGTAGCTTTCCAACACAGGGGATAAACTCCACACCCTGTATTCTAATCCTGATTTTGATTGGGCTTCGGCAAATCATTTTCTTTGCAACTCTAATGCTCATTTTCACATGGGCAAGTCTGACACCTTACTCAAGGATGCTAAGACCGTCCAGCACATCCTTTGCACTTCGATAATTCCTAAGGCTGGTGACCGTGTTCATATCACTCCCCTTCTTTCACTCAACAACTTTTACATTTTAGCGCACCGTGAATTCAATGCTACCGACTTGATCTTTTGCTATATCGACCATCTTACTACAATTCAGGATACAAGTCATAGGAGGAAATCAAATCTAGCCCTATGACATATCATTTCTTATATCTTAGAATCAAAGTATAACCTCCAATATCCTATTCCACCAAACCTCCAACCTGCTTTCTACTCTAACTTTTCCTTTCAAACTCTTTACAGTACTCATCTCCACCAAAGGGATGAGAAAGCTCATGCGGGGGAGGAGGAGGCTCCTGTACTTGCTCCTGCACCTATTCCTGCACCTATTCCACTCCGCCAGCACTCTAAACTGGATCAGCTAGTGGAACACTTTGACTAGTGGGAGGCCTGATTCGACACTTACGTTGCTGCACAGGAGCAGTAACATACTGAGGACATAGCCCGCTACGGGCAACACCGCGCGGAGGACTTAGCCCATTTTGATACCTACGTTGCACACCAGCAGTAGCAGCATGACCAGGATATAGTCTGGTTTGGTGCACAATTTGCTACACTGACTAGCTACTTTTAGTAGCCTCCACCATCATCTCCTCCTTCAGATGATCAGGGCCCATCATTTTACTAGTCTTTTTAGTATGTTTCTGTTTTTATATTTATTAATTTCTATTTTTTTCTACTGTTTAGTTTCTATATTATTTTTATCCTTCTTTTTGAGATGTCAAAAGAAGGAATAGTATGTTTGTACTTGTTATGTTCTGTTCTGATATTTGATGTTCTCCATGTTTGCACTATTTCCAGTACACTGCTGTCTTAACTACTTAGAATTATTTATTGTGTGTTTGCTATCATAAAAAAAGAGGAGATTATTATGAATTTATTTTCATGGATTATAATTTTGATGATAGCAAATACTCTTGTTTCACTACGACTGCCTTGCCTACTAACATTTCAGGTCCACAAGATCAGACGACAATTGGAACCAGCTCAAGATTGGATAGATTAAGTCTGAGTCACTTTGTACACTTTTCCCTTTCTTGAGTCTATTGTAAAAGGTGTGGCTCCTAATGCTAAGTAACCTTGTACACACACACCTTGGGAGAATTTTTTACTGTTTCTTAGAGTTTTCTATTTTTGGTAACATTATTCGGGATGATATTTATATCGACTTGGACTATCGGTTCAAAAATTAAAATCCTAATCAGGGCATCATGGTTAAGACAGCTGCCATTAAGCCGATAGGCCTATGCGATATTGTATCGATCGTGCTGATAAGTTCAAATAAGAAAGAATTAGTCGCAAGATCTATTTAGGCATTAGTTATTTTTGGACATCATCTAGGACATCAGCCTGGATGATGCAGCACAATTATGTCTAAATTGATCAAGTTATTAAGGAAATCAATTAAGGTTGATTGCATGATCACATCGACCGGGCCAATCACAGGATCGACCGGGATGATGGCGTGGACGGTTGACATCGGCCAGCTTCTATTCAGGGCGATATAAATGATGATTTTCTTCAGATTTGAACTAATCGCCTAAGACGATATACTATCGTCCTAGAAGATATGACCAAAAATTATATAATCATCCCAAACTGACATAGCTAGTGAGCAAAATTTATGCTGATCGGTCAGGCCGATACCACTATCAGCCTAGACGAAGAAATTGGTTTGTATAAAATAAGAGCTATTCCAAAGCTATTGTATTTAAGATCTATTTTTCTACCTCAGAGGTGATATTTTGCTACTTTCTTGACCTGAGAAAGCCTGAGGAGAGGGAAAGAGAGAGGATTTTGTGAGGGGGAGATTGTGAGGGAGTTTCATAAGGGTTTCTCCAAGCATTGTTCTACTTCTCCTTCTTCCACTATAGTCTCTTATCCTTGGAGGGTTGAGAGAGGTCTTATTCAGCAATCGATCAAGGTTCTATGCCTGCTTCAGAAGGAAGCAAAAGGAGTTGGGTTCTCTATCTTGTCAGGATCGGCAAAAAGGCGTTTTTGTGATGGCTTCTCCGCCTTACTGTGGGAGTAAAAGGAGAGTCACGGTGTTTAGTGCAATACCTGTAGAGTGCCTCTTGGGAGTTTATGTAGGTTGAGTTGACCGAACAACTATAAATTTCTATGTCCATTTACTACTGCTTTCCGCATTTATTCTTCTGCACTTTAATTTTCATTGTGATGATTTTGGTTTGAGTTTTGTGATTGTGTTTTGATCAAAATAATTTTTAAAGTACCAATTCACCCCCTCTCGCTTTTGTTTAGCCTTGGGCTAGTTCATAAGGGCTTAACATCCCTAACAAATTTTTAGCCGCCGTCGCCGCCGCGGTTTGAATCTACCAACACGCGACGGCCAAGTGTCGTTCAGCCGCCTGTTTTATTTAAAATTAATTTTAAAATATTTTAAACCTATTTTTAAATATATAATCATTTAAATAAATATTTTAAATTATTTTTAAACTAAAAAAATTATTCTCCTTAATTAAAAATTATTTTTAATTAAATTTATTATTAAAATAGTGAATTTAATTTTATTATTATTATTTTAAATTATATTTGTTTTGTTTATTAATAATTAGTTTATTTATTTTCATTTCAATTAGTCTAGTTAGTGTTTTATTATTATTATTATTATTATTATTATTATTATTATTATTATTATTATTACTATTATTTTAAAATTATGCTTATTTTAAAGTTATTATTATTACCTTTTGTTTTAAATTAAATTATTTTAATTATAATTGATAAAATTATTATTATTATTACTATTAATAGTATTATTTTAAAATTATTATTATTATTATTATTCTTATTTTAAAACTAGTGTTATTATTATTATTATTACCAATATTATTATTTTAAAACTATTATTATTATTATTATTATTATTATTGTTTTATTAAATAAATGTTAAATTTCAGAAGCTTATCATTTTAATTTTATTTAATAATTATTTTTTTCAAATATTAATTATTTTAAAACTATTTTAAAATTAGCTTTTATTGCTTTTAAACTTAAACATTCATAACTAATTTATCTTAATTCAAATTTCAGCGTGCGATACCTCGTTCTCTCCAAAATATTATGCACTTTATTTTGAAATTATTTTAAGAAAATAAAAAACTATTTTTTCTATTATATTTATGTATTATTTACTTGTTTGATTATTTAAATATTATTTATATATTTATTATAATAATTATTTTAATACTAAAAATTATTTTAAAACCTTTTTTTTTGAAACCCCTATTGGATGGTTAGTGGATCTCCTTGTATTTACTTATTACAAATTGATATATTTTTAATTACATTATTTTTCAAAATTTATATAGTTATAAGTATTTTAAATTATTTTAAAATTTCTTATATTTTAAATCCTCTAATTTTGGGAGATCCAATTCATGAAATCGAGTCCCAATCATTCACTAATCATATCATTAAGGGCGCTTACTTTTCTTTTATCATACTTTGCATGTGTAGGATGCACGAGCACCTAGCTTAGGCTCTCCTAGGTCTAAGGATATGGTGTGCTTACTATCTTTTGTATACTCTCTACATTTTTATCTGGAGGGTTAGTTCAAAACTCCATTTAGACCTATATAATGTATTGACATTCTAAGGATAATAATTAAGGACTTGTCTAGCAAACTTAAAAAATTTCTAGGAGCTAGGATAGATCACGGATTGATATGAAAATTTCAACATTTGAACTTATTGACATCTCAAACCTTCCAGAATTTTCTATGAATTTTTAGGAGTTTTTTAGGCCCCTTAAATAACCAGCCCTAATTTACTAATAGGGCCCGTAACTTCAAAAAATTCTAATAAATCAAATTTAAATCTGAAAATTTCTTACCATAGCTCAAACTCTCTAAAATTTGACCCCTCAGATAATTAGGGCCCCTTATTTGGACCCCAACTTGATCTTTAATTTTAACTTTAATCAAAATTATCCTTTTTCCCCCCTAATAAATAATTAAAAATTATTAAAAATTTGAAATTTTCTGTACACCCTTGGGAACACCATATTAGGTAATTTCTGACATTTGGGGGTGATTCCAATCAATTTGGAGCTAATTTGGATCAAAACCATAAAATCATCCCTTAATTAGATAATTTAAATAATTTCATAAATACCCAAATGTAAGAAAATCATAACTAAATATAGAAAATTCCAAACTGGGAAAACTCAAAGGCATTCAACTCCAATTAGGGTTTAGTATTTATTAAAAATATTATCATTCTAGAAACTAACTTAAATTTTAAAGTCAACTTTTCGGTCAATAATAGATATAGTCTAGGGTCCGAAATTGCTAAAAAATCATAACTTTGCCTAAAAAACTCCAAATCCAGCAAACTACCTGTTTAACTACTCATCTTAAGCCCTAGTATTTACCTTAAATGTTAGGTGCCCGAAACATAGTCTATTTCTTATAGTGACCTTTTGGATCCCCTCAACCAAGTACAAAGAAGGACCTGAGACTTTCCAAAATTTGCTAACATAATTTGAACTTCAAATATCATCATCCTAAGCATTAAAAATGGACCAACAAACTAAATTAACTAAAATGAACCCTAATTCACTAATATTTAAACTTTAAATAAAATTTCCTTTTTAAGCCTTCAACAAACCCGAACCTTAGGCAACTTGAACTAATCATCCTACATAGGACCTATCTAAAATCACACAAGCCTTACACACACGTAAAATTATTGGCTAGGGCACCACTTCTAGACGTAGGTTAGGATGGTGTTTACTTTTTCTGCCCTATGCCGGGTTTTTCATAGTTTTACTGTACGTTGTGAATGAAATTACTGTATTTGCTTACTTTTATTGCACTCTGGGAATCGATGTGATTGTGCATTAGATTACCCCTAGGTTAGGAATGATATATTTTTTTTTTTGCAGTTGACCATACTCACGCAGCACTAAATAAAGGGGGGGGATGTCGTGATTTATACTAATAATATCTTTTTGCAGGTGCTTTAGAAATTGCTCAGCCCCCCTAAGTAAATGAGGGCTAAAAATTATTAAATTATAACTGCTACATGTGGACTGCTTAGCCCTCATAATTAGAGCATGGCAAGGATGGCTATGATGAGTATTTATTCATTTTAATCTAAACTGCTTGATATGATTATAACTGATTGAAAACTTTTATTAGAATAACATTGCAGGATAGTCCAGATTTTTACTACTTTTAATTAATATAATATTTGTAACATATGTTTGAGTTGTGATAATGCAACTTTGAGTTGGAATATTCTTTTCCAACATGAATTTCAAAAGAAGAAGGCATCCTCAAAGGGGAGAGTCTTCTTCCAATTGGAAGATCGAGTTTAGATGGCTTTTAGATATCCAAAGAGAAAAGACAATACCCTTCTTAAGGGGAGAATTATTTCTTCGTTTGGATGTTCAAGCCACGATGAATCTAAGAAGTCTAAGGAGGAGAGATCCAAGGAGTCCAATGAGGAGAGATCCAAGGAGTCCAATGAGGAGAGATCCAAAGAGTCAAAGGAGAAGAAGTCTTAGATGCCTGAAGACCTAAAGACTCAATATCACACTCAAAGTCATTTGTGTCATTCATAGGATTAGAAATCAGGGTTGTTGGCAGTGGTCCCCTGCCATTTTATTTTATAGAGACCCTGTGTTATAATTAAGGGCTATTGGCCTATGGACATTTATTTAATTTGTTTGATTATTTTTGATGTGTTTGATTTATATTGATTTCTTCTAGGGTTGCATGTTTTCCTTAGTTTATTGGCGATTTGCATGCCGCTCTTTTAGCATGGATTTCGTTTGGCTCTATAAGGACTAAAAAAATATTTTCTACTCGTAATTAAAGACTAATATTTTAAGGCTTAAATAATTAAGAAACCTAACAACCTAGGGAACTGTCAAAATCATCCGGGGTCACATACATATTAAATACGTTCTTCTCTTTTTTTCTAATAGGACACCTCCCCGCCTGCAGGTAGAGTCTGTATAATATAGCCTATGAGGATGAAGTGCCAGACCTGGGGAGGCCTAGTCTTTTTTTTAAATTTAGTTTTTATAAGCTTATTTTTAAAGTCTTATGCATACATGATTTAGCCTCTTTAACCAATATGCATTGCATTAGTAACTAACTAAATTAAAATCTAACTGCATTAGCTAGGAGTATTCACCCAATATAAGTCCAAGGCCAATTAGGAAATCCTCTAGACACCAGCCTTAACTTCAAAAAACTAAACCACCCATCTATCTTTCATAAATGACTTGAAAACATAGTTTTAAACCGATTATGTGGTTAGTTGGCTCCCCAATCAAGGCCAGGGTAAGTCCAGGCTTTACACTGCATTATGTTGCAAATCTATTTTCATGACATATGTTTTGATGATTGACAAACACTATTGATTCTCTTGGACTACCTGTTACTTCTAACTTTTTAGGAATCGAAGATCGGACAAACAAATGAAGCTAGTTCAAAATGGCGTAGGTTTAGGGTTGAGTTAGTCTATACTTTATTTTTTCTCTTATTGAGTCTATTTGTAATGATCAAAGAGACTGATGCTAAGTAATCTTACACACACACACACACACACTTGAGAGACCTAGAATTTCTGTTTTTACTCATATCGGTCAGGACGATATTTACATCGTCCTGGACGATCAGGCTTAAAATAGAAAATCTAAATAAGGATTCTTAATTAAGGTAGCCGTCATCAACAGATCATCATGGATGATACGTGTATCGGCCAGGACGATAAGCTCAAAATAGAAAGAAGTTGCCGCCATAGACAATTAAGGTATTTTGTATTTTTTAATAATCGGCCAGGACGATCATTGATCGGCCTTGACGATATTCACAAATTATGCCTTAATTGATCAGGAAATCAAGGGAGTAATTAAGGATGATTGATACGATCATATCGTCCTGGACGATCGTAGGATCAGCCAGGACGATCTATTCAAAAACCTTAGTTACTTCTGGACGATAAATATCAGTCAGCTCAAATTTAGGGCAATGCTCTGAACTATTTTCCTCTGATTTGAACTGATCGGTCGGGACTATCATGAGATTGGCCTGGACGATCAAGCCAATTTTAAATTATCCAGTTTGCATTCAGGGCGATTCTCTGGCCGATCTTCTGAGATTTGTACTGATCGGCCAGGAAAATATCCATATCGGCCTGGACGATATTGTCGGCAACTTGCAATTAATGAGCTCCTTTGAAGCTCTTCTATTTAAGAGCTCTTGTTCAACATTTTGAATAATCTTTTACTGCTACCTTGACCTGAGAAGGCCTTGAAGAGAGAAAGAGAGAGAGGGAGAGATAAAGGATCTTGTGAGGGGGAGCTTGTGAGGGGATTCACAAGGGTTGCTTCAAGGATCGCTATGCTTCTTCGTCTAGAGTTTCTCATCCGTGGAAGGGTCAATAGATATAAGGAGTCAGCATCTGATTGTGGTTCTCTGCTAGCTTCAGGAGGAAGCAAAACAAGATAGGTTCTTTGCCTTGCCGGGGTGGCAAAAAAAGGTTCGTTGTAAAGGCTTCTCCACCTAGCTGTGGGGGCTAAAGGAGAGTCACGATTGTAGTGCAATACTCGGAGGGCGCCTCCGAGGAATGGACGTAGGTTGAGTTGACCGAACCACTATAAATCTCTGTGTTCTTGTTTCTTGCTTTCGCACTTTAATTCCCGCGTTTATTTTTCTCGTGGTGTGATTTTGGCTTATGTGATCTTTTTTTCTTTATGAAAAGAAAATTTTTATAATACCAATTCACCCCCCTCTTTGTTAGCTTGGGCCAGATCTATAGAGCTTAATATCCCTAACAAACTTTCAAGTGGTATCAGAGCGGGATTCAAAAATTTTATGTTTGAAAACTTTTTGATTTTGATCCATGGCTAGCCTTGGGAATCGTAACACTACGGAAGGGTATTCTATTACCCGACCTCCCTTGTTCGATAACCTACCTTTTGATTTCTGAAAAACCCGCATGTTAACATTTTTACAATCTACTGATTATCGCATGTGGATGCTTATCAAAGAAGGTTATTCTCCACCTTCTCGTGAAATTAATAGTGTTAAAACTGAAGTCGCTTTTACTGAATGGACTTTCGATGAATGAGATTTAGCTCAATTGAATGCAAAATGTTTGAACTATTTTTCCTGTGCTTTAAAATCTGAGGATTACATGCGTGTCTCCACTTGCAAAATTGGTAAAGAAATTTGGGATAAATTGTGTTTTACCTATGAAGGTACTAAAGAAGTTAAACAATCCCGTTTGAATATTCTCTTGCATGACTACGAACTTTTTCGCGTGAAACCTCATGAATCAATTTCTGACATGTATACTAGGTTTACTCAGATAGTTACTTCACTGCATGCATTAGGAAAAGAATTTTTAAACTATGAAAATGTAAACAAGATTTTGAGATGCTTGCCTTCGTCATATGATGCTAAAATCACTGCAATCACTGAATCTAAGGATTTGAACACTTATTCTATTGATAACTTACTTGGCTCACTCATTGCTTACGAGCAAGGGGTGAATCAAAGAAATCTTGATGCAGGTGAGAGAAAGAAGGAGAAAACAGTTGCACTGAAGGCACACAAATCAGATTCTGAATCTTTCGGGTCTGAATGCGATGGAGTTGTCTTCATCACAAGGCAATTCAAAAGCTTTCTAAGGAAGAAGCAAAAATATTATTGGAGAAAAGGTAAGGATCATAAAGGATCTTTTGATGTCGTTTATTATGAATGCAGGAAACCAAGACACGTGAGAACTGATTGTCCTACACTTAAAGATTACTCAAGCAAAGGAAAGGGTGAGGAGAAACCTAAGCTAAGGAAGGACAAGATGAGACTACAAAAATCATTTTGGGCGGATTCGGCATCAGACTCATCGGAGACGGAACCAGAAGATGAGACATCAAAATTGTGCTTGATGGCAGACGACAATCCTGATCAAGAAGTGGTATGTGAACTTTCCTACGATCAACTTCTTAAAGTTTCAGAAAAAATTCATGCATCATATAAAAAATTAAAGAAAACACATGCTAGCTTGAAATTAAAATTTTTGAACCTACAAAAAGAGCATGAAATTTTGACTAAAGACCATCAAATGATTGATTCAAATCATATGACTTTACTTGATGAATTTGATGAGTTAAATAAAAATTATTATAAATTAGTTAAAAAGTATGATGTATTAAAGTTTCACACACATCACTTGAATCTGATTTTAAGAAGTCTTAAGAGATGGAGAAAAATTTGAGGATAGAAAATGTGATTTTAAAAAGCACTAATTTGAAGATTCAAAATGAATTAGAAACATGTAAGAAAACTAGGATGACACCTACTTTTGATCAATTGCCAAAACTTAGGAAGAGGCATTATAACTCAAACCACTTAAGAAATCCCTTTCCTGGAGTTAGATGTTTTTCATGTGGCATGCTAGGACACATCTCACACACTTGCACGGTTCACCATAGTACATATTAGGTGTGGAGACCTAAGGTGCATGATTCACAGCATACCACACATGCATTATATTATACTCTTCATAATAAGGAACACAAACCTGCTTGGGTTCCTAAATCTAACATTTGATAATTTTGCAGGAGGGCTCTCACAAAAGGCCTCATGAGAGTATATGGTACCTGGACAGTTGATGCTCTCGACATATGAGTGGTGATTCCAACCAGTTTGTTGTACTAGAGTCCAGGACTGGAGGAAAGGTTTCTCTTAGAGACAACACCACAAAGAAGGTAGTACGCGCAGGTATAATTGGTAATTCCAAGAACCTTATGATTGAAAATATTTTGCTTGTAGATGGATTGAAGCACAACTTACTCAGCATCAGTCAACTCTGTGACAAAGGCTTCATCGTGCAATTCTTTGTGAATTCATGCATTGTAAGTTTAAGTAACAACACTATTTTACAGGAAAAGAGGATCAACAAAGTTTACATGCTTGATTTAAATAATATTGAATGTGTTGCTTCATTTTTCTTAAAAATAGTGATTGATGATTCATGGTTGTGGCACCGGAGACTTTGTAATACAAGTATGAAAATCCTTAGGAAAGTGACCCAAAAAGACATAGTTAGAGGTGTCCCCAAACTCAAGTTTTTAAAAGACCACCTTAGTGATGCCTATCAACTAGGAAAGTAAGTCCACTCCACCTTTCATCCCATTAAGGACATTAGCACCTCTAGACCTTTAGAAGTCCTTCACATGGATTTGTTTGGACCCATTAGCACTGCCAGCCTAGGAGGGAAAGTCTATGGTTTTATGATTGTTGATGACTACTCGAGGTTCACTTGGACTAGATTTATTTCTCATAAAAATGAGTCTTTTGAGAAGTTTAAAACATTTTATACTTGGATTCAGAAAAAGCTAGGTTGTGAGATTTTGACCATCCATAGTGATCATGGGGGAGAGTTTGAGAATGAAAGATTTGGAGACTTTTGTGAGGACAAGGGGATTAGCAACAATTTTTCAGCTCCTAGGACCCCTCAGTAGAATGGGGTAGCTGAAAGGAAGAACCGGACCTTGGTGGAAGCCGCTAGAGCCATGCTTGCTGAGTATTCACTTCCAAAATACTTTTGGGCTGAAGCGGTTAACACAGCTTGTTTTGTGTTGAATAGGGTGAATGTTAGAGCAAAATTAGAAAAAACACCCTATGAGATTCTTAAGGGTAGGACACCCAATCTTTCCCACCTTCATGTCTTTGGTTGTAAGGTTTTTATTCACAATAATGGGAAGTCTCACTTGGGAAAATTTGATCCTAAATCTGACAAAGGAGTATTCTTGGGATATTCTAGTATTGGGAAGTCTTTTAGGGTGTTTAACAATAGAACTTTAATGGTGGAAGAGACAACCCATGTAGTATTTGATGAGTCTGATCTTAAGAAAGATGGAGTTGAGAATGATGATGAGGTTGGAGAGATTATTAGTGGTGTAGAAAATTTGGGGAAGGGGGTAGAACACCAAAGTATTGAAGGAGTAGGAGAAGTCACCCAAGGAGTAGAAAATTTTGATTTGGATGAAAGGGTTGGACCTTCTCACACTTTGCCTAGAGATTGGAGATACTCTACAAGTCACCCCAAGTATTTGATCTTAGGAGACCCTTCTAGTGGAGTTAAGACTAGACATGGACTTAGGAAGGAGGAGAACCACACTGCCTTTATCTCAATGACTGAACCCACCACCATTAACCAAGCCCTTACTGATGAGTTTTGGATTTTAGCAATGCAAGAAGAATTGAATCAATTTATAAGGAATGATGTATGAGAGCTTGTAGAGAGACCTAAGGGACAAAGTGTAGTTGGGACAAAGTGGGTCTTTAAGAACATGGTGAATGATTCAGGAGTGGTGGTTAGGAATAAAGCAAGATTGGTGGCTAAGGGGTATAACCAAATAAAAAGGATAGACTTTGAGGAGACTTTTGCCCATGTAGCTAGATTGGAAGCCATTAGAGTGCTATTAGCCTTTGCCTGTTATAAAGGATTTAAGCTTTTTCAAATGAATGTCAAAAGTGCCTTTTTAAATGGGGAAATAAAAAAAGATGTGTTTGTAGAGCAACCTCCAGGTTTTGAGAGTTCCCAATTTCCAAATCATGTTTTTAAATTAAAAAAGGCTTTGTATGGGTTAAAGCATGCATCAAAAGCTTGGTATGAGAGGTTTATCACATTCTTACTAGAGAGGGAATTTGTCAAGGGGAGCGTAGACACCACCCTTTTTCTTAGGAGAGTTGGAGACGATTTACTCATTGTTCAGATTTATGTTGATGATATACTCTTTGGATCTTCTAATAAAAAATTGTGTGATGATTTTTCTAAAATAATGAGTAGAAAGTTTGAGATGAGTTTGATGGGAGAGTTGTCATACTTTTTGGGGTTTAGCATAAAATAATTGGAGGATGGAATATTTTTAAATCAAATAAAATACATAAAGGATATTTTGAAGAAGTATGAGATGGACAAAGCTAAGCCAATTAACACTCCCATGACTTCTAGTACTCCATTGGATAAGGACCCATGTGGTAAGTCTGTTGATCAGAAGAAGTATAGAGGCATGATTGGATCTTTACTTTACTTGACTGCGAGCCGACCTGATATTATGTTTAGTGTTTACTTTTGTGCTAGATTTCAAGATGATCCTAAGGAGTCCCACCTAACTGCTATAAAGAGAATTTTTAGATACCTTTTGGGACCCAAGGCTTAGGGATTTGGTACCTTAGACACAGCACTTCTTTTGAGATTATTGGTTTTTCTGACTCTGATTTTACAGGATGCAAGGTGGATAGTGTTAAGATAGTTGCTATTTGCATGCCATATATTTTTGCAACTTGTATAGTTTTCATAATTCCAAACATTATTGTTCAAATGTGTAGTTATCTCCTAACAATTTTAGAAGATTTTTATTTGCTCTTGTGTGTACTAACATTTCAGGAAAATCAAACTTCATATTATGATGACTTCAAATCAAATTCAACATGATATACTTTATGAATTTGAAGCTTGTACTTTTCTTTGAAATAAAATTGAAAGGGAGTGATTGTAATTTGAGTGAATAAAAACATACACACACATAAAGAGATCATATAAAATTTATACTTATCGTACTGGATGATATCAGATCGTACGGGACAATCAGATAGTTATCTCCTATTGAGCACATGGAACGAATAGGAACTGGCTTGAAAAAAATTTTCTAAGTCCTATTCATCCGGGACGAAATTAAATATCGTCCGAGACGATCTGGTCTCTGTAAAATTTTTGTCCAGACGAAATTAATTATCGTCAGAAAATGAGTTGCTCTCTGTAAAATTTTCGTCCAGACGAAATTAATTATCGTCCAGGACGATCTGGTCTCTGTAAAATTTTTGTCCAGACGAAATTAATTATCGTCAGAAAATGAGTTGATCTCTATAAAATTTTCGTTCAGACGAAATTAATTATCGTTCAGGACGATATGGTCTCTATAAAATTTTCGTCCAGACGAAATTAATTATCGTTAGAAAATGAGTTGCTCTCTGTAAAATTTTCGTTCAGACGAAATTAATTATCGTCCAGGATGATCTGGCCTCTGTAAAATTTTTGTCCAGACAAAATTAAATTATCGTACATGATTATTGGTCCTCTGTAAAATTTTCGTCAAGATGAACAAATTTTCGTCTAGACGATTAACCGACTTAGAACGGTTTTTAGCAGTTTCTAGAACCGACCATGTAATAACCGTTCATACCGGAAGAACTTAGTTCGAACGGGACGATCAGTGTGTATGAAGACATTTCGTACACATATACAAATAGGGTAATTTCAAAGCATTTAAGTAAAATCGTCCAGGATGATCCACGATCGTACGGGACGATCCATTGCGTACAGAATTGAAAACTTATAGTTTTTTGGCGGTTTTCTTTTGTATATATAGTCCAAATTAGACTGCCACCCAATCTTTTTGTCATTTGATCTTCGTGCCTTTTGAGAGAATAGCCAAGGAGAGAGTGTAAGAGTGTATTTAAAGGAGGATTCCTTCCACTGGAGCGTGAAGGCTTCACTTGGAATTTAAAGGTAAGAATCTCTATTTGTGAATTGGGATTACTTCACTCTTTTCTTTCTTCCTTCTAGATTCTTGTGAGAAGATCTGTCAAGGAGAACCGGTTCGCTGCCGACACTTGGAGAGTGTGAACAGCTGAAGGGTTCGCTGCCTACACTTGGAGAGTGTGAACAGCCGAAGGGTTCTCTGCCCACACTAGGAGAGTGTGAAAGGACGAAGGGTTCGCTGCCTACACTTGGAGAGTGTGAACAGCCAAAGGGTTCGCTGCCTACACTTGGAGAGTGTGAACAACCGAAAGGTTCTCTTCCCACACTAGGAGAGTGTGAAAGGATGAAGGGTTCTCTGCCCACACTAGGAGAGTGTGAAAGGAAGGACAATTCTCTGCCCACACTAGGAGAGTGTGAAAGGACGAAGGATTCTCTACCCACACTAGGATTGTGTGAAAGGACGGATGGTTCTCTGCCAACACTGGGGATTGTGTAAAAGGACGGACGATTCTCTTCCAACACTGGGGATTGTGTAAAAGGATGACAGTTCTCTGCCGCACCGAGTAGTGGTAAAAAGAGTGTGTTGTAAAGGCTTCTCCGCCTTGCTGTGGGTGCAAAAGGAGAGTCACTATTGGTATTAGTGCAATACTCAGAGGGTGCCTCTGGGGAGTGGATGTAGGTCTTGTTTTAGACCGAACCACTATAAATCTGGTGTCATTTACTTTACTATTTTTACATTTCTGCATTTTAATTTCAGTTTTAAAAAACTCTGTGGTTGAAAAATGTTTTCTACAAAACTTAAAAGAAAAATTTTCATTTCGGTTCAACTTAAATTCAAAGAGGGATTTAAATTTTTAAACTACCAATTCACCCCCCCCCCCCTTTTGGTAGCCTTGGGACATTAACTTTGGCTTAACAACCTAATTACTAGACTCAACAAGTGGTATCAGAGCATCGTTTCAAAATCATAAGTTTGAACTACTTTTTGATTAACGTAGATGACTACATTCGGAAACCGAAACACACCTGAGGGTTACTCTATTACTAGACCTCCACTGTTTGACAATATTCTTTTTGATTTTTGGAAAACACGCATGTCTACTTTCTTACAGTCACTTGATTATCGTATGTGGATTCTAGTCCAGGAAGGTTACACAAAACCAACTAGATTAGTTGATGGAGTTAGGGTAGAAACACCTTTTGCAGATTGGACTATAGAAGAATGTGACTTAGCACAATTATATGCCAAATGTCTAAATAGTTTCTTTTGTGCTTTAAAATCTGAAGACTACATGCGGGTTTCCACTTGCAAAAGAGGAAAGGATATATGGGATAGACTTTGTATAACTTATGAAGGGACAAATGAGATTAAGCAATCAAGACTCAATATCTTGTTACATGACTATGAATTGTTTCGCATGAAACCTAATGAATCTATTTCTGACATGTACTCAAGATTCACACAAATTGTCACTTCTTTGCATGCACTTGGTAGGGAATTAACTAATGCTGAAATGATTAATAAGATTCTTTGATGTTTACCTACTGCTTATGATGCTAAAATTACTGCAATTACAGAGTCTAAAGATCTTAACATTTACTCTATTGACAATCTTCTTGGTTCACTCATTGCTTATGAGCAAGGAGTAAGTCAAAGAAAAATTGATGCAGGTGAACCACGAAAGGAGAAGAATATTGCACTAAAGGTGGAAGAGTCAGAGAGTGAACACTCATAACCTAAGGATGAAGACGATATTGCATTGATGACTAGATAATTCAGAAGCTTTTTATAGAGAAAGCAGAAGAGACGCCAGCAATGGAATAGAGGTAAGTTTAACAGAAATGGCAAGGTTTCTAGTGAAGTGATTTGTTATGAATGCAAGAAACCAGCTTATATCAAGACTGATTGCCCAAAACTCAAAGCCACTCCTAGCAAGGAGAAGGTAGAGGAGAAACCAACTGTAAAGAAGGGCAAGAAGAAGTTTCAAAGAGCTTTTTGGGCGGACTCAGCTTCAGACTCATCTGAGACTGAAAAATAAGAAGAAGTCACCAACCTTTGCTTGATGGCAGACAATGTTGATGAATCAGATAAAGAAGAGGTATGTGACTTAACCTATGATGAATTATTTGAAGTTTATGAACACATGCATGATGCATATAGGAAAATGAAAAAGATGCATGCTAGTGTAAGTTTTGAATTAGAAGAGCTTAAGAAGGAGCATGAAATCCTTAGGAAAGATCATGCATTAATAGAGAACAACCACATGAAACTTCGTGACGAATATGATGACTTGAATAAGAATTTTGTGAATCTAAAATCATTCTATGCTGATCTTGAAAGAGATTTTAAAAAATTTAAGGATGAATCTGAGAGGAAAACATATAGAATCAGTTATACAAATCGACTCTTGAAAGAAATGAATTCATTTTATAAATTGACAATAAGAGCTCTTGAGGATAATAGGATACCCCCCAAAATATAAAATTTTACAAATCTTAAATATTATCCTAAATATATGGAATCCCTTAGAAAACAAACAAATGGAAGAAAACTTAAGAATACTTTTCCTAATGTTAAATGTAATAATTGCGGATTTTTGGGACATATCGCTCACACCTGTAGTTTGAAGATGAAAACTTATTTGCTGTGGAGACCTAAGATGCATAAATCTAAACATATCATATATGCATCTGATTATAAATTGCTAAAAGGTGAACCCAAACTTGTTTTGATTCCCAGGTCTAACATTTGAGAGTTTTGCAGGATTGCTCTCATACAAGACCTCGTGGGAGCATATGGTACCTGAACAGCGGATGTTCACAGCATATGACTGGAGATACTGCTCAATTCATAACACTGGAAGCTAAGAGTGGAGGCAAGGTTACACTTGGAGATAATACCACAAAGAAAGTGGTTGGATCATGTATGATTGGAAATTTGAAAAACTATTCATGGATAATGTGTTATTGGTTGAAGGCTTAACACATAATTTGTTAAGTATAAGTCAGCTATGTGATAAGGGCTATAATATTAAATTTTTACCTACTAGCTGCATATTAAGCCTAAATGGGAAAAATGTTTTAAATGGTAAAAGGGTAAATAATGTTTACATGCTAGATTTGAATTGTATTCAATCTCCTACTACTTTTTGTTTTAAAACTGTTTCTGATGAATCATGGCTTTGGCATAGGAGACTTTGTCATTCTAGTATGAAAAACCTTAGGAGAATTACCCAAAAAAACTTAGTGAGAGGTATACCAAAACTAGACTTTACTAAGGACCACCTTTATGATGCATGTGAATTAGGAAAACAAGTGAAGTCCTCTTTTAAGTCTAATAAGGATCTTAGAACTAGTAAATCATTGGAAATTCTTCACATGGATCTTTTTGGACCAGTAGGAATTGTAAGTCTATGAGGGAAGGTATACGGATTTGTTATTGTGGATGATTTCTCAATATTCACTTGGGTTAGATTTCTTTTTCATAAGAGTGAATCGTTTGAGGAATTCAGAAATTTTTCAACTTGGATTCAAAGAAAACTAGGAATTGAAATAATTTCTATACAAAGTGATCATGAAGGAGAATTTGAAAATGAAAGATTTGAAAATTTTTATAAAGAAAAAGGGATTGATCACAATTTTTCTGCACCTAGAACCCCTCAACAAAATGGGATAGTTGAAAGGAAAAACAAAACATTAATTGAAGCCACCCGAGCAATGTTGGCAGAATACTCACTTCCTAGATATTTTTGGGCTGAGGCGGTTAGCACTGCATGCTATATTCTGAATAGGGTGAATGTAAGATCAAATTTAAATAAAACACCAAATGAGTTGCTAAAAGGTATAAAATCTAACTTGTCTCATTTGCATGTTTTTTGTTGCAAAGTGTTCATTCATAACAATGGAAAATCTGCCTTTGGAAAATTTGATCCAAAATCAGATGAAGGAATTTTTGTTGGATATTCAAGTGTTGGAAAATCTTATAGGGTATTCAACAAAAGAACTTTAGTCATTGAAGAAACCACAGATGTTGTATTTGATGAATATGGAAATTTGGAAGAGCCAAATGTTGTTGAAGAAGAGATTGAGGAAAACTCCCAAAAGATTGATAGATAAAATTTGGAAGAAAATGTGGAAAAAATTTTGGAGAGAGAAAACCCTTTGCCTAGAGATTTGAGATTTTCTAAAAATCATCCAAGGGAATTAATTTTAGGTGAACCTAGTGAGGGTGTTAGAACTAGGCGTGGATTAAATAAGGAAGTCAATCATTCAGCCTTTATTTCAACAATAGAACCCACTAATATTGATCAAGCACTTTCTGATGAATTTTGGATATTGGCCATGCAAGAAGAGTTGAATCAATTTGTAAGAAATAAAGTGTGGGAATTAAACTCAAGGCCAAAAGATCAAAGTGTTGTTGGAACCAAGTGGGTGTTCAAAAATAAAATGAATGACTCAGAGGTAGTCATTAGAAATAAGGCTAGATTAGTTGCTAAGGGGTATAATTAAATTGAAGGAATTGATTTTGAGGAGACCTTTGCACCTGTAGTAAGACTTGAAGCAATTAGGGTTTTACTTGCCTTTGCCTGTTTTAAAGGTTTTAAGTTATTTCAAATGGATGTCAAAAGTGCCTTTTTGAATGGGGTTATTGAAGAAGATGTTTTTGTAGAACAACCTCCAGGGTTTGAAAATTCAAAATACCCAAATCATGTTTTCAAGTTAAAAAAGGCATTATATGGATTGAAACAGACACCTAGGGTTTGGTATGATAGGTTGAGCACCTTCCTACTTGAAATATCTTTTGAAAAAGGAAGTGTGGATACAACTCTCTTGTTAAAGAAATTTGGAAATGATATACTCATTGTTCAAATTTATGTGGATGATATCATTTTTGGATCTTCAAATAAAAATCTTTGTGATGATTTTTCTAAAATAATGAGTAGTGAATTTGAAATGAGACTAATGGGAGATTTAAATTACTTTCTAGGTTTTAGCATTAAGCAACTTGAGGAGGGTACATTTCTTAGTCAAACTAAATATATTAAGGACATCCTCAAAAAATATGAAATGGACAATGCTAAACCTGTTAGTACACCAATGAGTTCCTCAGTTCAGTTGGATAAGGACCTTAAGGGAAAATCTATTGATCAAAAGAAATATAGAGGGATTATTGGATCTTTGCTTTACTTAACTGCTAGCCGACCATATATTATGTTCAGTGTTTGCTTATGTGCTAGATTTCAATCAGATCCAAAAGAATCACATTTGACAGCAGTGAAAAGGATTTTAAGATACTTACTAGGAACTCAAAACTTAAGAATTTGGTATCCTAAGTTTAGCTCTTCATTTGAAATTGTTGGTTATTCAGATTCTAACTTTGCAGGCTGTAGAGTGGATAGAAAAATCACTTCTAGATCATGTCAATTTATTGGAAATTGATTAGTTTCTTGGTCCAGTAGAAAACAAAATTCAATGGCCCTATCTACTGCAGAATCAAAATACATTGCATTAGGAAGTTGTGTGGCACAAGTACTTTGGTTAAAATAACAATTGATTGATTTATGATTAACTATAGGCACTATTCCAATTTATTGTGACAATACTAGTGCTATTTGCATTTCCAAAAATCCTATTCAACATTCTAGAATCAAACATATTGACATAAGACATCATTTCATAAGGGATCATATATCCAAGGGAGAAATTGAACTTACTCATATTTCAACTGAAAATCAACTTGCATATATTTTTACAAAACCTTTAGCCTTTGATACCTTCAGTACATTAAGAACAAGGCTTGGTGTTATTGATTTGAATGCTTAAATAAAAATATTTTTGCAACATTGATATTTATGTTTTCGTAGTTTATTTTTCTTTATGTTTGTTGTACTTGTGTTTGTTTTAATATTTATTGTGTTAGTGTTTATTTTAGTGTTTGTTTTAGTTTGTTTTTATTAAAAATTCAGTGTATTTTTTTTATTATTTTGATATTGTGAAATGATCGTATAATCCTTTTCATAAATATCAATATATATTGTAGTTGATTTAATTTTAAATTGTTTTTGAAATGTGTTTAGTTCTTATGAATTTCATTAGTCTTTTTAATCTTAATTGTGCTTAAATTAGATTGTGATTTGAGATTAATTACATTAGAAAATCTAGTCTTTTTAAATTTAAAATTTGTTTATAACTTGTTATAGTTAGAATTTTTAATTTCATGTCTATTTATTTAGACTACATAAAAGTTAATATTATTATTGCAATTTAGATGTTTTTCTTATTTCGTATTTCTTTGCTCAAGTGATATTTATGCACTTAAAAAAATTTGAAATTTTATATTATTGATCTTGGAAAGAATTGGTTTCAATTACTCTTGAAATTTGTACAAAGAGTACAAAAATTAAAAGGAATGCGCAAAGGTTCGCAAATATGAAAAAGAGGTACAAAATTAGCCCAATGTCAAAAAATGCACAAAAATGTGCCAAAAATTTGAAAAATATGCGTAAAGCGCCACATGTGGTAATTCTTTTCTTTCTAGATTCTTTCAATCTCCTAATTCAAATTGATCTTATGTTCATTTATATTTATTAAACTTTGAAATATAGAATTTTTTATTCATCTCTCTTGTAATGATTTTCTATATTCAAATGTCTAAATTGAATCATATTTTTGATAAATTCTTTTTACTTATAATGTTATATCACTTCTTAAATTCTATGAATTTCTATGATTTACCTAATGTTATTAGTTTTAGATTGCATACCTTATATCAATTACCATTTAGATTAAATTTTCAAATGAATTTCATATAATTACTTACATTTCTTGTCTACATCAATTATTATGTGTTTGTATGTTTTGCTTGTATTTTGATATTGTGTCATTTGGCTTATGTTATTGTGCTTATGTTATTGTCTTTTTTTTTTAATTTTTGTTAACAATTTTTGAAAAACAAAAAATTATGTTCTTTGGTTCACAATGCCTCCTTATTTTCATGTATACATCAATTCAGGGAGAGTTTAGGAGATTTGTTTAACTAGAAATCATACAAACAATAATTGTTTTTCCATCATCAAAAAGGGGGAGATTGTTAAGATAGTTGCTATTTACATGCCTTACATTTTTGCAACTTGTATAGTTTTGATGATTCCAAATATTATTGTTCAAATGTGTAGTTATCTCCGAACAATTTTAGAAGATTTGTATTTGCTCTTATGTGTACTAACATTTCAGGAAAATCAAACACCAAACTATGATGACTTCAAATCAAATTCAACATGAGATACTTTGTAAATTTGAAGCTTGTACTTTTCTTTGAAATAAAATTGAAAGGGAGTGATTATAATTTGAGTGAATAAAAACATACACACACACACATAAGGAGATCATATAAAATTTATACTGATCGTACGAGAAGATATCAGATCATACAGGACGATCAGACGGTTATCTCCTATTGAACACATGGAACGAATAGGAACTGGCTTGAAAAAATTTTTTTAAGTCCTATTCGTCCAGGACGAAATTAAATATCGTCCGAGATGATCTGGTCTCTGTAAAATTTTCGTTCAGATGAAATTAATTATCGTCAAAAAATGAGTTGCTCTCTGAAAAATTTTAGTTCAGACAAAATTAATTATCGTCCAGAATGATCTGGTCTATGTAAAATTTTCGTCCAGACGAAATTAATTATCGTCAGAAAACGAGTTGCTCTATGTAAAATTTTTGTCCAGACGAAATTAATTATCGTCCAGGACGATCTGGTCTCTGTAAAATTTTTGTCCAGACGAAATTAAATTATCGTACATGACAATTAGTCCTCTGTAAAATTTTCGTCCAGACGAA
This sequence comes from Dendrobium officinale, assembly GCA_019514585.1. NCBI lineage: Eukaryota > Viridiplantae > Streptophyta > Magnoliopsida > Asparagales > Orchidaceae > Dendrobium > Dendrobium officinale. The sequence continues at coordinate 23,357,297 of CM033685.1, read as the reverse complement.
CAAATTTTCGTCCAGACGATTAACCGACTTAGAACGGTTTTCAACAGTTTCTAGAACCGACCTTGTAATAACCATTCGTACCGGATGAACTTAGTTCATACGGGACGATCAGTGCGTACGAAGACATTTCGTACACATATACAAATAGGGTCATTTCAAAGCGTTTAAGTAAAATTGTCCAGGACGATCCACGATCGTACGGGACGATCCACTGCGTACAGAATTAAAAACTTGGAGTTTTTGGGCGGTTTTCTTGTCTTTTGTATATATAGTCCAAATTAGACTGCCACCTGATCTTTTTGTCATTTGATCTTCGTGACTTTTGAGAGAATAGCCAAGGAGAGAGTGTAAGAGTGTATTTAAAGGAGGATTCCTACCACTGGAGCGTAAAGGCTTCACTTGGAGTTTAAAGGTAAGAGTCTCTACTTGTGAATTGGGATTACTTCACTCTTTTCTTTCTTCCTTCTAGATTCTTGTGAGAAGATCTGTCAAGGAGATCCGGTTTGCTGCCGACACATGGAGAGTGTGAACAGCCGAAGGGTTCGCTGCCTACACTTGGAGAGTGTGAACAGCCGAAGGGTTCTCTGGCCACACTAGGAGAGTGTGAAAGGACGAAGGGTTTACTGCCTACACTTGGACAGTGTGAACAGCCGAAGGGTTCACTGCCTACACTTGGAGAGTGTGAACAACCGAAGGGTTCTCTGCCCACACTAGGAGAGTGTGAAAGGACGAAGGGTTCTCTGCCCACATTAGGAGAGTGTAAAAGGACCGACGGTTCTCTGCCCACACTAGGAGAGTGTGAAAGGACGAAGGGTTCTCTAACCACACTAGGATTGTGTGAAAGGACGGATGGTTCTCTACCAACACTGGGGATTGTATAAAAGGACGGACGGTTCTCTGCCAACACTGGGGATTATGTAAAAGGACGATGAATCTCTGCCGCACCTGGTAGTGGTGAAAAGAGTGTGTTGTAAAGGCTTCTCTGCCTTGCTGTGGGTGCAAAAGGAGAGTTACTATTGGTATTAGTGCAATACTCAAAGGGTGCCTCTGGGAGTGGATGTAGGTCTGGTTTTAGACTGAACCACTATAAATCTAGTGTCATTTACTTTACTATTTTTACGTTTCTGCATTTTAATTTCAGTTTTAAAAAACTCTGTTGTTGAAAAACGTTTTTTACAAAACTTAAAAGAAAAATTTTCATTTCGGTTCAACTTAAATTCAAAGAGGGATTTAAATTTTTAAACTACCAATTCACCCCCCCTCTTGGTAGCCTTGAGACATTAACTTAGGCTTAACAACCTAATTAATAGACTCAACAGATAGAAAAAGCACTTTAGGAACTTGTCAATTCATTGGACAGTCTTTGGTCTCTTGGTCTAGTAGGAAGCAAAACTCTGTTGCACTTTCCACTGCTGAAGCTGAGTTCATTACTCTTGGAAGTTGTGTGGCCCAAGTCCTTTGGTTGAAACAACATGTATTGGATTTAGGATTACCTGTAGGCACCATCCCAATCTTTTGTGACAACACTAGTTCCATATGCATCTCTAAGAATCCTATCCAACATTCAAGGACTAAACACATTGACATTAGGCATCACTTCATTAGAGATCATGTGACTAAGGGAGACATTGAGTTACACCATGTGACAACTGAAAATCAATTGGCTGACATCTTTACTAAACCACTGGCCTTCGACACTTTCAGTTTTTTAAGGACCAGATTGGGTGTGATTGACATAAATGCATGAAACTTGATCTATTAGTTACTTTCTTTTGCTTTTGTTTCTTTTTCTCTTAGTTTTTGGTGTGTTTTTTTTTTTTTTCTTACTTAATTTTTTAAAATCATCGCTGAAATAATAACATATTCCATGCTCTTGTTTTTGAAAATTTATAGTCAATGTATTTTTCATCTCTTAATCTCTTAGATGGTAAAAATATTTTTTGACTGTGTCTCTTTCTCTAACCTATTTTAGTGGCATAGTTTTCTTTTCTAATCAAAAATCTATTTCAAATTAAAGATTGTGTATGAAATTAAGAATTTTTCTTAAGCTTGCTTAAGCAAATCTATCTTGTATTTATAATGTTTAAAGTTTTTTGTCATATCAAGACCCCTTGTTACTCTTGTCTTTGATTATTGATTCTGCTTGTGGTAATTCTTCCTTATGTTAGAGAGAGCTCTTATTCTCTAATATCTAAGAAGATATACTCACAACTAAGGATTTTTTTTAAGAGGTTATAAAAGAGAATGTAGCTTGCAAAAATAAAAAATAATTTGGCTAATGATGCCACCATCAAAAGAAGCGCAAAGACACAAAAATTGAAAATCTATAAAAAGATGCGCAAAGCGCCACTCAATTGACAAGAGGCATAAAATGAGCCCGTTCAAAAGTAAGCTATTCTCTTTTTTTAAATCTTTTAGAACTTAGAAGTTTTGATTCTCAAAGGCTTGATTTTGATTGTTTTGCGATCGTGACAGATTTGCTTTGGTTCATTATTTTATAAAGATATTCTTTCTTAAATCAAGTGATGGATGGATACTTTTTCTGATATCCAATTAATTCTTTGAGTTAGGTCATTGATTTCAAAAGACGATTCTACCCTAAGAAAACGACTGGGCTAAGGGTAACCATGATCGGATATTCTACAACTCTTTGGCTTGTTGAGATTGTTAACTCATTAACCCACAAGTTTTTAAATCAATCACATGGAATACTACATCATTTTCATGCATTAGTTTCAAAAAAAAAAAAAAAAAAAAAAATTGTTTTGCTTTTGCTTTTTTTGTGTTCCCTCCTCCTTTTTGATATGTCAAAAGGCAGAGAAGCTTATGATGTTTTTACACTTGTCAATCCCGAAATTTTATTACTAACTGTCTTCGTAGTGTTTTGCCATCATCAAAAAGGGGGAGATTGTTGCAAATCTATTTTCATGACTTATGTTTTGATGATTGACAAACACTATTGATTCTCTTGGACTGCCTGTTACTTCTAACTTTTTAGGAATCGAAGATCGGACGAATAAACGAAGCCAGTTCAAGATTGCGTAGGTTTAGGGTTGAGTCAGTATGTACTTTATTTTTTCTCTTCTTGAGTCTATTTGTAATGATCAAAGAGACTGATGCTAAGTAACCCTACACACACACACAAACTTGAGAGACTTAGAATTTATGTTTTTACTCATATCGGCCAGGACGATATTTACATCGTCCTGGACGATCGGGCTTAAAATAGAAAATCTAAACAAGGATTCTTAATTAAGGTAGCCGTCATCAACAGATCGTCCTGGACGATACATGTATCGGCCAGGACGATAAGCTCAAAACAGAAAGAAGTTGCCGCCATAGACAATTAAGGTATTATGTATTTTTTAATAATCGGCCAGGACGATCAATTATCGGCCTGGACTATATTCACAAATTATGCCTTAATTGATCAGGAAATCAAGGGAGTAATTAAGGATGATTGATACGATCATATCGTCCTAGACGATCGTAGGATCGGCCAGGACGATCTAGTCAAAAACCTTAGTTACTTCTGGACGATAAATATCGGTCAGCTCAAATTTAGGGCGATACTCTGGACAATTTTCCTCTGATTTGAACTGATCGGCCGGGACAATCATGAGATCGGCCTGGATGATCAAGCCAATTTTAAATTTTCCAGTTTACATTCAGGGCGATGCTCTGGCTGATCTTCTGAGATTTGCACTGATCGACCAGGACGATGTCCATATCGGCCTGGACGATATTGTCGGCAACTTGCAATGAATGAGCTCCTTTGAAGCTCTTCTATTTAAGAGCTCTTGTTCAACATTTTGAACAATCTTTTGTTGCTGCCTTGACCTGAGAAGGCCTTGAGGAGAGAAAGAGAGAGAGGGAGAGAGAGAGGATCTTGTGAGGGGGAGCTTATGAGGAGATTCACAAGGGTTGCTTCAAGGATCGCTCTGCTTCTTCTTTGTTTAGAGTTTCTCGTCTGTGGAAGGGTCGGTAGAGGTAAGGAGTCAGCATCTGATTGTGGTTCTCTGCCACCTTCAGGAAGAAGCAAAACGAGATAGGTTCTCTGCCTTGCCGGGGTGGCAAAAAGAGGTTCGTTATAAAGGCTTCTCCGCCTAGCTGTGGGGGCTAAAGGAGAGTCATGATTGTAGTGCAATACTCGGAGGGCGCCTCAGGGGAATGGACGTAGGTCGAGTTGACCGAACCACTATAAATCTATGTGTTCTTGTTTCTTGCTTCCACACTTTAATTCATGCATTTATTTTTCTCGTGGTGTGATTTTGGCTTATGTGATCTTTTGTTCTTTGTGAAAAGAAAAATTTTAAAATACAAATTCACCCCCCCTCTTGGTTAGCTTGGGCCAGTTCTATAGGGCTTAACATCTCTAACGAACTTTCACATTAGTTAGGACATGGGTACTAGTGTTGTGTAGAACACTAAACCTAATTTAGATTTAGGATTTGAGGCTACTACATTTGATTTTGTAGTATACCTAAATGGTAGGTTAGTCTCCTTCCCTTTTGGAGCTATAAACCCTACCTATCTGTATCACAGGATGTCGCCACATCCATCCTTTTCTCTAGACTGTGTCAAGTGCTTGGCTTTCTTTTCTCCAGTTTCATCTTCGGTACCTTAGTCCCTCCAGATATCACTATGAGCCGTCTGTGTTGACTAAGCCATTTGAACACTTTCTTTCCATTTGAATAGGACTTCCTAGTCTTAGCTCTATGTGTCGATCCCATTTTTGGAAAGGATAATATATAATCATTAATCGAGAGTTTTCTCAGGCTCCGCCCTGAGACGTAATTAATCACGGGGGCATGTGCCCATGGGAAACTAAATTCGACATCTACTAAACCCCACTCGAGATGATATATCGAGCGGGGGAAACCCGTATCTGTGATCAGGACATATATATTATTACCCATCAAGGTGCGGAGGCGAGAGCCGCTATCCTCCATGGTTAATCGTATGTATGGTACAATCTTCCCTTCAAATTGCTCGTTTGTGCGGAACACAGAGGCCGCGTTCGTCTTTATCCCTCGGGTAGGTGCGGTCGTATACCCCTCTACTATGTTGCAGTCGTAGCGGTGTTCCTTTTGGAGGTCCACAATCTCCTAAGCATTTCCACACCACTATTAGAATATCATGAGGTTCAACAGCTTTTTCACACTTCATTTTCTTTAAAGCCTCTCTAACTTCAGTTTTATTAATACGACGATAAAAATAGAAATTTTATTTTTATTTAGGGTGTTAAGGTCACTAAATTCAATCATATTATCACATTCTTCATTAAAAGTTTAGCAAAATATCTCATCCATCTTTGTTGAATATCATCTTCTAAGAAAAGTACTTTCTGATCTCTGTCCTTAATACATTTCACTTGAACTAAATCATTACTACTCCTATCTCTTTATTTGACTAACTTATACATATATCTTTCTCCCTCCTTAGTATCTAATATATTATATAAATTATTAAAAGTTAATATATTTGCATTGCATAATGCATTCTTAGATTTGGATTCTACCACCAATTATGTTTATTATAAGGAGCTTTTCCCTTTGATACTCCAAGCACATCTTTTGCAATATTTTTAATATCAATAGCCACTTTATCCCACATAACATTAGCATCATCATGCACAGACAAAAGTTTAAGATCTAAAATCTTATTCTCAAAAATATTTTTTTTATGGTGTTTAAGATTCATTAGTCATTGACATAAAGCTCCTATCTACTCAATCACCTGGTATCCCTTCCTATATGGATGATGATATTGTCAACCATCCACCATTGCCTTTTTTTTACATTTCTTGCTAATCATCACCTTATCCTTCTATAGACTATAATCTAACATTCATCAAATATTGATGTCAAACATCCATCAGCCACCAACATCCTATGCATCAACTAAACTTCAGTTTTAGCCTTGTAAAATGATGTAAACTTATTCTTAACCATCACTTGAATTATTTGAGCTCTATGGGATGCATGGTTGACAATGGTTTACCCATGTTAAACAAGTTTGTCCAGAAGCTCCGTTAAATCCTAAATGATTTTATATGCATGCGCCTGTGTCAAAATAACTTGTAAACCCAAGGATTGGTCCTTAGGACTTCTACATTCATCTTTGAGCTTGTATAAACTCATTTGAAGTCACGGTTGACCATGGTAGACAATGATTAGTAATGTTTACCATATGGATGCCACTTCATCTGAAATGCCATATCATTGATTCAATCAATTTCAAACTATAGAATTGCATCCTAAACATTATAAACACTTGCATAAACATGTCTAAACTCAATAGAATCCATGATAAGCCATGGTTCACCATATTTTACCATGTTGACCAATTAAGTGCATTTTGACCAAAATAGCCTTTTCATGCCGTATTTCATTTCAAACAATGACATGCATCCCTAAATCTTCCAAACACTGCTATAAACTTTCCTAAACCTAATGAACCCACCCATTTTGCTAGGTTGACCAAGTCCACCTAGCTTGATTAAATGAGCAATAAGGATGCTATACATTTGACTAAATAATTTCTACTAATTGGCCTGCAATTAAACCTACCTAAATGAACCTAAATTTCCTGATGGATCTAAACTCGAATGCTTATGCATTTGGCTAGCTATGGTGACCCATTTGGGCTAGCTCATGTTAGTCTAAAGTGCACACAAACCATCAATTCACTCATCCAACCCAACTGGAACCAACCAAAGCATGCAAAGCCTACCCTTGGACTCCCTAAATATGGCCTAAGCTAACCTAGCCATTGGTTGGTCATGTGCTAGAAAAAAATTCCTTTGATTGAAGCTGTTGAATTTGAATTTGATCCATATAATCAATACTCTCAATTGGCTTACTTCTAGAGTGTTCGGTACACTTGTTTATGTTCCACTACTTAATCATGAATAGCCATAACAACCTATAAAACCATCCCTTAGTTGAATTTTTAGTAACATACAATCTGAATTTTCTACAAATTCTCTAGTTTCTGGAGGGCAAGGGTTTGATTCCATCATTCCCTATTCTTCCCAGTGAGAAAGAAAGTGAAATTGAGGATTACCCCAACTTCCACTAGCTTATGAGTAGTAATTTGATCGAGCTCTGATAAAGTATAATTTGACAAATTTGAAGTTTTGATCTAGGCATCCTAAGCCCTTGAAGTTTGAGAAAGATTATTCCCTGGCCCAAGATGAATTCTGTTGAAACTTAGTTTTCAAAACTATGTTTTTATGTCATGAGTGTTTTTAATAATGCCAAAATCCTATTGTATTGATTACTATTTCTCCTAATATATAATATACATATTTTATTTGTGTTGTTTATGTGTACTAATATTTTAGAAAAATCATACACCAAACTGCTGAACCAAGATTTCAAGATAGATTAGATTTGGGTTTATTTTAATTGAAGTATGTATTTTTTTCTTCTTGAGTGTGTGAGTGTGATTGTAATTAGGTAACCATTCAAACACACTGTGGGAGTGAGCCAAAACATGTATTTTTAAAACTAATCAAATATACGATTCTAGAATCGTACTGGACGATTTAACAAGAAAATTCCTTTAGAACATAGTTAATCAAATCATGCCTTAGAAATTTTCAATGTATTGTTCATATTGTTTGAATTTGGATTCATAAGAAATGGGTACGTACCAGTTCATCCCAAATAAAATTACCATTGTTTGAACTGATTGTACTATATAAAATGAGTTTCATATATACGACGTCCAGAGTATAAAATGGGTACATACTAGTTTGTCCCATATGAATAGATAAATTTTTTGAGCCGTTCGTATTGTATGAAATTACTTTGTACAGATAACGTCTAGAGTATAAAATGGGCTCATCCATGTTCGTGCCATATGAAGCATGATTTAATTTAACCTATTTATATTATATAATGTAGGGTTCATACAGACGACCACTAAAGTACGAAATGGGTACATACACAATTGTACCGGACGAATCTGTTCAGTTTTGAACTGTTTGTACTGTATAATGTCAATTCGTATATATGACTACCATAGTACGAAATCACTTCATACAGGATCGTACATGGATTTTTTGAATTATTCATATGTATGAAGTATGATTGTACTGCACGATCCAACATTGTCAAATTAATTTTTTTTTTGTTTTCAAGATGATTTTTTCTATCATTCATATTCAAGAGTCCTAAAAACTGACTAACACATCTTCTACTGTAAATTTCTTTTAAGAGTGCACTTGGAGAGTGTTTAGGAGAGTGTCTTGGGATTGGAGAGTGAGAGATCTCTTAAGAGAGATTTGTAAGAGTTATTTTCCTACTAAGAAGCCTTCTCTGGACACCATTCGAAAAGTTTTTTTAACCCAAAGCTAAATGGTGAGGTCTTTATTACATTGCTGGATCCTTCTCGCATACAGATCAAATTGACAAATGACCTAGACTATTGTAGGGTTTTTTGCCATAGATCTTATCTGGTTTTCAACTGCTATATGAAATTAACTAGGTGGTTGCCTTGCTTGGACGTTGGATTTGAGTCACTTGTTATCCCGATTTGGATTTCTTTTCCTCACCTTCATCCCCATTTGTACACCCTTCGCATTCTTCATGGTATTGGCGCTATCTTTGGCGAATAGTTGAAAATTAATGAAGCAACTTCTATAGGCTCATGGCCTTCTATTGCTCGTGTCTTAGTGGAGTTTGATATTACTAATTCTTATCCTAATCAAGTCTGGTTAGGCTCTAAAATTTTATGGTATGTCCATGAGGTTGTTTTTGATGAGTTCCCCCCTTTGTGCATCTTGTAAGTGTATTGGTCATGTTCCGGGTAAATGTCGTCCTGGATCGACTGTTCCCCCTAATGTCACTCTTATTCCGAGCTCTAACTTAGTCCCTACTATTTTTGATAATGTTGTTGTCCCTTCTGTAATGATGCCTGAGGTGTAGGGATTGGATTGTGACGTTAGTATTCATGAGGATGAAATTACTGTTTTGCCTCCTATTAATGAGCTGGGGTATTCGGTGCCTACTTCTCCTAACCCGTTGCATGTTAATTTGTTTAACAATGTTACTTTAGTCGATGAGATTAGTGCCGCTGGGTTTACTGTGAAGGCTCCTGAGGATTTTGTGCCTGGGGTCTTTGCACCTCGGGTTTATGCTAGTGTTGGTGATCTTTTGGGTGAGTCTGGCATCCCTAATTCTTGCCTTGTTGTGTATGGGGTGGAAGTTGTGCCTTGTGTGGCTGTGGAGGATTATGGTGAGTCTCGACTGCCTTGCTCATCGGCTAATTTGAGTGGGGATACTTTGGTTACACCCTCGGGTGTGGTGTGTGTGGGATATGGTGTTGTTCCTACTATTAATTCTCCAGTTATGTCAACTTTAAATTTTGTTGAAGTCCCTATTAATTTAGTCTCCCCTAAGGCGTTGGTTGCTCAAGTAGGTGCCAATTCGGGGGAGAATATTAGGATGCAATTTGATTGGCTTCAATGCTCTTCTGATTCTTCTTCGGAAACTAGTGAGGATGATGAACCTGGGGTTGATTTTCCCTTACTGAATGATCGTCCTATTGTTTTTGTTTCTTCTCGTGGGAGGAAATAAGTTGTGGGTTAGTGTTGTTGTCTTTGGTTGATTCTCGGTTGTTTTTGCTTCTTCTCGATGATGATTTTTGCATTGATTGGCTTTGCTTGTGCTGGTTCATTGGAGCTTCGATTTATATTTACAGTTGGTCATTTGGTTTGCTAGGCAATGATGTGGCTGGGGCTCGCTTCTCCGTCGATATGGCTTGTGCCAACCTTTGGTGGTGGTCTCTTGCTCGGTTAGGTTGGCAGCATCGTGTTTTACTGCTATCTTCACCAAATTGGATGGTCTGAGCTTAGCTTCAGGGAAGCTGGAAGACTCGATCAATTACTGAGCCCGTTGGGTTGAATTTCCATTGTATTTTCTATTGTTTCCATGTCATTCGGCTCCTGTGCTTCTTGTACTCCTTTTATGATTTTAATAAAGTTTTTTGTTAGAAAAAAAAAAAAAGAAAATCTAAGCAAAATTCCATATACGGGTCGCATTTATCAAGGGAGGTTGAAAACAAAATCATGATTATCATTTTCCTTCTGTTTGGCGGAACAGTCATGATTTCATTATATAACAAATTGTTTGATGATATTGTGGTACTGAATGGATACTTTAGAACATCTAATTCCCACATTGAACGACCTTGAATCCATCAAACGTAGTGTGGGCGCCCACCGTCGTTTTAAATGGTCAGTACCTTGTTCGTTGCATGTAAAGTGCACTTCCTCGTCAGTATTGAACTATGTAATTATTTAGATTAGGGATTAAATATATTTAAAGGATACAAATGAATAAGTTAAGAAATTTGATTAACTTTAGAGGATAGGAAATAAAACTGAAGAAATGAAATGCCTCTTAACATGATAAGTAGAAATATTTTATATTTGGGAATAAATTTTATGGGAACTTTTATGCAATCAATTGAAAACGAATATATTTTGATAGCAGTTGATAATGTCTCAAAATAGAAACTCCTAAAATAGATGATTAAGTAGTAATTAAATTTTTAAAAAAAATTATTGTTTTAATAGGGAGACTCCATATTATGGATAGAGGTTTTATAAAACACAAGGGTTTTTTTAAAATCCAAATCACTAATAATGATTGGGACTACTTTATTATGTTTTACTTTTTTTTTTATATAAGTTATGCTAGTTTTTAGTTCTTTTATGTTTACAAGGTGTTGCACTTTTATTTTAGTTATTTTTATTTTCATTTACTTCAATTTTTTTTAATTGTAAAAATTTTCTGCATGTTTATTTATGATGTGTCATGTAAAAATATTTAATGAAATAAAAATTAATTTGAATTTCGAAACGTTACATGTCTTAATATTGCAATTTTTGTTTGATTTGTAACTTTTAGAAATCAAGATGTTTATGTTTTTGATAATACACAACTTACAAGATTTTCCAAATTAAATAGATATAATATAATAACTAATTCTTATATTTATAATTAGAAATTTTGGATAATTTAAATTCCTAATTTAAATGAGCTCATGACTACTTATGGAAGAATATTTACTTTTAGGATTAATGTAAATTATGACATTAGACTAATCTTAAATCACATAATGGCATGTAATTAGGTAATTAATATACCTTAATATATTTTAGATTACGGTATTATGTGAGGGCTAGAGTTAGGTTTTCAACAAAAAATATGGAAATTTTGTAAATAAAAAATGGGAATATAAAAATGAAAAATAGAGAAAAATGGCTAAAGTACTAAATACCAAAAATGGGTGCCTTTAATCTCCAGCCCTGCTTAAAAATAGTAAGTGGAGACAATAGAGAGGCATTCAAAACCATTATCAAGCACAAAGCTAAAAAAGTGAAAATAAAAAGTTCAAAAGTAAAAATTGCTAAATACCTGAATATTATAAGTTGATGCCTAAAATGTCTATCGCAACTTTTATATTTCTAAAAGAAATTATTGGAAACCTAATACTTAAAGATAGCTAATAGGATAACTTGAGGATAAACTAAATTGATAATTTCATTAATTCATAAAAAGTTAATAAACTTGAATAAGTTGGTCAAAATTAATAACCACATAAATTTATCATAAAAAGAATATCAATTTAAAATGAGTGATGAGATTGTTTTAAATTGCTTTATTGGAAAATCTTTCAACTTCTCTAGTGTATAAATAATTAGACTACTAACTTTCTTTCTTTTCCAAACTTAAACTCAAAGGAAATGATAATTTTTTTTTTATCTCAGTAAAATGTTTACAAATTGAGGACATAAAATTGTTAAAATTTTGAAAAAATTTGACAAAGTAAAAATTAATTATGTTATTTGCATATTATTATGCTTTATTGTGCTATTAAATATTTTTTTTTTTGCATGAAAAAAATAAGAAATTTCAATTAACAATGTAGCGCCACAAATACCCTATCATAGGGCTAGAACATAATTAAGTACTGTAGTAAAAGCTTAAAAAATTAGCTAGAGGGCTTAGCATTGAGGCACTACCTTGTTAACACAGTAGCACTGGATTGAAGCTCCACAATGCAAAAATGTTCAACACTACACTGAGAGATAGTTGAACCAGCTTATAAACACCATAATTGATGAACTAACACCCTAGTTCAGTACCACCGTAATGTTGCCAACCCAGCGCCATAATGCTAGTTGAATTAAAATTGAAAAATTATAAATTAGGGCCTTATTGCTTGATTAAGGAGGTTAGAATCTTGGAGAGGTCATTTATAGTGTCATTTTGTGGGTGAGTGTGAATGTGTGAGAGTGGTGAAGTGGAGTTTGTAGCTTGTGTCATTATGCAAGAGTCATGTATTGAAAAGGAGAAAAGTAAAGGAGTAAGTAAAAGGATATATTGTAGCAGTACTTTTAGGTCCTTTCTAAACTTTACTTGTATTTTGAGTTATATCTTGAGTTTCTATTTGAGAAAAAATTAGTATAATAAAATGTTTTTTTTATGTTCAATATTTTTATTATTAGTTTCAACTCTTACATGTATAATTAATAAATTGTTTTGAATTTGTGATGAATTAAAATATGTATTGCTTAGAGTAGGGTTTAATATTTATCAAATCCACACTATTTTTATTTTCTTTGTACTTAAGTTAGTTTATGGTAAGAGTATACATAAATTCAAAACATAGTGTACGTGATCTTGATCCTCAACAGATGGACTGGAAGAATCATTAGTGAACATAGAATTTAATCCGGTAAGGTATAGACATACAAATGTTAGGGTTATACGGTCTTAAGGAGATAGTTAAATTATAGTTAATGTTGTTCCTAGATTAGTCTCTAATGAACTAGATAGAGATGAGGAGAACAATTGCCTTTACCGAGAAAACCATATGGAATAACTCTCTCTAGTGCAGTCACGTTCTTTGAAGGATTCGTAGGTTCTGAACTTTATAAAAGTCAGAAAAATTATTCTTACATTCTAAAATTTTTACTCTTACAAGTGCTAACACCTTTCTTTTAGCTCACTAGATAAATATAAAATTATGGTAAGTAGTAGTAAAGTGATTATGGCATATCCACAGTAGTTCCTCATGAGATCTACGCTCTATTCACCATTATATTACTTGATGTGATAACAAACACTTACATTCTAACTTGGATATCCACATTAGAAAAATTAAACTTACCTTTGCTATTTGGTTAATGACTTTAAATATAAGTAAATCCAAAAAGCACATAAAACATCAAGTTGTTTGCACCACATATTAAGGGCTCGAAAGGGTAATATGAAACTACTTTGTAACATTCTTTCAGTGCTATACTGTGACTGAACAAGTTAAGAATTTTGATAATTAAAATTGCGTTGTAGTGCTTCAAAAAATTAATCTTCTTATTCTCAAAATTAACTCAACACACAAATATTATTACACGTAATATCTAAATAAGCCACAACAATTTCTAAATTTAATATAAAACACAAATATAACACACAATCGATCTATAAATAATAGGATCATATAGGTTTCCTCATAAATAGCTCAAAGTTTATAGTATTCAGCAAAAGTTTTCTAAAACCGTACTTAAGATGAGCCAACTCAGTTGAGATTTTAAAGTAATTAACAACTCCTCCAAAATAGGATTTCAATCACTAACAATTTACAATAAAAATTTTGTTTGTTTTATCGTTTCAAATGTAAACATCTCCTAAGTGATAAACTTTAACTACAGTGAATTATCTTTACTATTTAGACTTCAATTTTCCTAAATTCAATTTCAATCATCAATTATATAGCAAAACTTCGTATCCATGTTCAAATTCTTTTTTAATAAGCATACAATCTTGCCACTTAAATTTCTCCTAATACATTTTTTCATATAAAAAGCTCATGTCTAAATTCATCCTACACACTCAATTCTATCAATCTTTTCTCCTTACCATCATTCAAATTATAATTAAATTCTTTCTAAGCCTAAAATGCTTTATGTTCTAGTTCTACATGAAAATGGTGAGCTTTTCCAAAGATTAGTCTATAAGGTGACATTCTAATAAGTATATTACATGTAGTTTGGTAAGCCCAAAGTGCATTAGCAAGCTTTAATGCCCAATTCTTCCTATTAGGACATACATTTTTTTTTTCCTTAAAATCTTTTAATCTCCCTATTACATTTTTTAGTCTGATCATTAGTTGATGAATGACAAGCAGTTACAATTCTATGAATAATACCATATTTAAGAATCAATGCCTCCTCTCTCTTATTATAAAAATGATTTCACCCATCACTAATAATCATTCCAGGTACACCAAATATAGATAAATATCTCTCCTAATAATTTTAATTACTATGTGAGAATTCATTTTGGGTGTTTTAATTCCTTATATCTACTTGGAGGTATAATCCATTGCTATTAAAATATAATGATTTCTAATAAATTTCATAAAAGAACCTCTAAAATATAGTCCCTAACTTCAAAAATTTCTATTTCTAATAACAAACATAGATGCATTTCTTTTTTTTTTTTTTTTGGTTATATTGCCTACTATATGACACCAATCTCATTTCATTATATATTAATTTACTTTCTTAAAAATGTTAGGCCAATAAAATTAAAGTTATAAGTATTAGAAGCAACTCAAATACCTTTAAAATTACCCCCATACCAAGAGTCATAATAATGCCTAATGTTAGATTTATTTTCTTCCTTAAAGACACGTCACCTAATGATTTGGTTTTTACACCTCCTGAATAAGAATGGATTATCCTGTAAATAGATTTTAGCATATCAAAAAAATTTAGAATTTTGGGTATAAGACATCGGTAGGATTAACGCCACTAGTAATGAAGTTTACAATATCACTATATTATAGTGAGGCATACCAGTTGAATACACATTAATAATTATTTATTAGGAAAATCTCATTTATTTTACAACCATCACATATAGGTTCTTCTAACTCTATCTAGATAAGTGATTAGCCATATTATTCATAATTCCCTGCCATTTAAGAATTTATACATCAAACTCTTATACAAAAAGAATTCACCTCACCAATGTAGGCCTAGCATTTTTCTTTAACATAAGAAATTTAATAATATAATGATCAATGAACACTAGAACATGGGTGGCAACCAAATATGATCTAATTTGATAAAGGAAAATATAATGGCTAAGAGTTCTTTTTTAGTGATTGTGTGGTAAAGTTGAGTTAAATTTTTGGTAATGCCAGCATATTAAATGACATAAAATTTTATATCTTTCCATTGCCCTAGAAAGAACCTATAGTATATGCATTAGCGTCACTCATAACTTTAAAATATAGTGACCAATCAAATGTAATTATAATATGTGTAGAGATCAAGTGCTATTCTAAAATGTTAAAAGCTTTTAGGCGTTCATCCTTTTTATGTATGTGGCTTAAAGGTTTTAAAATTTTAGAAAAATACCTAATGAATCATCTATAAAAATTGGCCTAACATAAAAAGCTTATTATTCCTCTCACAGAAGTGGGTGATGGAAGGTTTTCAATGACTTTAAGTTTAGCTCTATCTACCTCTAAACCTTTTCCAAAAATTTTATGAGTTAGGACAATCCCTTGTATTATAATAAATTTACATTTCTCTCAATTTTAAACCAAATATTTTTCAAAAATCTTTTTAAAACAAGAGTTTGATGCTTAAGATAGGAATCAAAATTGTAAAAAAAATACAAAAATCATCCACAAAAATCTAAATGCCTAACTTAATTAAATCGAAAAAAAATAGACATCAAATACCTCTAAAAAGTAGTTAGACATTACATAAACCAAAAGGCATCCCTCTAAAGGAAAAAGTGTCGTAAGAATAAATTAATATGTTTTTATCCTAGTCTTAAGGGGCTATAGGAATCTAGTGGTATTATGAATAACCATTTAGGATGTAATAAAAGGGATGTCCTGCTAACCAATCCAATATTTGGTCAATAAAAGGCAAGAGAAAATTCTTCTTCCTAGTTGCTTTATTCAACATCCTATAAATTATACAAATTTTCCATCCAATAACTACTTTAGTTGGTATCAATTCATTCTTTTAATTAACTATTGCAGTCAAATCTCCCTTCTTAGGAAAACAATGAATTGGGCTAACCCATGCACTATCCAAGTTAGGGTAAAAAATTCCTACATCTAGCTATTGACCTCATTTTTGTATGAGGTCACTAGGGACCCACCATACTCCTGATTAATCCTAACCCCATATCAATTTAATCTCCAAACAAATATTTATCCTAGGATCAATTCAAATCCTTAGTTAATCCTGATTCAAAATAATCAAGACCTTCGATCAATTCAAATCTTAAACCAATCTATACTACAGTCCATACTTTAATCCAGATTATCAATTTAAACCTCAATATATTCAAATTTCAAATATATATAGAGTTCAAATCCATTCAACTTAAAAATCTATATAGATTTCAAACCTCTCTAGATTCCTAGGCAATCCAATCTCTAACTCAAACTCTAGTTGATCCAACCTTTTATCAAACTTCAATCCTATCCTATAACTTATGATCTTCCCAAATGATCATAAATGATTTGGATAATTCAAATCAAGTGATTCAAGCTCAAAAACCAATTCAAATCCCGAATTTCAAACCATAATTCAAGGGTTAAAGGCTAAGTCCTGAAAGCCCTTTTCATTGAATTTTTAAAAACTTCAAAACTCAATAAAATGACCTTTGATTTAGAGTATATAAATTACATATTGATAGAACATGTCTCTAGAAGAAACCCTTCAAAATTGAGCTCATTCTGAGATCTCTAACCCAAAAAATTAAATTGAAATCCAAAGGTTCTAAAATCTTCAAATATTTGCAACCCATGCCACTGAACCTACCACCCAGTGGATCTTAACTTTGGAGCTTTCTCCAAAGCCTCCAACTAATTCCAGACCCTTGATTATGACTTTTTGAGCATTAAAATGCATTTTGGTTAACCAATTTTGACCCCTAGTTGACCAGGGGTCAAAATGACCAAAATGCCCCTTAAGGATAATTTTGAAGTTTTCTCGAAACTTCAGCTTGGCCTTTTCAAATCAAACCTCAAAACCTCTTCCAATGCATTCTAGTCACCATTAGGAGTGCAATGGACCCAAGCTAAGACCCTGGTCGAGCCTGGTTGACCAAGTCAACCTATGTTGACCAAAGTACCCCTTAAAGCTTTAAATGGGTTATTCCAACCCATTTGATTAAATCAAATCCCTTAGGCTTTCAAACCCATCTCAAAACTTAAGTCAAATCCATTCAAACTTATTTGAAGCCAAGTCACCTTGATTTGACATGGTCAAACATTGACCTATGATCAAAGCCATGTATTCAATACACTTTTCTTTTTAAATGGTAAGCCTCATGGGATTTGAGAACATTTGAATCCACTTCATTTATCATCTTAAATATCCCTTGGTATGACATGAGTCAATCTATGGTCATTTTGACCAAGTCAACACATTTAGACTTGGTTAAACTAGCTTAAACTCCCTTCCTTACTTTCAAGCCTCATTCCTAGGAATCAAACCCTCTTCAACCTGTCATTCCAGCAACTCAAACATTCCACCCATGCCACCTCAATAGCCACATGGCATGGGGACTAATCAAAAAAGTCAACTTTCATGTTTAGGTGGCTTTGCCACCTAGGTAAGTCAAAGCCACCTAACAAGTCCAAATACTCATGCATTACAGAGGTTGGGAGGATTACATGGCAGTAACCTAGAGCTCATCTCATGCATTAATAAGGGCTACCAATCATAGGTTAGGCTAGCCATGCTTTACTTAACTCAAATCCTTGGAATCTTCTCCAACCATCCAAAGTGATCAATTTGAGCAGCATTTATCCTCTCCTAGCCATCCCTCAACTACTCCATATATAAATAAGGCCCCCAAAACCATTGAAATGGTTGTTGAAAGTCTTGAGAGCCCAAATTGAGAAGAGAGAGAGAGAGAGAGAGAGAGAGAGAGAGAGAGAGAGAGAGAGAGAGAGAGAGAGAGAGAGAGAGAGAGAAAGGCTAGTTGCTACAGAAGATATTAAACTAGCCACCAAAAGCTCTTAGACCCTTGAGAGAAGTTATAGAGGACATCATCTGCTTTCCAACAAGCATAAGATCATCCAAATATATCCATAAGATTATAAGATATCTTAACATTGCTCTAAAACTTTAATTTAAAACTACAACAAATTTATAATATATGAAGTCTCCAAACTTCAGGTGTTGGAAGATTAGGTTACTTAAAGCCGTGTTTCAAATTTCATTTAATTTGGATGAGTATTTTAAATGTTATGTGCTTTTGAAATTTTAGTTCATTTTTGAACTGCTGGCCCTAGTTAAATCTGAACCATCTGATTGCGTCCTCGGTGTGGATAAGATGGTCTATGGGCAGCCACGTGGCCTCATATTAAAACTGCGGACAACCGCGGGTTTCGAACCCACACTGTTTTATAGCCACGATCTACGTGGCTTCATCAGGACCGACGGATCGACCCGCGCGAATCGAATAGTGCGGATCTAATCTGACATGTTTAAGTGGCTGAATAAGCTATCACCACGCATCACCGCCTCACCGCTGCACCATCATTTGACCCAATCATTACCAATGATTGGTTTGACAGCACCGGTGGTTGATTTGACTTAAAAATTATTTAAATGCCCATATATTTTGAAAATTTATAATAAATCAATTATTTCACCTAAGTTTATGTTATTGGGCTTATTGGAAAGATCTCGAGCACTACTATTTATTAAAATTAAAATCAAAGTCTTTTGACCATTGGATTGTGATTAATTTAGATTTGTTTAAAATAATTTTTAGCAATTTTCTCATAATCCAGGGGTTAAATTGATCCCCAATTTTGTGGTGAAATAATTTTGAGCATCTTAGGCATCCCTTGCATTTTTTCTTAAGTCCAAATGCTTAAGGGTTTGCTATGGGATGAATTTTCAAGAAAATGGGTCCATTTTGAACCCAAAATTTTGAAAACTCATAATTCTCCAAATTGGTGGAGTTAGGCTATTTAATCTATGTGATGTGCTTGCATATGTCTCAGGGTTAGATGACCAAAATTTCAATCCCATTTGAACATTAGAGGCAAAAATAATTAAGGAAAGGGTCTAGTTAACTTAGAAAACTTTTAGGAAATTGTACATATGCCCAATAGAGGTGAAACTTCAGAACATTAAACTTAGTGACATTTTGCACCATAGGTTTAAATTTTACTGAATTAGGAGATCATTAGGTTAGAAAATTAAACATATCAATTTTCAACCCCTTTAATGTCCCAAAAAATCCAAAAATTCACAATAAATCAAATTTTAGTCCAAAAAAATACAAATAATATCTCAAAATGACCAAAAATTAGTCTTCTATCTAGGAAAAATAAAAGCTCTATTATAAGACCTTTAATTTGATTCTAATATTATTTTTAATAGAAATCAATATTTAATTAATTTAATTAATTAAAAATTACTAAAAATCCCCAAAAATTTCCAAACACTTGGAAACACCCCCTTGGGTCATTCCTAACTTTTGGGGGCGATTCCATGTAGTTTGGAGTTAATTTGGACTAAAAACATCAAAACACCCTTAATTAAATAATTTAAAAAATTCAAATAATTATCAAAATTTTAAAAAATTATAATTAATTCCAGAAAAATTGAAGTTTAACAAAGTCAAATGCATTCAACTCATATAAAAATCTAATGTTTATTAAAAATATCATACCTTAAAAAATTAGTCAAAGTCAAAAAGTCTACAATCTTGTTAAACTTTTGTCAAATTCAAGTAAAAACTTCAAACCACCAAATAATTCATCTTAAAGTATAGTATTATATAAAAATATTAAATTTCTAAAATTTAAACTTAATTAAAAAGTCAACTTTTGACCCCTTAATTAAATGATTAAAATAATTCCAAAAAATTCTTAAAACTAAAAAATTCACTTTAAAACTCCAAAAATCTTTACTCAAAGTGAAAACCAGTAATCAACCAACTTTAATTAAAATTTATTAACTTTCAAAACTTAATCTCAAAATACTTAAATATACTAGTTACCACTGGGTAACCCAGTCCTACGAGGCAATTTGCTTAGCCCTAAGGAAGGTAAAATAAACTTCACGGCATCAATGAGCAACAAACGTGGTAATCAATAACACTTTAAAATATACTTTAAAATTAATTTTAAGCCATTAATACTTAAATTCAAACTTAAATTTCTTAAGGCTTTCAACCAACAATAACCTTAAGAAACTTCAACCAATTTCCATATATAGGACATACCAAACCCACACAACCTATCTCACACAGTTTTGATGGTTTGCTAGGACATCTAACTCTAGTGCTAGGTTTAGCCAGTGCTTATTTTTCTGCAGTTGTGTGCCAAGTTTTTGGTGATTTTCACTGCATGATGGTTGCTAGCTTAGAATTGATTTATTGT
Source organism: Dendrobium officinale (assembly GCA_019514585.1). Taxonomy (NCBI): domain Eukaryota; kingdom Viridiplantae; phylum Streptophyta; class Magnoliopsida; order Asparagales; family Orchidaceae; genus Dendrobium; species Dendrobium officinale. The sequence continues at coordinate 23,336,834 of CM033685.1, read as the reverse complement.
TTATTTATTTACTGCACTCTCTATTGTGATTGATTGAGAATTTAAAATTAAAATATATCAACTGCTTGGGATATTTTAACTGTTGATTACTAGGATAACCTTGTAGATGTCCTGTCTAGATTTTCTATTTTTCAAATATAATTTAATTTCAAGTATTGAGTTGTACTTTTAAATGACTTGAGAATGGGATGTTAAAACATCTAATTTATAATCCAAAGAGGAAGGTACATTTCTTAGGGGAGAGTCTCTCTCCATTTGGAGCACCAAATTTAGATGACTTTGAAAATATCCAAAGATAAAAGATAACATCCTATCGAAGAGGGAGTTTCCTTTCATTTAGATATCCAGACCTAACAATCCAAGGAGTTGTAAAAGGATGAAGAAGTGGATAATAAAAAGAATTCCAAATCTTAAAGTTACTTGAGTCTTAGGAGTAGATTTTGGGCTGTTGTCAGTGGTGCCCAGCCACTTTATTTTTCTGCATTTCTTGGATGTAATATTAAGTGGCACTTACCATATGGATATTCAATTTCAACATTTAATTTAATTGATTGTGTAGTAGAACTACCTATTTTTATAGTTTTTTTACTTGCATGGCGTATTTGTTTTAGCCTGGAATTCGTTCATAAACTTATAAGGACTCACTTAAAACTATTTCTACTTAAATAAAATTAAAACTTTTTAAGATAACATAGTAACTTTAATGATTTAAGAAGTAAGCCTGGGTCCGACGGGAGTTGCATGCGTAATTGGTTCATCTTCTTTCCTTTTGCTAGGCACCTCCCCGCCTGCGGGTTTTGGCAGACCACCTGGCCTATGAGGGTGTAGATATGTCAAGGAGAATCAGTACATCTTTAGGGTAAAACCTATTTTTAAGCATTTTTAAAACTTCTCATTTCAAATTTAAATCATTTAATCGAGTAGATATGTATGCATTGCATTAGTAACAAATTAAAAAATCTCTGAATCTTTAATTACATTTACTTAAGCATCAACATCCAACATATGTCAAGGGACCAATTAGGATCTGCTCTAGATGTCGGCCCCAACTGCTCAAACTTAATCTAATTAACGTCCCTATCACTCTTACATAAAAGACTGGAATCATGATTTTAAAGCGCATAGGTGGTTTAGCTGGCTCCCTAATCCAAGTCGAGATAAGTCCAGATTTGCATTGCATTAGTTAGGTTCGGGTCATTGATTTTCAGTACCTTTAGACTTAGGTTCTAAGGCTGCCTCGGGCTATAAGACCTCAACCTCTGGGAATTTAATTCTAATTTTCTAATAAAATTGACCATTCAAACTAAACATCTCTTTTAATCAAATTCAAGCCCAACTCTTAGGATAGATTGTGGCACTTCTGAATTGTTTCAAAGTGCCTTATACCCTTCCTTCTTTGACTCCAGAAAAAAATTGTTCAATTTTGAACCATTCCCAATTGAAATTTCTAACCTCACTTCCTTTGATATTGAACTTTGAAATCTTAAATAAAATTTCTACTACTATTTTAATCTAGAGTATTTGTAGGAAACTCTGGTTTCCTACGATGAAATTAAATATGAGGGCTTACGCTCGTAAGAGATTTAGAAACCCAGACTAGATTTTCAAAATCTTTAATTAATTATCTTTTGGAAAATTCAAAATTCAACGATCATTATCATCATTTTCAAATGATTAATAGTGATTAAAAACTTCTTTCCTCAGAGATATATATTAATTACTAGTATATTATTCATAATAAAGAGTTTGATTTAAAAACTAAAATCTTAGATTTTGATCTTTTCCTAAAGAAAATTAATATTTTTCAAAAATATACTTTTCAATCAAACACTAGCCACTTAGGTATCTCCTACATCAGTAATTCTTTCATAATAGGGTTCAATCTTCTTTGGGAATTAGCTTTAGAGTAGGAAATTTGCTCCATCAAAATCATATGCATGGATAAAGTTTAACTTAAAGGAGAGACCCGATGAGAGTAAAGCATAAACTTTAGAGTGGTTGGTAAATATTGTAGTGTGTAAATAAGCATTTGGAGAGCAAAGTTGTATGGGGATTCACATTGGGAAGGGTTCATCTGTAGGATTTATTTGAGATCATTTATTTTGAGTGATTTCCTTAGAAAAGCTTTGGAGATTTCACTATCATTAATCAAAATAGTTTATCTATTGGTATCTTTTCCTTTCTTCTATAATTGTCATTATAGATAAAATACAACCCTAATTTTATTGTGAGGGAAAATTTTAATAGCTTGAAGTAGACGATGCTAGAATAATTATGTGAAGCAAAAAAAACTTTCTCATGGAATCAACACTCTCTTATAAAACTTTTATTAGTTGATCAACACGTGTGTATTTTATTTTTTGTAGGGATTTATATTTAACTAAACATAAGCAAAGAATAATGTAAATAATAAATATTTACCCATCCCATCAACAAATAACTTGAAAAGGCCTAAACATTTTTAATATACTGAGTGGAATTAGATTGTACTCTTATAAAAAGGTTAATGTCATATTTTAATCATCAACTTCAAAATGTCTAAATAAATTCTAATGTCTTATGCCATAACTTTATTACAAGACAAAGTTTACAATTTTTACTAATATCATTAATCCAAGGAAGATAAAAATTAAACAAGAAACTTGTATAACACACACACACACACACACACACACACACACACACACACACACACACACACATATATATATATATATATATATATATATATATATATATATATATATATATATATATATATATATATATATATATATATATATATATATATATATATATATATATATATATATATATATATATATATATATATATATATATATATAAGAGGAGATTATAAACTCTTTAAATATAACATAGAATATAATGTACTACACAATATTAATAATTTCATCATTATTTAAAACACTCTCAACACCATCTTTGATATTTGGTTAAACATCATTAGATTCATGGCTTGGAGAGAGGCGTTAAATATCTACTTTTATTTTGCATTGTACATGCTGAATTCCTTTTATGGGGCCTCGAATAAAGTCATATTAAATATATTTATGTTTTAATTCCTTTGCTTATATGGCATATATGATAACGAGCCTTTTGAACATGATCTTTAATCATACTATTATAGGAAACAAATCTTTTGAGTTTTATGGACTTTCGAGATAGTAATCCATATATAGACTTAACATATGATAAAGATATTTATATCACAAATAGAAGAATATGAAATATATTATTTTCATCCTCATGATCAACTCTCTCCATTTTAAAGACTAGTAGGTCCTTCACATTTTTATTAATCTTTGTTCATTCGCTACCAATTATTCTCTTTGGATATGATCCATCTCTTGATGCTACAATGAAAAAGAAGTTTCCATAGTAATTAATTTAGTTCTATATTATGATATACCATCAACTTCTAATACTCCACTTCATATTCTCATTTATATTCTCCTTGAAGATATTTAATCTCCACAAACACATCATTCTAATCATTAAAGGTTTGACTCAACTCAAGATGAATATACATTTACTATAACAGCTGAAATAATTATATGTTATTTGTGATATATATATATATATATATATATATATATATATATATATATATATATATGTGTGTGTGTGTGTGTGTGTGTGTGTGTGTGTGTGTGTGTGTGTGTGTGTGTGTGTGTGTGACGAATAGTAAGAAGAATAAACAGAGAAATCACCAATTAAATATGATAGAATTTCTCTCTTTAGAGAATAAGTTAAGAAGAGAATAGGGCAAGAGAAACGCAATCTCTAAAGTGAGGGGAACTAGAGTTTGAATGGAGAAATTGCCTATAAAAAACAATAGAATGCCTCTATCAAGAGAAGAAATGGAGAAGAGAAGGGGAGCAAGAGTAACTCATTCTCTAAAGAGAGGGGTACCATAGCTTGAAAGGGAATACAATCTATTCAAAGTAGTGAAGTACTCTCTTAAGTAACGAATTGGAGAAGAGAAGGGGGCATGAGAAACTCATTCTCTAAAAAGTGGGGCTTGGAACTTGAAATTGTATATTGCTTATACTAGATGGAGGAATGAATATGTAAAGAATTGGGGAAAAGAAGTGGTGTGAACACATCCACTCATGAAGGAATATTTATATTTGAAAAGAGGGGAAGAGAGTTACATGAATTCAAATGAATGAGTTATGTGACTTAAAGGAAGAGACTTACAAGATTTTAAATGGTAGAGTAATGTGACTTTAAGGAAGAGAGTTACATGACTGTATGTAGAAGAGTTGCACATATTTAAGAAAAAGTTTTCTGAAAATTAGAAAGATAGAGAGAAATAAAATTCCAAAAAAAATAGTACAGAAGGAAAACTGATTTTTTAACCCATAATTAGGCAATTAAATCATGGATAATTAATGATTTTTGTTCGTACTATACGATTATTATTGTACTATACGAAGAATAGAGATGGTATTTTTTCATCCCATATATCATACCAGATGAAACCATGATTTTTGTTCTAATTATACGATACGATATTAATATCGTACTGGACAAACTACTTGAAATTAATTAACCGTACTGTACGAAGTATACAATATAAGATGATTAATAGAGATGGCATTGGATCATCCTAGGATTTATCCTGAATGAATAGAGGAAATATAATATATCATACTAGATGATCTATAGATAATGCTATATGATGTGTTAAAAAATTTTGAACTATTTGTTCTCCTTCATGAAACCTAGTATAAAAGCAATTCTATAACCTTTTTCAAAATAGTTGTAAAGTGAGGAATGTTGTTGAAGAAGGAACTCAAAGAGGGAGCCTTTGAAGAAAATTAGGGTTTGTGAGAGGAAGGAAAAGGAGAACTTGAGCGTGAGGGAGGAGTGTGAGGGGATTCACACGGTTGCTTTGGGCTAGCTGTACACTTGCTCCTCCTATGGCCTTAGTGAGTCTTGTGGGAGCTCTCTAGGGAGAGAGGCTTCTTAGTTTTTCCTCAATGTTCTCTACCTTCTTCAAGAGGGAGAAAAAGGATTCAAGGTTCTCTGTCTATAAAAGGTGTTTTGGTCATCTACCACACTAGGTTGGTGAAAGAGAGTTCTATAAGGGCTGCTCCACCTTGTTGAGGGAGGAAAAGGAGAATCACTTTGTGTTTGTACAATTCTCATAGTTGAGGACTCCGGGGAGTGGACGTAGGTTAAGGTTTGCCCGAACCACTATAAAATTTGGTATGTTTGTTCTAATTTTACTTTTTGCATTTTGATTTTTTCATTTCATCTTCATTATAACTGCTTAAAAATTTCTGAGATTTATGTTCTCTTTTAATAGTTAGAATTTTATCATCACTATTTTTCTATGACATATTTAATTCGTTACCTACCTCATATAAAAATTAAAGTTGTTTATTTCTAAGTGTTTTGAAAAATCTATAAAAATTAGTACTCTTGCTTAGGATTATTTTAACAACCAATTCACCCCCCCCCCCCCCCCCCCCCCCCCCCCCCCCCCCCCCCCCCCCCTTCCTTCACACTCTTGGTGCATCTTGTAATTTCACGTGATATCAGAGTGGGGTCTCAAAAATAGTGTTTTAGAATACCTTGAGATAAACGATCAATGACACATTTTGGTAATTATAATACTGTAGAGAGTTATTCAATAACCCGTCGACCTTTATTTGAAAACATCCCATTTGATTTATGGAATATTCACATGTCTATATTTCTGCAATCCATTGACCATATAATTTGGTATTTGATTCAAATCGGTTACTCACCTCCATCGCATATTGTTAATGGTATTAAAACATATATTCTCTTTAATGAATGGAGAAATGAGGACATAAAACTTGCACAGTTGAATGCTAAGTGTTTGAATTATTTATTTTGTGCCATAAATTTTGAAGATAATTTATGAGTTTCCACATGCACTGTCGAAAAATATATTTGGGATAGGTTGTGTATCACCTACGAGGGAAATAGTAAGTGAAACAACTTAGGCTAAAATTCTTTTGTATGACTATATACAATTTTTCATGAAACCTAATGAGACTGTGTCTAAAATGTACATTAGTATCACTTAGATAGTAATATATCTATATGCATTAGGAAGAGAACTGTCAAATTATGAAAAAGTTAATAAATTTTACATTGTTTGTCTAGCTCTTATGATGCATAAATAACTGCAATGACTAAATCAAAAGATTTAAATGTTTACTCTATTGACAATTTACTTGGATCACCCATTGCCTACGAGCAAGTGGTGAGTCAAAAGAAGAATGATGTAGGAGAAAAGAAAAAAGAGAGAAAGGTGGCACTAAAAACAAATGATTATGATAGTAACAACTCTTTAGTAGATGAGGATGATGAAATAACCTTGATGATGCGCCAGTTTAAGAGCTTTCTAAAAAGAAAACCAAAACATCACCAAAATAACTAGAACAAAGGTAAAGGCTACAAATCTACTAAATATTGTGAATCTGATTTCAAGAAATATAAATTTGATAATAGCAAACATTTCTGTTACTTCTATTTTTTTTCTACGACTATCTTGCCTATTAACATTTCAGGTCCACAAGATTAAATTATAAATTGAACCAGCTCAAGATTGGGTAGATTAGGACTGAGTCAGTTTGTAATGTGCATCAAGTGTCTTTTACCTTTTCTTGAGTCCATTATAACCATGTGGGTCCTGATGCTAAGTAACCTTGCACACACACACACTTTTTGGAAAAAATTATGTCTAATTATTAGAGTTTTCTGTTTTTGATCACATCTTCTGAGATGATCCCAAACTCATCCTAGATGATAAGTTAAAATTAGAAACCTTATTTAAGGCATCCTGGTTAAGGCAGCTGCAATTAAGTGAATCATCCTAGATGATATTGGCATCGGTCAGGATGATAGGCTCAAATTAGAAAGAATCACCCGCCAGATCTATTTAGGCATCTTTTATTTTCAGATATCATCTAGGACGTCATCCTGGATGATGTAGTGCAATTACACCTAAATTAATTTGGTAATTAAGGAAAGAAATTAAGATTTAATTGCTTGGTTATATCGGCCTGGATGATCGCAAGATCATTTGGGACGATCAGTTCACAAACCTTAGTTCTTCCTAGACGATCAAAAATCGACCTGGCTCCATTTAGGGCGATGCTCTAGATGATATATACTGAATTGAACAAATTATCTAGGATGATCTTTAGATCAACTTGCATGATCAAGTTATTTTTTCATCGTCCAGACATCCATTCAGGGTGATGTTCTGGACGATATCTATCATTTTGTACTAATCGGCCCGGATGATCGTCAGATCATCCCAGACGATCTAGTTATATTTCTATCATCCAGAAATCCATCAAGGGCGATGGTCTGGAGGATATTCATAGAGTTGAAGTCATCGTATAGGACAATATACTATCATCCTGGATGATATTTGATGATTAGTTGCTAATTATGGCTAATTTGGAGCCCTCGTTTAAAAAGATCTCTTATTTTTGAAAGTTCGTTAGGGATGTTAGGCCCATTATGAGCTAGTCCCAAGGCTAACAAAAAAGGGGTGAATCGATATTTAAAACAAACACAATCTTATAACCAAAACCAAGATTCACCATAGAGAAAAATAAATGCGGAAAAATAAATACGGAAATAATAAAGGAAAGAACACACCAGATTTATAGTGGTTCGATCAAACCTTAACCTACATCCACTCCTTGGAGGCACCCTCCAAGTATTGCACTAAACTAAGCGTCTCTCCTTTACCCCCCACAGCTAGGCGGAGAAGCCCTTACAAAATATCTTCCACCATCCCCGTTACGGCGGAGTCGCCGGGTCCTTTGACACCAAAGAGATCTTCTTCTGTGAACTTCCCTCAAGACGAGCCTTGAATCCGACGGTATTAAGGTGCAAGCCTGCCGGTTCAACCGTGTGGAATCCCACTCCCTTGAGTCCACCCTCATAGGATCTTGTCCCTCTATCAAACTTCACCCATTCCTCACTCCCTTTCAAGCTCTCCCTTCAAGTTTCTCCCAAAAGAATGAAGCTACAATGGTTGTCAAAGATACTTACCAAGTATATTGTCAAAGCTTAAATAGAAGATTTCAAAATGAGCTCATTAATGCAACTTGCTGACTTTATCGTCCAGGCTGATAGGAATATCATCCTGGCCGATCAGCACAAATTATTCTCAATTAGCCTGGTCGGTTAGGGACGATTAGACCATTTTTGGTCATATCGTACAGGCCGATAGGATATCGTCCTAGAAAATTAGTTTAAATATGAGGAAAATCATCCTGAACATCACCCTGAAAAGAAGTTGGCCGATTTCAAATCGGCCCGGACGATCCTACGATTGGCCTGGCCGATGTGACCGTGCAAATCACCATTAATTTCTTTCCTTAATTGCTATATTTATTTAAGAAAAATTATGCTGGATTGGCCAGGCCGATCCTGATAGGCTAGGCCGATCCACCGGGACGATGTTTAAAAGCACCAAATTACACCCCCCCCACCCTCCCCCTCTTGGATCATTTCGTACATTTAGGTCACAGGCACAGTTGCAGGCTGCACATGGTAGTAGGCCGACCGACCTAACCTCCCTTTTCCTGGCAATTCTAATTTCAGGCACAAACAAATCTAATCTAGGATATTTGTGTCTCCAGGGACCATTCTTTATTGTTATGAGAATAATTTTCTCATTTTCAAAGCACAACAAAGTCATTATGATCCAATTTGTGATAATTATAAGATTTTATAGGAAGCGTTTCAATAATCTTTGCTCCAATCAATGAGCTAACATTATGGAATGTTGTAATTATAATTAAGGTGATTTTATTTGGTTCATGTGCCTAAGAGGAGGTCCATTCTTATGTCCAGAGAGTGGTTGTGCCTTGTTATATTTATGAAATTCTAATATAGTATCACAAAGTTTTTGAATATCTCAAATTAATTTTCATATGTTATAAGCTTTATATCAAAAAATAGGGGGCTATTGATATATCTACAAAAAATTGGCATTATTAGCAAAAATCTCCAGGAAAGAATTTGAATTGGAAACTTTTGAAATCAAATATAAGATTACATGGACATTAATTTTAACAAATTTATAGTCGAATTTAACATGTCAATGAGACATACCCAATGATACTAAAATCGGTTCAATCTAAGCATAAATGAGCCAAAATCAAACATTGAAGCATAATTAAAAATTTGAAACATTAATTTGATGATCAAATAATCTTTAATTTTGGCATGCTTATAAGTGAATCGAGCGGCTTGATGATGAGGCAAATTCATTAATCCCAAGAAAACTCAATTATAACATCATTAAGGTACTTAAATGCTGAATAAGCAAGATAAAGTGAATCAATATGGACTCTAAGATGGAATATTTTGGATTTCAATTTAAATTTCGAAAAAATACTCATTCCGAAAAAACCCTAAATAGAGTCCCATTCTTGACAAGAGGAAAGAGGGGAAATAATAGAGAGAACTATACTTTGAGATCTCTTGCATTTTTAAGATATCACTATTGGAAACCACCACCAACTATTGCCACTAACAACCACAATCTCCGCTGAAGACCACCTTGAATAATCACCACCATCTTCGATCTTCTAATTAGATTTAACACTGTTGTTCAATATTAGCTGTCTGCTAATTGACATCAAACCTCTATAATTCCTATAGAAAAATTCAAGCCTCACTTTTGGATGTTAATTATCCATCTGTAGATACATAATTTATGTAATCTCCCTTGGGAAAATTTAGGTGTTTGTTTTCAACTAATATTTACTTATTCAACTTTGAAGAAGGGACGACTCTTGTATCACCTACTACAAATTTTCTAATCTCATTTTTTTAGGTGTGCATGCTGAATTTTTGTATATTGCCAGGACATAAAAAAATACACTCTACCAACTCAAATTTTCTAGCACAAAATAGTATTATAATATGCAGCTTAAATTGGTCTAGTTTTGATGGCATCTAAATGTGCTAAATAGCATGAACTTTAAGAAAGCTTTTGAAATTTCTTAACAAATACCTATCATAAAATATTTCTTATAAGAATGGCTATGGTAAATGGCATCTTATTCTTTCTAGCAACTCGCCAATAAACGATCAACATAAACTAATGGAATACTACAAATTAAATTTTGAAAGGTTTGGGATATCTTGGTCACAGTTCAGAATAATTTTCGGAATAAAATTAGAAAGCTAACAAGAAGAAGAATAAGAAGAAGAAGAAGCCTTTATCCCACTATGTGGGGTCAGCTACATGAATCCTTTTTTCTTAATTGTGTCCTATTTAGGGTCAAATTCTCATTTAAATATAAAAAAAGTCATTTATAATTCTAAGTCTTTATGAGTCGACCTCTACATTCCATAACATAGGCCAGATCAGTTTATTTACGTACCCACATAACCAGGTTATCGAAAGGCTGACTTTTTGTGTGACCAAACCGTCCAAAGCGACTCTGTCTATTCTTATCTTCCACTGGAGCTATTCTAATGTTTTCTTGTATATATACTCATTTCGCATTTTGTCTCTAAATGTAAAAACAGTCATCCACCTGCGCATCTTCATCTCTGCAACAATTATCTTTATACTTCTCTTTTATTGGACTATATTAAGTGCCATAAAGCATTAGAGACCTAAGAGTGGAGAATATTGGAGCCTGGTTTGATAATGTGAACTTTAAAGAACCAAAATGAAACATTGCGTATATTTAAAATTTTCAGTTATTGTATCTTTCAAACTCCTCCAAAGCTCACATCAAACCATGAAAAGCTGGCAATGAATTAGAGCCTTGTTATGAATGTCAGTGAACTACTAAATATGAGAACATTTCAATTAAACTTTATCGAAGGAAAATTTTAATGAATAAAAACATAAAAGGCCAATTACTTTAGGCGAGACAGTGATAACGAATTTGTATCCTCTTATAATCTGATAGTTGATGTGAGCTTTTATACAATTGTTTATGTGTAAGAACTGCAAATTACAAATAAGCGACTGTATAAGTACTTAATAAACTAGCTGATTGTCAAAGAACTACTAAATATGAAGACGCATCTTTTAAAATTTGTAAAAAAGAGATGAAAAAGAAACAATAAAGACAAAATAAACCAATTTCTGTATGTGAGTGGGTGATGATTTTTATGTAATAAACTTAAAGAATTTGTAGCCATGACAATCTGCTTCTTGATGTAAGTTTTTATACAGTCAGCTTGTTTTGTGAAAGAACTAACAAATCACAAATAAGCGAGTCTGCAAGAACTGATATTTATTAACAGATTTTCAGAAGATACAAATACGGGATTGAAGAGTTGAAGAAGATGAGCATTTAAAAAAATTGCACAAACATGGAGTGCAGTATCTATCGCTGTTTAAGTTTTGTTTGGAATAATTTTTTCTCTACTTTATAAAACTGTTTTTGAGTACAAAAATTTTCAAATCAAGAAATTTTTGTACAAGAAAGCTGTTTTTGAAAGCAGCAAAGAAGTTCTCACAAACAAAGCCATAGAAAGAATAAAGCATTCCTATGTGCAGAAAGAGCAAAGAAAGAAATGGAGCATCAAAATGACCTTCAAACTTTGTATGCAACAGTTGCAAACTGAAGAAAAAATTAGGAAGGGTGTGAGAGAAGACAAGTTCGACAACTTAACTGATCATTTTATCCGAGTATATGCTTACCATTTAATGATTATTCCTTGTGGATTGATTACTTCGCGAAGAATTAGTATTAGAATTTTATATTACTTCATTGAAATTAACATCTTTACCTTTAGCATCATGAAGAATATTCAGATGTGCTGGCCTTTCCGTGACTTGGAGTGCAACTGCAACAACCATTATTCTCTTCAGTTAATTTTGCAATCCGTTTTGAGAAAAAACACCAATCAAAATTAAAGTTAATTAAATTGATCTTTCAACTATGATTTTAATCACTATCAATTATTTAGTAGATTAAAAAAGTAAACATTTGTAAGAATAATTGAAAATGAAATTAATTATTTCGCCTAATGGCTCTATTGTTCACAAAGAAGACTCAAGAATTTGTTACGTCTAAAAAAAAAAGAAAAAAAATTGATGCTTCTTCTGAAAGTTTTGGTATTGTTTGTTTCTCTTCCAAATTAACACGTACGCTTGGGAAACTGAACTTTGTTTATATAAAATTAACACGCTAGTTACCTTGGCTGGTGGGTGCTCAAGTTACCCAATTTAGGCTATGTTATCTTGTTATCACATGACTTGTTCTATCTTAACTTTTGTGACAAAAGTTTTCTACTTCTAATACAGCTGTTCTAAAAATTTGGCAAAATGTTCACGTGGTAATGGATTCTTCTTGAAAAAGATTAATTTGGGAAGTTCAAAGCCAAACCAAACGCTTCCAAAACATGCGACAAAAAATGTTTTTCAATCAGAGGAAAACAAAGGAGATAATAGTTTCCGTAGTTAAAAATGGACAAATTATGCACTAACAAAACTTATTGAAATTTTCTAACGGTATGAAAATACGATATTATTCTTTAATCATGTTGAAACGCACTGAATACGGTACTGACTAAGAGAAAATTTATGATACAGTCATCTCATTTAACTGGTTTTTACTGTAATGTGAATGATGGCCTCTTTTGGGACGGAAATTTTTGTACTGAAATTTGCTTTAAAAGCACTAAGAAAGTTATCTCAAATAAAGCCGAAATGTATACTCAACACAAATGGTTATATGGTTCATCTCTTGGGTAATGCATAAGACGTTTGTATTGTTTAGCAAATTCACTTCTTATGCCTTTGCCTGGGGCTTACTTGGATTATTGGATTCTAAATAAACGAGCCTGTCATTGAAATTTAAATTATCATGACAGCTAGAACTTATCCTAACATAAACTTTGGACTGTTCTTAAATACAATTAAGACTTCGTTTGGGACAGTTTTCTTTCTGCTTCTTGAAGTAGCTTTTTAGTACAAAAAATAAAATTTTTGAACTAAAAAGCTATTTAAAGAAGCAGAAAAAAAGCTGTCTCAAATGAATCCTAAGACTGCATAAGAATATATATTTTTTGTATTAAAATGAATTCTGAAACCACGTTCATCCACGAAATCCCTTTAGGTAAACTTTCATGGGCTTCATTTGGGAGAGCTTTCTTATAGATTTTTAAAACAACTTTTTAGAATAAAAAATTTGAAGTAAAAAATTTTTTATCCTAGAAAGCTGCTTTAAAAAGCAGTGAGAAAATTGTCTCAAATGAAATCTTAAGACTTTTTTTAAGACTGAAATTCTTCATTCAATGTATAAGATCTTAAATGCCATATTCCATTGTATGCATTAGGATGTTGTTTGAGCAACTGGAGGGCTGTAAGATCTACTGATATCCTCGTTCCAATTTGTCAAGTGGTGTAACTAACTACAGATTTATGTTTTTGCTATAGGGTTGAATGAACTTCAGTAGGGGTGCTATGAAAGGTATGTCTCCCCTGGAATGTCAAAGAGTGAGATTTTAAAAATGATTTTGAACTATGAAATATTTTTTTTCAAAACAACAATAGATTTTCTAGGGGTAAAGTTTTATGATTGAAAAAGTAATTAAAATCAGAATATATCTTCTTTCGATTTTCCAAATATTTTTCACAACATAAATTCCATGAATGAGAGATTTCTCAAATATCATAATTATCTTTTTCAAATCTGATAACACGAGTAAGCTTACATCATAACATCTTCATATCATCACAGAGTACTTGGAACATGTAAAAGATAAAGTAAAAGTAAATTAGCAAAAACAGAATACAATTTGATGTCCAGTTTTTTTGGTGTCAATTGCCTATATGCACTCTTGAGGTCCTCTCGACAATTCAGCATCAATATCCTTCTGCTATCACAGTGAAGAAACCTATCATTTTGATAGCAATGGAAACCCAACATCTACTTATACTTTGAACAAGAATCTATGTTAAACCCTAATTTTAAGTCTATAGGATTCTTATCATGAATGCATAAACGTGATTGATGTCCTCTTAGGCTCAAGATGAAAAGCTTCTTTGTGTGTTGATAAAATGTGTGTTCAAGAATTGAACATATTTGATTTCAAAACATCAAGGTTATTAAAGGGCAATTTTATTTTATAGAAAAAGAAGATAGAACTCCAAGTCAAAGTTTTGATATATTAGGAAACAAAAAATTAGTATTATTATAAATTTTAGATCGGCCGAGTTGTAATATTTTTATTTTGGTTGCTCACAATAAAACATTATCTTTCTATAATGGGCATTTAGAGTATCTTAGGGTTATTGGCATGTTGAGGCATTGGGAAATATAAAGAGATACTACAAAATATTTGAGAAAGTTTTAAGCTGATTAAATGCATTCTGGAGTTGACGAACACTAAGAATGAGGTTATTTACAAAAGATGAGAATTGTATTGAGAAGAGTAGCAAGGCGAGGAAGATAATTAAAGATTCATCAAAACCCTGAGGAATATTCATGTGTTTGTATGAAGAGTTATGCATGATGAATAGAAAAAGAAATATGCCTCCTCTTTCTCTCTCTTGAGTGTTTGTAGAGAGAGAGGTTCTAGGATGCCTAGAGGAGGTGACATTAGGTCACCTCCTCCTAATGGTGGTAGGGGAGGCGGCAGGCAAGGAAACGGGCAACTTTGTAACTATTGGCACTTGATCGCCCCCGACAGGGGGGCGAAGGAGTCGATTACCAAGCATACTCTAGTGCTAACGTAGCTGGCGAGGCCTCTTCTCCAACTGGAAAGTCTGTACCTTCCTCGGTTGTTCAAGCTTACCCTGAATAGATTGGCAGAACCACCAAACCTGATGCTTCCTCCAGCAAATTCGGATCAGAGAACAAGTCGGACAGTGATGAGGGTTCAGAGAATGAGAAGGAAGAGTCGGATGGTCACCCCGATTCTCATACCGACATGGAGGATGACTTACCTTTAGTGGAAATTCCCGTTACCACCCAGAATCTTGGTCCGACGCTGGGTATCTTGTCCGTCCAGCCCACACAGTCAAGTCATGTTCAGGTAGCTGTCTCTGAGGCGCATACTATAAATCCTTCTTTTTCGTGTGTGGATTCAATTCCAAATGCTATGGAATATCTTGGTTTTGTTTATGGCTAGATTGCAGCCGTGTTGGAGATGGTTTCTCCTAGCTCTAGGTGTGAAATTCCCCTTCATACATCAACTTCTCATAACTGTGCTACAGGTTCGCGCACACATGCTATTTCTGGAAATACCCCAACCCTTGATTTAACTAGGTTGATCAAGTCAACCATGGTTGACTAAATCAACCATACACATAACTAAGGTTAAATTCAATCTTCCAATCAATTTCAAACTAAATTGATCACCCAAAATTATTCAATTGAATATTCTAAGTATGTATGATATTCTCTTATGTTAAGTCACAATTCATTTTTCTTGGTTAAACTTCCATGCATGGCCAAACCTCTCAGATACACTCATAACCCATACAAACTCCAATGTCATAGCCTAAAATACTTGGCCACTCACATAAATAGCAAAATGTACTTCCTTGGATGCCACCTCAGGCCCATTAACTGGTTTAACCAGTCAAATGTTCAAGCAAGAACCCAAATGAGTTGAAGTGGTAAAGCCACAAAGGAAAAAAAATGTCTCTCCTCCAAATGCTATTCCAATCTACTATAAATTAGACCAAATACAACCTAAAGCCACCCTAAACTAGCCCCTAAATCGAGCAAAGGCTTGGGTTTATCCAGAAGAGAGAAGATGTGTGTACCCTCTATCAAATGAAATAAAACCCATCTCTCTCACAAGTGAAAGTTCGTTAGGTATGTTAAGCCCTTAAGAACTAGCCCGAAGCTAACCAAGAGGGGGGGGGGGGTGAATTGGTATTTTAAAAAATTTTCTTAGGTAAAGCACAACAATCATAAACCAAATCACCACAGTTATCAGAGTGCAAAAATAAATAAACACGGAAGCAAAACAAAGAAAGATCACACTGGATTTATAGTGGTTCGGTCAATCCTTGACCTATGTCCACTCCTCGGAGGCACCCTCCGAGTATTGTACTAACTAAGTGTCCCTCCTTTAGCTCCCACATCTAGGTGGAGAAGTCATTACAACACACTACTTTTCACCAACCCCGGTGCGGCAGAGAATCGAATCCTTTTGCTTACTCCTGAAGCGGGCACAGAACCCGAACCTTTTGCTGAAGTAGACCTCCCAAGGACGAAGGACGAAGAAAGGAGACGACTACTTGGAAACTTTCTTGGAGCAACCTTTATGAACCCTTTCACAAACTCCCCCTCATAAGTTCCTTTCTCTATCTCTCTCTCTCTCTCTCTCTCTCTCTCTCTCTCTCTCTCTCTCTCCTTCTCCCAAGGCTCTCTCAGGTCAAGACAGTAGCACTCAAGGTCTTAAGCATGAGAAAATTTGGGTCCTTTAAATAGAATTTTAAGAATCAACATTATAGTCTAGGATGATAGGAATATTGTCCTGGCCGATCAGTACAAAGTAAGCTTCAATCAGTCAGGATGAGTTGGGACGATCAGAAGAAAATTGATTACGTATCGTCAAGACCGATACGATATCATCCTTGATGATAAGTTTAAATCTGAGGAAAATCGTCTTGAATAGATTCTGGCCGATGTTAATCATCCAGTCCATCATCCTGGCTGATTCTGCGCTCGGACCGGCCGATGTGATCATATCAATCAGCCTTAATTACTTTCCAAAATTTGCCAGATTAATTTAGGCATAATTGTGCTGCATCATCCTGGCCAATATTGAGTGAAAGTTTGTTAGGGATGTTAGGCCCTCTTGAACTTAATCCCAAGCTAATTAAAGAGAGAGGTGAATTGGAAAACTTTAAAACCAAAACACAATCCAAATCACCACAATCAAAGTGCGGAAATTAAAACGCGAAAATAGTAAAAAGAAAGAACACACCGGATTTATAGTGGTTCGGTCAAACCTCGACCTACATCCACTCCTTGGAGGCACCCCCCAAGTATTGCACTAAACTAGTGTCTCTCCTTTAGCCCCTACGGCTAGGCGGAGAAGCCCTTACAAAATTACTTCCACCTTCCCCGGTGCGGCGGTGTCGCCGGGTCCTTTGACACCAAGGAGATCTTCTTCTTTGGTGAACTTACCTCGAAACAAGCCTGGAATCCGATGGTACTAAGGTGCGAGTTCGCCGGAGCAACCGTGTGGAACCCCCTCCACACTCCCTTGAGTCCCCCCTCACAGGATCTTCTCCCTCTCTCAAACTCCACCCTTTCCTCTCTCCCTTTCAAGCTCTCTCTTCTAGTTTCCCCCCACAAGAACGAAGCTACAATGGCTGCCAAAGACACTTACAAAGTGTCATGCCAAAGCTTAAATAAAAGCTCTTAAAACGAGCTCATTAATGCAAGTTGCCGACATTATCATCCAGGACGATAGGTATATCGTCCTGGCCGATCAGTACAAATTAAGCTCATTAGCCCGGGACGATATGGGACGATCAGAAGAAAATTGGTTACATCGTCCTGGCCGATCTTACGATCGTCCTGGCCGATTAGTTTAAAACCGATTTCAATCGTCCTTATCATCGCCCTGTTTTTGAGCTGGCCGATATAGATCGTCCAGGTCATCATCCCGGACGATGTGATTGTATCAATCAACCATTAATGCTTTCCAAAGATACCAGATCAATTTAGGCATGATTGAGTTAGATCGTCCTGGACGATAATAATATTGTCCGGGCCGATTTCCTAAAACAAAGAATTCATAAACTGATTATGGCGGTTGATTCTTTCTGAATTGAGATTATAGTCCTGGCCGATACAAGTATCGTCCAGGCCGATCTGTTGACGGCTGCCTTAATGAGGATGCCCTAATTAGGGTTTCTGTTTTTAGACCGATCGGCCAGGTCGATAGGACGATCGTCCAGGCCGATGTTATCAAAAACAGAAATCCTAAAGGGAACAACATGAAAACTTCTATGTTACATAACAACAGGTCCCACACCCAATACAATTGACTCAAGAAAGGAAAAGATTACAAACTGACACAAACCTAGTCTACCCAATCTTGAGCTGGTTCTGAATTGCAGTCTTGATTGTGTGTTCCTGAAATGTTAGTACATAAGGCAATCGTATAGAAAAGAAAATGTTTGCTATCATCAAAATCATGAACCATAGATCCGCAACAATCTCACCCTTTTTGATGATGGCAAATAATTTGAATTTTCAAAAAGACTATTTTCTCCTAATCTCCCCCTCACTTGAATAATACAAAAAAAAAAAATAGGGAGATTAATATATTTTTGTTATTTTATAATTTTTGAAAAGAAAACAAATGATACAAGTATGTTATCCCCCTTTGACATTATCAAAAAGAGTGAAGGCATAGTAAAGAAAAAATTTCCTACTCTTGAGAAAAAAAAATCTTAAAATGAGAAAGTTTCCCCTTAATTTTAAAAACTCAGTAGAATTGGATTGACAACGCATAGCCAAGAAAAGGTTAGAAATTCAGATTTAGAAAATCCAAACTCATGTTTCTTTAAAAAGGCTCAAAAACTTTTTAATTCAATATCCAAATCATAAAATAAATTTGGGAAAGAAACAATCATTTTTCAAAAACTCCTTCCATAAAATATATATAATATAAAATCAATGCACGAATTTTCGAATCAGGAATCAAGATTTTCAAAATCAAGTATCGAAGTACCAAGGGTTTTCTTAAGCTTTTAAGATAAAACAAAAAAGGTAGGCATTAAATTTTGGGCTCATTTTATGCCTCTTGACAATTGATTGGCGCACTACGCATCTTTTGATACACTTTGTGTATTCAATATTTTCAAATTGGTGTCTTTGCGCATCTTTTATTTTTGGCATCTTTGGCCAATTTTTTTTTTCTCTTATGCTACCTTTCTTAAATCTTAAAAATAAAAGTAAACCCATCTTAGTGATAGAACAATTCTCTTGATTAAGAAGATTATGAGTTAGATTCAACAATTTGCAAAAGATTTCTATGCGATAAGTAAGATGTAGGGAGAGAAAAAAAATTTGTTTCAAAAACCAATTTAAAATATGGAAAAGATTTTAAATCAAAAGTAAAAATAACCTCTTTTAGGAAATAGAGATTTGGGGGAAAAAAATCATGAGTTTCCTTCCTTTAACTAGTTTTAGAGAAGTCAAACTCAACTTTACCAAAGATTTCCAAAAAAAAAGGAAGTAAAATTTTTCATTTTTAGAAACGTGAGTGTGTGTGTTTGATAAATGAAAAAGGAGAGAAAAAGAAAAAAATGAGACAAAATAAAACAAAGAAAAAGAAAGCAAAAGAAAAACAAGAAAAAAAAATATGAAAGGGCTTATTTAACCATTATCACTTTCTTGGTCTGATGCTTTTGAGACCAGATCTGCCCATGAAATTTTTTGTTTTTCATTATTTTTTCAGTTTGTAATTTGCTTCGCCTGGTCCTTTTCTTTTGTAGGAAGAATCATTGAATTAGGGCACTCTTTTTTCATATGTCCAGGCTTCCTGCATCGAAAGCAAATAACGTCAGAAGAAATATGGACATTCTTACCATTTTTACCTTTTTTCCACTTTTGCTTGTGCTTTGGTGAGTGTTGTAATTTGCATGACAAGTCATTGGTATGGTCACCAACTAAACTTCCTTTTTCCGTTTCTTCGGCTTTTAGAACGATCGTTTCACCTGCATCCAAAAGTCTTTGACTCAATCCTTGCTCGTGGGCAATGAGTGAGCCAATCAAATTATCAATAGAATATACATTCAAATCTTTAGATTCACAAATAGCAACAACTTTAGCATCGAATTTATCCAGTAAACATCGAAGAATTTTGTTAACTTTTTCAAAATTTGAAAAGTCTTTTCCTAAGGCATGTAATGATGTACTAATTTGAATAAACCTTGTATACATGTCTAAAATCGTTTCAAAAGGTTTCATGGAAAATAATTCAAAATCATGCATTAAGAAATTCAATTTGGATTGCTTGATTTCACTAGTGCCTTCGTATATGGTGTGCAATTTATCCCAAACTTCCTTACCGGTAGTGCACGTGGATACTAACATAAAATCATCAGAATTTAAAGCACATAAAAAGCAATTTAAAGACTTTGCATTCAATTAAGCATTTACTTGTTCTTCCCTATTCCACTGATTAAAAGGAATATCAATTTTAACTCCATTAACAATTCGTGACGGTGATGATTAACCAGTTAAAATCATATGTTACATGCGAAAATCAATCGATTGCAAGAAAATAGACATGCGAGTTTTCCAAAAATAAAAAGACATATTTTCAAATAAAGGAGGTCTAGTGATTGAATATCCTTCCGCAACATTACGATTTGAAAAATTAGCCATGGATCAAAATTCAAAAGCTTTTAAAAACTTATTTTTTTGAAAACCGCTCTAATACCACTTGAAAGTTTGTTAGGGATGTTAGGCCCTCTTGAACTTAATCCCAAGCTAATTAAAGAGAGAGGTGAATTGGAAAACTTTAAAATCAAAATACAATCCAAATCACCATAATCAAAGTGCGGAAATTAAAACTCAGAAATCGTAAAAAGAAAGAACACACCGGATTTATAGTGGTTCGGTCAAACCTCGACCTACATCCACTCCTTGGAGGCACCCCCCAAGTATTGCACTAAACTAGTGTCTCTCCTTTAGCCCCCACGGCTAGGAGGAGAAGCCCTTACAAAATCACTTCCACCTTCCCCGGTGCGGCGGAGTCGCCGGGTCCTTTGACACCAAGGAGATCTTCTTCTTTGGTGAACTTACCTCGAGACAAGCCTTGAATCAAATGGTACTAAGGTGCGAGTTCGCCGGAGCAACCGTGTGGAACCCCCTCCACACTCCCTTGAGTCCCCCCTCACAGGATCTTCTCCCTCTCTCAAACTCCATGCTTTCCTCTCTCTCTTTTAAGCCTTATCTTCTAGTTTCCCCCCACAAGAACGAAGCTACAATGGCTGCCAAAGACACTTACAAAGTGTCATACCAAAGCTTAAATAGAAGCTCTCAAAACGAGCTCATTAATGCAAGTTACCGACATTATCGTCCAGGACGATAGGTATATCATCCTGGCCGATCAGTACAAATTAAGCTCATTAGCCCGGGACGATATGGAACGATCATAAGAAAATTGGTTACATCGTCCTGGCCGATCTTACGATCGTCCTGGCCGATTAGTTTAAAACCGATTTCAATCGTCCTGATCATCGCCCTGTTTTTGAGCTGGCCGATATAGATCGTCCAGGCCATCGTCCTGGCCGATCATGCGATCATCCCGGACGATGTGATTGTATCAATCAACCATTAATGCTTTCCAAAGATACCAGATCAATTTAGGCATGATTGAGTTAGATCGTCCTGGACGATAATAATATCGTCCGGGCCGATTTCCTAAAACAAAGACTTCCTAAATTGATTATGGCGGTTGATTCATTCTGAATTGAGATTATCGTCCTGGCCGATACAAGTATCGTCCAGGCCGATCTGTTGACGGCTGCCTTAATGAGGATGCCCTAATTAGGGTTTCTATTTTTAGACCGATCGGCCAGGTTGATAGGACGATCGTCCAGGCCGATGCTATCAAAAACAAAAATCCTAAAGGGAACAACATGAAAACTTCTATGTTACATAACAACAAGTCCCACACCCAATACAATTGACTCAAGAAAGGAAAAGATTACAAACTGACACAAACCTAGTCTACCCAATCTTGAGCTGGTTCTGAATTGCAGTCTTGATTGTGTGGTCCTGAAATGTTAGTACATAAGGCAATCATATAGAAAAAGAAATGTTTGCTATCATCAAAATCATGAACCATAGATCCGCAACATTGAGTTCGTCCTGGACGATGTTTTTAAATAAAGAATACCTAAATTTATCATCACGGCTGATTCTTTTTTATTTGAGCCTATCATCCTGGCCGATACAAGGATCATCCAGGACGATTGCTTAATGACGGCTTCTTAACCAGGATGCCCTAATTAGGGTTTCTATTTTTAGTTGGATCGGCTTGGCCGATATGAACATCGTCCAGGCAAATGTACTCAAAATGAAAAAGCTCAGAAAACCCCTCAAGTGTGTGTGTGCAAGGTTACTTAGCATCAGGAACAACTTTTATAATTGTTTCAAGAAAGGATAAAATACAGACTTGACTCAACTTAAATCTACCCAATCTTGAGCTGGCTTGAGTTGCATTCGATCTTGTGGACCTAAAAAGTTAGTAGGCAAGGCAGTCGTAGGAAATCATGAATGTTTGTTATCATCAAAAGTCTAATCTATAAACTCTAGATTTGCAATAATCTCCCCATTTTTGATGATGGCAAACACACCCAAAACATTTCAAGCAGTTATGGAAATTTAGTAAAAAAATGTGACAAAACAAAGAAATAGTTCACTAAGTTCTAGAATTCAAAGTACAAGATACATCAGACTACTCTCCCTTTTGACATCACAAAAAGGAGGGAAACACAACAAAACACAAATAAAAAATATAACAGAAACTAAAACAAAAACTAAGAAAAAAAAATAACAAAAAACAAAAACTAAAATTAGAAAAATGGGGGACCCTGATCATCCGACGAAGTTGGTGGTGGTGGTGGCTGCTAGAAGAAACTAGACAACGTAGAAAACTGTGCCCCAAACCAGGCCATATCCTGGTCATGGTGTTGGTGGTGGTGTGCAACATAGGCATCAAATCGTGCCTCCCACTGATCAAATCTCTCCACCAATTGATCCAGCTGAGAGTGCTGGCAGAGAGGAACAGGTTCATGAACAGGAGCAGGAACCTCCTCCTCCTCCTCGGCCCCCTGAGCTTCTCCATTTCTTTGGTGGAGACGATGAGTACTATGAAGGGCATTGAAGAAATTGTTTGAGCAGAAGGGTGGCGGATTGTTGGGAGGAGCAGGATATTGAAGGTTTTATTTGGATTTTAGAACATATGCAATAATGTGTCCTAGAGCAAGATTGGACTTTCTTCTATGACCTGGATCTCGAATGGTAGTCAAATGCTCGATGTAGCAAAAGATCAGATTTGTGGCATTGAATTTTTTATGGGCCAGAATGTAAAAGGTAGTAAGTGAAAGAAGTGGAGTGATGTGGACTCGGTCATCAGCTTTTGGAATTACAGAAGTGCAAAGGACATGTTGGATTATCCTAGCATCTTTGAGTAAAGAGCTAGTCTCTCCAACATTAAAGTGTGTGTTGGTGTGGCGAAGAAAGTAATTTTCAGTGGATCCATCAATGTCAGGATCAGAGATAAGGGTATGCAGCTTATTCAAAGTGGTGGAAAGCTGTAACAGTTCAGCATAATCCTGATATGTGATCTCAACAGGATGTCGATTCACATAAGAGGTGAGGGCAGTGTAGGAAGAATTTATGCAGAGGTTTGCATAAAATTCAAAAAGAAGTTCAGAACTAATGGGGACTGCAAGGGTGAGAATAAAGCAAAAAGTGGCATGAGTGAAAAGATCCAGTACCATATAGGAAAGATAGGCTGGATTGATTGTTCGGGAGAGAGCAATACTGCTCTTTTTGTAATACTGGTAGGCAGCCTGATCGTCTACCTCCTGAAAATGAGGGTCCAGCATGCCCCTCAAGGAGCTGCAAGACATCTGACGAGCACACTTTCTGCCATCCATAAGCAAACAGGAAGTAAAAAAGAGAGGAGAAGAAGATTCAAGTGAGAAACATTTGCTAGAAGGCTCTGAATTTAAAGAATCGGCTGGATCGTCCAGGCCGATCATAGGATCATCAAGTACAATCCGATGCAATTATTATGAACAGGTCGATTAGTCAAAAAGGCGGTCTGATCATTCAGGATGATAAGATATCGGTCGGGATGATTAGACACAGGCGATCATCCCGAGGAGTCAGGCTGGATGACCGTTGAAAAAGCAGATCATCCAGGACGATTAGGTGGATCGTCTAGGATGATGCTCAATAATGGATTGTACTGGCCGAATTTTAAACATTTTAAATCATGCGCCACGTGTATCATCCAAGATGAATAGTGGATCATCCAGAATGATTGTCCAAAAATGGATCATCCTGGGCGATTTTAGATATTTTAAATGTACTGACACGTATATCATCCAGGACGAACAGGTGTATCGGATGGGATGATTACAATAAACACATCATCCAGGATGAAAAAATGTATCGGCCAGGATGATCAAGATGATTGTAGCGAGGACGATCATATCGTCCAAGATGATAAAGGATCGTCCAGGACGATGAGAGCAAAAAAGTTAGAATATTCAGCAGATTGAGTTTTTGAAGAAAGAAAAGCCGATCATCAAGGATGATATAAATATTGGCCAGGATGATATGGCAAAAAATTTTAAATCTAAAGAGGGATGGAGATGATCAGAGAAGGCCCAAAAATAACAAGATCAACAAAAAATAACAACGATAAAACAAAAGCCAAAAAAAAGTTTTTTTTAATCAAGGCATGAATATGATAGCTCCATGTGATTGATTGATTTTAAAAATTAGTAAGTTAATGAGTTAACAACTTCAAAAATCTTAAAAATGGTAAAATATTTGATCATATTAACCCTAATGTTAGACTTTTTTTAGGGAAATATCTTCTTTTCAAATCAAAAGGCCTAACTCAAAAAAAATATTTGGATAAAAAAAAGAGATCCGATAAAGAATTAATTTTAGAGAAAATATCTTATAAAATAATATATCAAAGTTGTTTGTTAAATCGCAAAATTTGAAATCAAGTTCTTGAAAATCTCAAGTGATATATAAAATCTTCTAAATTTTAAGAGTTGGAAGAAAGGAAGATAGCTTGCTTTTTGATTGGCTCATTTAATGCCTCTTGTCCATTGAATGGCGCACTTTGCACATCTTTTGATTTTTGATACACTTTGTATATATTTTATTTCAATTTGACATTATTGCGCATCTTTTGTTTTTGGCATAATTGGCCACTTTTTTTTCATTATTTTTGCAAGCTATATTCTTTTCCAAAAACTTAAATATTCGTATTTGTGAGTATATCTTCCAGATAATAGAGAAAAAAAATTCACTCCCTAATATAGGGAAGAACAATCCACAAAACAGAATAAAAAATTATGTGAGAGATGCATTGACATGAGAAATATTGAAGTACTATAAAAACTTTAACTATTAAGGTATAAGCTAAATTACTGTTGCAAGGTAGAAAAGATCTCAATTGCAATATCTAGTTGTTAATTTGAGATAGACTTTTAGGTAGAAAAGAAAATTTTACCACCAAAATAGGTTTTAGAAAGAGACACAATCAACGGTGTTTTTACCCTTTAGCAGATTAAGAGATGTAAAATATTAACTCCAAATTTTCAAAATAAAAAACAAGGCATAAGATATCATTTAAACGATGATTTGAAAAGGAAAAATAAATCAAGGCATATGAAAAAATAAAGTACCAAAAACAAAACAAAAAACAACTAACTAAAAAAAAAAATAAACAATAAAAACTAGAAAAATATAGCAAAGTAATCAGCAGATAAAACATCAGTAGAAATCAAGTTCATGCATTAATGTCAATCACACCCAATCTAGTCCTTAAATTGCTGAAAGTGTCGAAGGCCAGTGGTTTAGTAAAAATGTTAGCCAGTTGATTCTCAGTAGCTACATGATATAACTCAATGCCTCCCTTAGTCACATGGTCTCTAATAAAGTGATGCCTAATGTCAATGTGCTTAGTCCTTAAATGTTGGATAGAATTCTTAGAAATGTAGATGGCACTAGTGTTGTCACAAAGAATTGAGATGGTGCCTATAGGTAATCCTAAATCCAGTACTTACTATTTTAGCCAAAGGACTTGGGCCAAACAACTTCCTAAAGCAATGTACTCAGCTTCAGCAGTGGAAAGAGCAACAGAGTTTTGCTTTCTACTAGACTAGGAGACTAAAGATTGTTTTATGAATTAGCAAGTTTCAGAAGTGCTTTTTCTATCCACCTTACATCCTGCAAAATCAGAATAAAAAAATCCAATAATCTCAAAAGAAGTGTTGTGCCTAGGGCACCAGATTCCTAGGTTTTGTGTCCCTAAAAGGTATCTATGAATTCTTTTAACTACAGTCTGGTGGGATTTCTTAGGGTCAGCTTGAAATCTAGCAGAAAGACAAACGCTAAACATTATATCATATCATCTAGTAGTCGGGTAAAGTAAAGATCCAATCATCCCTCTGTACTTCTTCTGATCAACTGATTTCCCATTTAGGTCCTTGTCTAATTGAATTCCTGAGGTCACGGGAGTATTAATTGGTTTGGCTTTGTCCAGTTCATATTTCTTTAAGATGTCATTTATGTACTTTGTTTGGCTCAAAAAAAGTTCCATCATCTAATTGTCTAATGCTAAATCCCAAAACGTAGGATAATTCTCCCACCTTACTCATATCAAACTCCTTACTCATTATTTTAGAAAAATCATCACATAGCCTTTTATCAAAAGATCCAAAAATTATATCATCAATATAGATCTGAACAATGAGTAAATCATCTCCTACTTTTCTCAGGAAAAGGGTGGTGTCTACACTCCCCTTCACAAACTCTCTTTCTAATAAGAATGTGCTAACCCTCTCATACCAAGCTCTTGGTGCCTGCTTTAATCCATATAGGGTCTTTTTTAATTTGAAAACATGATTTGGAATTTGGAAACTTTTAAAACCTAGGGGATGTTCAACAAACACATCCTCTTTTATTTTCCAATTTAAAAAGCCACTCTTAACGTCCATTTGGAAAATCTTAAATCCCTTATAACAGGTAAAGGCTAATACCACTCTAATGGCTTCCAATCTAGCTACAGGGGCAAAAGTCTCCTCAAAATCTATTCCTTCTATTTGGTTATACCCCTTAGCCATGAATCTTGCCTTATTCCTAACCACCACTCCATAATCATTCACCTTATTCTTAAATACCCACTTGGTTCCAACTACACTTTGTCCCTTAGGTTTTTCTACAAGCTCCCAAACATCATTCCTAACAAATTAGTTTAACTCCTCCTACATGGCTAAGATCCAAAACTCTTCAGAAAGGGCTTGGTTTATGTTGGTGGGTTCAGTCCTTGAGATAAAGGCAGAGTGGCTCACTTCCTTCCTAAGTCCATGTCTAGTCCTAACTCTATCAGAAGGGTCTCCTAAGATCATATATTTAGATTGACTCAAAGAGTATCTTAATCTCTAGGCAAAGTGTGTGAAGGTTTAACCCTTTCTTCCAGATCTACATTTTCTACTCCTTGGGTGACCTCTCCTACTCCAGTGTTCTGGTGATCTACCCTCTTCTCTAAATTTTCTACTCCAGTGGTAATCTCTCCAACATCATCATCATCCTCAACTCTAGTCTTTCTAGGATAAGACTCATCAAACACTACATGTGTAGTCTCTTCCACCACCAAAGCCCTCTTATCAAACACCCTAAAAGACTTCCCAACACTAAAATATCCTAAGAACACTCTTTCATCATATTTTGGGTTAAATATTCCTAAGTGAGACTTCCCATTGTTATGAATGAAAACATTACAACCAAATACATGAAGGTGGGAAAGATTGGGTGTCCTACCCTTAAGGATCTCATAGCGTGTCTTATCTAATTTGGCTCTAACATTCATCTTATTCAACATATAACAAGCTGTGTTAACCGCTTCAGCCCAAAAGTATTTTAAAAGTGAATACTCAGCAAGCACGGCTCTAGTGGCTTCCACTAAGGTCCAGTTCTTCCTTTCAGCTACTCCGTTCTGCTGAGGGGTCCTAGGAGCTGATAAGTTGTGACTAATCCCCTTGTCCTCGTAAAAATCTCCAAATCTCTCATTTTCAAACTCTCTCCCATGGTCACAATGGATAGTCAAGATCTCACAACCTAGCTTTTTTTGAATTTAAGTGAAGAAGGCTCTAAACTCATCAAATGACTTATTTTTGTGTGATAGAAATCTAATCCAAGTAAATCTCGAGTAGTCATCGACAATCACAAAACCATAGACTTTCCCTCCCAAGCTGGCAGTGCTAATGGGTCTAAACAAATCCATGTGAAGGACTTCTAAAGGTCTAGAGGTGCTAATGTCCTTAATGGAGTGAAAAGTGGAGTGGATTTGCTTTCCTAATTAGCAGTCATCACAAAGGTGGTCTTTTGAAAACTTAAGCTTGGGGACACCTCTAACTAGGTCTTTTTGGGTCACTTTCATAAGGGTTTTCATACTAGCATGACATAATCTCCTGTGCCACAACCATGAATCATCAATAGCAATTTTTAAGCAAAATAAAATAGCACATTCAATATTATTTAAATCAAGCATGTAAACGTTATTGGTCCGCTTTTCCTTCAAAACAGTATTATTATTTAAGCTCATAATGCATGAATTTGTCAAAAATTTTATGATGAAGCCCTTCTCATAAAGCTGATTGATGCTGAGCAAGTTTTGTTTCAGTCCATCTACAAGCAAAATAATTTCTATCAAAAGGTTCTTGGAATTACCAATTATACCTAAGCCTACCACATTCTTAGTGGTGTTGTTCCCAAGAGTCACCTTGCCTCCTGTCATGATCTCCAGCAATATGAATTGATTAGCATCGCCAGTCATATGTCGAGAGCATCCGCTGTCCAGGTACCAGATGCTCTCATGAGGCCTTTTGTGAGAGCTTGACTACAAAATTATCAAATGTCAGATTTAGGAACCCAAACATGTTTGGGTTCCTTCTTATGGAAAGTATAATGCTCTGCATACTGTGGATCATGTAACTTGGGTCTCTATACCCAGTATGAGCTATGGTGAATGGTGCAAGTGTGTGCTATGTATCATAGCATGCCACATAAAAAACATCTAACTCCAGAAAAGGATGCGCTAATATACTCCTATGGTGATGCTTTTTATGCGATGCATGAAATTAAGATTTTTTATTTTCTAAGGTTTTTAAATTTTCTAATTTTTTATATTCTTTTTCTAACTCAAAATGGGACAATTTTAAAGAATCATAAGAATCAGATAACTCAGCATGCTTTTTGTTTAACGTATCAAACTCATCAAGTAAAGCCAAGTGATTTGAATCAATTATTGAATGATCTTTGAGAAAAAATTCATGCTCTTTTTATAAATTAAAAAATTCTAATTTTAGGGTGGCATGCGTTTTCTTAAGTTTTCTATATAATGCATGTATTTTTTAAAAAACTTCAAGGAGTTGCTCATAGGTTAGTTCACATACATCTTCTTGGTCACTTTGACCAAGATTATTATCTTCCATTAAGCACAAGTTTATTATCTCCTCCTCAAGTTCAGTTTTAGAGGAATCTGATGCAAAATCCGCCCAGAATGCCTTTTGAAATTACTTCTTGCTCTTGTCCTTTTTGAAGTTTGGTTTCTCCTCACCCTTCTCCTTACTTGGGTGTGCCTTAAGCGTAGGACAATCAGCTTTAACGTGCCTAGGCTTTCTGCATTCAAAGCAAATTATTTCATTAGAATTCTTAAAATTTTTACTACCCTTACCTTTATTCCACTTTTGATGATTCTTGTGCTTCTTCCTTAGAAAGGTCTTAAATTTCCTTGTGATTAAAGAAACATCATCGCTTCTAGACTCGGAAGAGTTAGTATCCGAATTGTTCGCCTTAAGTGCCTCAGTTTTCTCCTTTCTTTCACCTGCATCAAGATTTCTTTTGTTCACCCCTTGCTTGTAAGAAATGAGTGAACCAAGTAAGTTATAGATCGAATATGTATTTAAATCTTTAGATTCAGATATTACATTAATTTTTGCATCAAAAGAGGAAGGCAAACATCTTAAAATTTTGTTTACTTTTTTATAGTTAGAAAGTTCTCTTCCTAATGCATACAATGAAGTAACAATCAGAGTAAACCTTGTATACATTTCAGAAATTGATTCATAATATTTAATACAAAAAAGTTTGTAATCATGCAAGAGAATATTTAAACGGGATTGCTTGACTTTATTAGTACCTTCATAGGTGATACATAATTTATCCCAAATTTCTTTACCAGTAGTGCAAGTGGAAACACGCATGTAATCTTTCAATTTCAAAGCACAAAAAAAATAGTTCAAACATTTTGCATTTAATTGTGCTAAATCCCTATCATCTAGAGTCCAGTCAGTAAAAGGAAGTGGAACAGTAACTCCATTCAATTTTACAGTTGGAGGTGTATAACTATCCTTAACAAGCACCCATATGCGATAATCAATTGATTGTAAAAATGTAGGCATGTGAGTTTTCCAAAAGTCAAAAGGAATATTATCAAATAAAGGTGGTTGGGTAATAGAATACCCTACTGCAGTATTATGATTTTCGTTGTTAGCCATGGATCAAGATTAAAAAAGTTTTGAAACTTAGTTTTTATGAATCCTTCTCTGATACCACTTGAAAGTTCGTTAGGGATGTTAAGCCCTTAAGAACTAGCCCGAGGCTAACTAAGAGGGGGGTGAATTGGTATTTTAAAAATTTTTCTTAGGTAAAGCATAACCATCATAAACCAAAGTCACCACAGAAATCAGAGTGCGAAAATAAATAAATGTGAAAACAAAATAAGGAAAGATCACACCAGATTTATAGTGGTTCGGTCAATCCTTAAACTACGTCCACTCCTCGGAGACACCCTCTGAGTATTGCACTAACTGTCTCTCCTTTAGCTCCCACAGCTAGGAAGATAAGTCTTTACAACAAACTTTTTTCACCAACCCCGGTGCAGTAGAGAACTAACTCCTTTTGCTTCCTCCTGAAGCGGGCAGAGAACCCAGACCTTTTGCTAAAGTAGACCTCCCAAGAACCTCCCAAGGACGAAGGACAAAGAACGGAGATGATGACTTGGAACCTTGCTTGGAGCAACCTTTATGAACCCTCTCATAAATTCCCGCTCATAAGTTTCTCTCTCTCTCTCTCTCTCTCTCTCTCTCTCTCACTCCCTCTCTCAAGGATCTCTCAGTCAAGACAGAAGCACTCAAGATCTTAAGCATATGAAAATTTGGGTCCTTTAAATAAAATTTTAAAAACTGACATTATCGTCCAGGATGATTGGAATATCATCCTGGCCGATCAGTACAAAGTAAGCTTCAAACAGCTGGGATGATTTGAGATGATCAAAAGAAAATTGATTACCTCGTCCAGGCCGATACCATATCATCCAGTACGATTAGTTCAAATCTAAGGAAAATCATCATGAACATCAACCTGAATAGATTCTGGCCGTTGTCAATCGTCCAGTCCATCGTCCTGGCCGATTCTTTGATCGGCCCTGCCGATGTGATCGTATCAATCAGCCTTAATTGCTTTCCATAATTGCCAGAATAATTTAGGCATAATTATGCTGCATCATCTAGGCCGATATTGAGTTCATCCTGGCCGATGTTTTAAAATAAAGAATTCCTAAATTGATCATGGCGACTGATTCTTTCTGATTTGAGCCTATCGTCCTAGCCGATACAAGGATCGTCCAGGATGATTTGCTTAATGATGGCTACTTAACCAGGATGCCCTAATTAGGGTTTTTGTTTTTAGTTTGATCGGCCTGGGTGATATGAACATCGTTCAGGCTGATGTACTCAAAATAGAAAAACTCAAAAAACCCCTCAAGTGTGTGCGAGCAAGGTTACTTAGCATCAGGAATCACTTTTACAATTGACACAATAAAAGAAAAAATACAAACTTGACTCAACCTAAATCTATCCGATCTTGAGCTGGCTTGTGTTGCATTCAATCTTGTGGACCTGAAAAGTTAGTAGGCAAGGAAGTCGTAAGAAATCATGAATGTTTGCTATCATCAAAAGTCTAATCTATAAACTCATATTTGTAACAACAAGCATACTTCCTTCTAGCCCATAACCACCTGGGATAGGTGTAAACTATCCAAAGCCTCTCCCCAACTCATCATGGCCCTTTATTTAATCCCACCCCTCAAAATGCCCTAAACCCTCTCAAAACCCTCATTCTCAATATCTTTCCTTCGAGCTTCCTCTAGCAAAAATAATTCTTCCCTTAGCCTCTCCAGATATTTACCTACCTCCCCTAAGCTTTCTTCCACCATTTCTTGGCCTCCAAAACCCATTTTGGTGAAGAGAGAGGAAAATAGAGAGAAAACGTGGAGTTTTGAAGACAACTTTTGATTCAACCTGAACCAAGTCTTAGAGCCTTCTAGGAAACTAAAGATGATCTCTTTAGCTTTCCAACAAGCCAAATATCATCAAAATTTATTCATAGGTTAGAAATTTGTTCTAACTTTTAGTTAAAACCTTCATTTTAAAATGCTCTCAATCCCCGATGTATGGAGCCTCAGAACTCAAGGAATTGACGGATTATGTTTCCAAGAGCTTATGTTTCAAATTTTGTGAAAATCGAACAGTTGGATTGAAAGTTATGAGCATTTGAAGTTTCAGTTCAAAAATGAACTGGAAAATCTGGATCAATCTAGGTTATCTATTCCTTTGAATTGGGGAGACCATATGACCGAGATCTATATGCCTTCCATATGGTTCAAACTCTAGTTCTTCAGTAAGAAAATGTGGGTGACATGGAAAAATCCAAGCCATTGATCTTTTCCATGTCAGATTGGACAACCTGGGATGTTTAGTAACATGGATAAGTGGTACCTCCAATGTTTGCAATGTGTCTTGTTTGAGGAAAGCCACCATTTTTCTTTCTCCGTTGATTAGTAGCTAATTTTTTGAATTAAAATTGATTAAAAAATTAATTTAAATGCTTAGAACTTCAAAAAATCCTAAAAAAATCTAAATATACCCCAAATTGAGTGTTCTTGAGCTCATTGGAAAGTTATTAATTTGTAGTTTTTTTTAAATTATTTCAAAATTTTGTCTATTGGATTTTGAGTAAAACAACATTGTTTGAAAACCTATTTTCTTAATTTTCTCATAATCCAGTGATTAAAATTAGCTCAGTTTTGGATGGTAGATATTTGAGCATGGTATTTATCTTCAATTGTTTTCTTGAGTCCTAGTATGCTTTGGATTTTTGTGGTTTAAATTTTCAAAGTCATGTGCCCATTTAAGACCCATAACTTTGAAAATTTATAATTGTCTAAATTGGAAAAAAAATTCCTATCATTTTTTTGTGGTATGTTTAGATGTGTGGGAGGGTTAGAAGAACCAAAATTTTGACCCATTGAAACATTAGTGACACCTAAAAAAATAATTAAGAATTTACCTATAAATTTAGAGAAATCCTAGGAAATGTAACACAAACCTAACAAGGGTAAAACTCTGGAACAATAAACCTCATGACATATAAACCTTAGGTTCCAATTTCACTTCTTTTGGACTTCATTTGGTCACAAAATTAACCAAATAAAAAATAGAGCTTTTAAAGGGACTTAAACTTTTTTAAAAAATGTAATAAATTTAAATTTAATACCAAAAATTTAAATAATATCTCAAATTATTCATAATTCAATCCTCCATCCAATAAAATTAAAAACCCATCATGAGAGTTCAAATTTGATCTTAATTTAATAATATATAAAATAAATACTTAAAAATCATTATAAATACCAAATAAATTCCAAACTTCCGAAAACACTTATGCAAGCCATCCTTGACATTTTGGAGTGATTTCAAAGGGCTTGGAGTGAGTTTAGTGCAAAAATGAAAAAACCTCCCTAATTAAGTACTTAAGCAATTCAATTAAATTTCCAAATTTCAAAATTTTATAACTAATTGTAGAAAACTCTGAACTGAGCCAACTCAATGGCATTGGACTCCTTTAAGGATCTAATATATATGAAAAATATGAAACTTTCTAAATTCACTAAAAATAAAAAAAGCCAACTCTTTTGTCAACTTTAGTTCAATACACACACAAAATTTAAAAAATCATAACTAATTATAGAAATATCCAAAACTATTAAACTTAGTGTTATTTTACTCATATTAGGGTGTAGTATTTAAAAAAAATAAGAAAACTCAAGAACTTAATCAAAATTACAACAACAATAACAACAACATCAAGCCTTTTTAACACTACGTGGGTCGGCTACTTGAATCCTTTTTCGCCATTGTGCCCTATTAAAAGTGAAAATTAAAAAGTAAAAAACTGGACCATTTACTTATCAAATTAAAATAATTCATAAATTACCAAAATTAAGTAAATAATGAAAATTCCAACAAAGCATCAATGAGATATATATAATCAGATAATAAACCCTAAAATTGACAACAAACACACTATTAATGAAGTTTATTGGATGGACTACCTCAAGCTGTGGAGCTACGTGTCTTAAGGAAACCTTAGTACTCATGCATGTATTGATAATTTCAAGAACATAT
This sequence comes from Dendrobium officinale, assembly GCA_019514585.1. Lineage (NCBI taxonomy): Eukaryota > Viridiplantae > Streptophyta > Magnoliopsida > Asparagales > Orchidaceae > Dendrobium > Dendrobium officinale. The sequence goes on along the minus strand of CM033685.1, from coordinate 23,302,555 downwards.
TCAATGGTATAAAACTATGAAATTAACTAATCATTAATTAGTTAACAAAAATTAAAGCTTTAATATAATTATATCAACAAAATTTTAGGATAAACTACCTGAAGCTATAGGCCTATGTCTTAAGAAGACCTTGGTTCTTGTGACCATCATGAAAATGCCACGAACAAATTAATGACAACATATAAGAAGTTTGAAATAATGGGTTTGTTGTATTCTCACTGTATGAGGGTTTTGACATAGCTTGATATGGTGAAATTCTCTAAGAAGTATCTAATGCTATGATGGTTAGTAAGAGCTCAAAAATATATATATTAATGTCACTTGTGCATAGGCAAAAGAAATATTACCTCTAAATTTTTTTGTGGGTTCATATTCAGAAATCATATCAGTAGATTTGCATATCAAATACACACACGAGCTCAAGGGAATGAGGAGGCTAAGCTATACATGTTGGCGGCAATAAAAGATAGGGCTGAAAATATAGACTTTGTTCTTGATGGCAGGATAGAAAATCGGTGGTAGTATAAAAATTTAGGATCTACTAAAGCTTAGATCTAAAGCCATCTCTAATGCAATATTTTATAGGCACTGAAAAAGAAGAGGAATAAGAGTACTATATAACTTCAATTTTTTTTTTTATTAAATTACATATCTTGCTGGGCTTTAGCTTTTTCTTATGTATGCTTTAAATGCACTTCAAATTCACTTTAATTGTTCTTTAATTATGCTTAATTTACACTTTAATTTCACTTTAACTCTGCATTTACTATGGTTTTTATGTATTATTTTACTGACCCTAATTTTCTCCATAGAGAAACCATCATTGAATGAAAAAGCAACATAAATGGAAAAACCTTCTTTAACACAAATGAAACTCTAAAACATTTCTGAATGTGTCAATGAGAAATTCATAACCAAGACAACAACCAAAGAGCCAAGGGCTGAGTACACAAAAATGAAAATGGATTTCATTTCTTTAAAATTACAACTGTAATATCTTTGTATTGAACTTAATTTTTTATTTAATTTTTGGTAATAAATTTTTTATTTTAACTTATTGAATGATTTTTCTTAATGATTGTACTAACAAGAAAAAAGATAGCTCAACAAAAGTGCAGTTAGCTGGACTTTTATTGCAGTTTTGCTACACTTTTGTTACGCTTTTATTGTGCTTTCACTGTACTTTCACTATGTCTTTGCTGCACTTTGAAATATTTTTAATTTTAGTTTACATTGTAATTACAATTTTTAATATGCACCTATCTTTCCATTAAATTATCAAATAAATTGTTGGCCTTTTTTGATAAATAGAAAATATCTATATCCCCCCCACCCCATCTCAGAAAGCGTGGTTTTTAATCTAGGTACCTTGGTGCATTAATAGGGAAGTGCTTTAGAAACCACATATGCATTAGATAAGTTTGGTTATTATGAATTACAATAATATTCTATAATTATAAATAAACTTGAATGAACTAAGGACTCACCAATAGGAGAGGAGAAAACAATTTTTGTAACCAAGTGGCTTATTTATAATAATCTTGATGGCAATTTTATGAAATTCATTGATACAAATTTTTTTAATACTACTAGCCCAATTAATAGATGAGATTTCTTCTATATTACTAGCTATAAAAATGAGCCTTCTTGGGGTTTTATGGTTGCTAAGGGGAAAAAATAAATTAGAGGCAAGAAAAAAAAAAATAACATAGTTGCTTCATCAGTTCATCTATTTAGTTCCATCATCTTAGTTTTAATTTATATTGATAACACTCTAGTAAGTGGCTCGTTCTGCCATATGATCTCAACACCTCTATTTGACAAACTTGTGAGCAGTATTTTGTTAAATTGATAGAAGAAACTTCATAAAGATATTGAAGAAACTACCTAGAGACTTTAAAGTTTTTTTTTTTAAAATTCAAACCTATCAGTAGAGCTATCTCATTATCAGTGAATTTAAGCAAATGTCCTTTAATGATGAAGCCTTTATTAGAGCTATACCGATATTTCAAGAACTCGTATAACAGAGGTATATTTTGCTAGAATGGTGGGAACATCAAGAACTGATGGATGTTAAGATTCCTCAAAGTGTCCTCAACATTTCTACAAATTATTCACAGAATGTTTCATAAATATTTGTGAAGGTTAAAACATAGCAACAAGAAATAATTGGATGTGAATAAGGAGCCATCTGTTAAAAAAACAAAAAAAAACATATCAATAAATATAAAGACGAATGAAAGAAAGGATGAGTGATAGAAGCACAATGAAAGCACAATAAAATCATTATAAAAGTGCACTAAAAACATTAAAAAAGTGTAATAAACCATCACTTGGAGGGTAAAAATAGAGTTGTGGTTTTCTAACCAATATTTGGAGGGTGAGAATAGCGTTGAGGTTCTCTGCCTATAAAAGAGTTCCGATTCTCTATCTCACCGAGGTGATGAAATAGCATCGGTTCTGACTTCTCCACCTTTCTGTTACTATTTAGTGGAATACTTGGATAGAGAGTCTCCAAGGAGTGGACGTAGGTTAGGTTGATCAAACCATTATAAATCATGGTGTGTTAATTATTATTATTTTCTACACTTAATTTTTTGTAATTATATGTGTGGTTGAAAATTTTGTTTTATTTCATTATTGAGAAATTTTCTAGCTTTTATATCCACTGTATCGATTATTGTGTGTAGGTTTGAAAAGTTTTTTAAAAATTTCATTTTTACTAAAGATTTTTTTTTTTTAAAATAACAAATTCATCTCTTGGTTAGCATTGGGCTAGTTCTTAAAGGTCTAACTACCTTCACAAACTCTTAAGTGGTATTAGAGCGAGATTTATAAATTAAGTTTTAGAAAACTTTTGAAAATCGATCAATGGATAATTTGGAAATTGAAATACAACTGAGGGATATTCAATCACAAGACTACCTCTATTTAAAAATATTACTTTTGATTTTTAGAAACTTCACATATCTATATTCTTTCAATCAATTGATTATCGTGGATGTTAGTTCATGAAGGATATTCTTCTACTTTATATTTATTTAATGGCATGAAAGATGAAATACCTTTTTCTAAATGAAATCCTGATGATAGAGATTTAGCCCAACCTAATGCTAAATGGCTAAACTATTTTTTCTATGCTTTAAAATTTGAAGATTGCATGAGCGTTTCTACTTGCACTACTAGTAAACAAACTTGGGATATAGTCTACATATCCTATGAATAGACAACTAAAGTGAAGTAATTTAGATAAAATATTCTACTTTTTGATTATGAACTCTTTCTCTTGAAACCTAGTGAAATCATATCTAAAATATATATTAGGTTTACACAAATCATCACTTCCCTGCACTCGTTTGGAAGAGAAATCACAAATTCTAAAAAGTTAACAAAATTTTACATTGTTTATTTTCCTCCTATAATGCAAAAATCACTTCCATTACTGAATATAAGGATTTGAATATTTATTCCATTGATAATTTACTTGGGTCACTCATTGCCTACGAGTAACGAGTGAGTCAAAGATAGTTTGATGGAGGTAAAAGAGAAAAGATAAAATTGTAGTGTTAAATTCTAATGACATAGATAGTTCTTCTGATGAAAAACATGAATATATCACCTTGATTAACTAACAGTTCATAAGTTTTCTAAAGAAAAAGCAAAAGAAACATGAGCAGTGGAGCATTGGTAAAAGCTATACAAATTCTAATGCTTCCTCTGATATTATATGTTATTAGTATAGGAAATAAAGGCACTTGAAGTCTGATTGCTGAAGTCTTAAAGCTCACTTGAGTAATCATAATGGTGAGATAAAAATAAATTCAAAAAGAGAAAGCAAAAGATTCAAAAGATATTTTGGGCAAAATTTGTTTCACACTCATCTAAAACTAAAAGAGATGAGGAGGTAAACAACATGTACTTAATGGTTGATAATCATCTTGATCAATTTGATCAAAAGGACGTATGTGAGCATTCCTATGATGAATTATTTAAAATTTCTAAAAAATTTTATACTGCATATTGGAAGAGCAAGAAAGCACATACACGCCTTAAAGCTAACTTTTTAATTTTGTAGCAAAAGTATGAATGCCTTAGGAAAGATAATTCAACTATGGATAGCAATCAGATTGAATTGTTATATGAATTTTACACTTTTAAAAAAATGCATCTTGATTTAACTGCTGAACATGATTCCTTGAAAACTTTGTATATTGAATTAGAAAATGTATTCAAGAAATTAGAAACTCTTGCATGTAAATTACAAGGTAATGAGCATGCATTGAAAATTAAAAATTCTATTCTTGAAACTAAAAACAAATCTTTACAACTTCAATTAAAAAGCTTACAAAGAAAACAAAATGCCTCCAACACTTGCATAATTTTATATCACACCATTATGGCTTGTACACAAACCTAGGAAGAGGCACCATAACCCATATAAACTAGTAAACCCTTTTTCTAGAGTTTGATGTTTCTGTCATGGCATGCTAGGACACATACCCCGCACTTGCACTTAAAAGTTTAAGCAGGTTATTAGACCTATTAGAACTATCCCACGGCTAACCCAGAGGGGGGGGGGGGGGGGGGGGGTTAATCGGTAGTTTAAAAAATATATTTGATTCAAATAATCAATTTTTTTAATTTTACTCAAATATTCTGAAATATGTGGTTGTTTATAGAAATAGATTTTCAAAAAATATTTTTCAACCACAGTAATATAAAGTGCTAAAAACAAAAATGCAGTAAAAGTAAAAGAATAGAAGAACACCAAATTATATAGTGGTTTGGTCCAACTAAACCTACATTCACTCCTTAAAAAGTACTTCAAGTATTGCACTAAATAAAAGTCACTCTCATTTTGCCCTCACAACAAGGCTGATTAGCCCTTACAAACTTTCTTCCACCAACCCAGTGTGGCAGAGTACTGACGTGCTTTCTCACCCTGCTAGCAAAGGAAGAGTACTAACATCCTTTCTCCTCCTTCTAGTGATGGTAGAGTACCAACATTCTTTCTCACCCTCTTGGTGATGGAAGAGTACCAACATCCTTTCTCACCCTCTTAGAGATGGTAGAGTACCAACATCCTTTCTTACCCTCCTTATTATAGCAGAGTACCATGATCTAATATTAAAGATCTCCACTCAAAGGCCTTCACAGGAGATGGGAAGAAATTTGAAGAAGGAAAAAGAGATCCTCACTTTGGTAAACCTTGTGAATCCCTCACAACTCCACCTCACTTGATCTCTCACACTTCACTCTCACAATCTCTCCCGAACACTCACACTAAATGGACACTCTCTAGAGAAATCATAATTAAAGATATGAGTGATAGTTATTAAAATCTTATATAGTAAAGATAAGGAAAAATGTCCTGAGAACTGAAAATTATAAGTCAACCAACCTAGAATTATACAGTACGATCGAGGATCATCTCTATGAATTGTTCAAAAATCAATGTATAAACCTATACGTACCTTATATCATACTATGTTAGTTGTCTATACAAACTAACATCGTACTGTACGAAGAATAGTTCAAAATAAAACTAATTTATTCGATATGATCCTGTATAAACCTTATTTCATACTCTATTAGTCGTCCAAAAGAACTAACATCGTACAGTATGAACTATTAAAATAAATCTTGCTTCGTTTGGTATGAATGTGAATGACCCTATACGAATCAACTTCATACAATACGAAAAATTCAAAAAATAATGATTTTGTTTGTGAAAAACTAGTACACATCGATTTCATACTATATGAATCTTCTGTACGACCAACTTCATAAAGTATGAATAATTCCAAAAATGATGACTTTGTTTGAGACAAATTGATACATGCCTATTTCATACTCTGTAAATTATCTATATGAAAAACTATCGTATAATATGAACAGTTAAATATATTATTTCATTAACTTCATTTTAGGGATAAAAATACTTGACAAATCATCTACTATGATTTGAAATTATATAGAATGATTAGTTTTAAAATTTTTAAGTTTTGACTCACTCCCCTAGTGTTTGTGTGCACAGTTTCCCAATTACATTCACACTCTCACAGACTCAAGAAAAATAGAAAATTTATAGACTTCATTACATGAAATCCAATCTACTCACTCTTAAAGTCTTCAACAGTCTAGAGTATGACTTTCCTGGAATACTAGTACACACAAAAAAAAAATAGAAATATACCTAATGTATGATAAAAATAATAATAATTTTTTATCATAAAAAAATTACTTTATATAAAACTCAATCTTGAAATTTATGTTGCAACAATAGTCCCCTTTTGTTATGATGACAAAACAATTTTTACTTGAATTAACATTAAAGATCATTTTTCTTCTAAGCTCCCCCTTAATAAATGCTCAAATAAAAAGCTAGGGATTTAAAAAAAAATAAAAACATAATGAAAAGAATAAAATTCAAAAACAAAAACACACACAGTAAATACACACGATTAATTCAATCAAATAAATAAATAATAACCAATGACTCCCCCTTTTAATAACATCAAAATGGAAAGTACCTCTTGAAAATGTAAGTTGCTATTGACAAATCTAATATATGATGAGAAGATGATTTTAAACTTTTTTGCGAAGACAACATTAGCATCCTTATGCGAAAAAGAAAGTCTCATATTTTAAATCAAAGAATAATTAAGATAAGAAATGTCGACCAACTTCACTATTCATTTTAGACCTATCAAACAAAAATAATTATTTTAAAAATGATGAAATAAAGATTAATTTGTTTTTAATTCAATAGTGGAGATTATTATTGATTAAATATATTTGTGTAAGAAATTGAAAGATAAAGGAAAGAATTGTATGACACTTTCGAATGGACACATTGTGCATCCTTTCAAATTTTGGCACACTTTGTGCATCTTTTCAGTTTGGATTAATTTTGTGCATCTTTTATTTTTTTATGAACATTGCATATATTTTAAACTTGTGGAACATTTTGTGCATCTTTTCAAGCCTTGCAAATTTTGTGCATCTTTTTATATTTTTGGTCTTTCCAATATCAATAAATCTCAAAACAAAATATTATAATTAATAAAAATAAAGACATTGAATAAAAAATAAAATAAAAAAACATCACTTTTGCAATAATTATAGCTAAATAAGATTTATCTATAAGATCATGAAGATGATCTTCTAATCTGCATCTAACAATAATTTAATTTAAAATTTTAAGAAATTAAATTTTGCGAGGAAATTAATTTGTAGAGCAATGTATTTAAAAATTTCATTCCATAGATCAACTAAATTTGAATTAGTCTATAGAAACTTAAAATAGTTCAAGAAGTTTAACCTCAACATAACACAAACCACATTCAATTCCTTTTTCTTAAACAAACTAAAGATACAATTGTAAATATAATAAAAATAAAGAACAAATAACAACAAAATATAAACTCCAACAATAAGTTACATCACAAATGAATTTTACTGAATTTCAACTCTTAAACATGAATATCAATTACACCCAATCTGCAAATTGATTTTCAGTAGCTACATGATGTAGCTCACTTCCTTCTTTAGACACATGATCTTTGATGAAGTGATGCCTTATATTTATATGCTTGATTATAGAATGTTAAATAGGATTCTTTGAATTGCATGTGGCACTTGTATTATTACAAAAAAATAGAATTATGACAATAAAAAATCCTAAATTAATAAGTTATTATTTTAACCAAAGAACTTGTGCCACTCAACTACTTAAGATAATGTATTCATCTTTAGTCGTAGAAAGGGCTACTAGATTTTGTTTTCTACTAGACTAGAAAACTAAATAGTTTCCAATAAATTGATAAGTTTAAGAAGTACTATTCTAATCAACCCTATATCCTACAAATTTTGAATCATAATATCTAAGATTTTCAAAAGAAAAGTTATGCCTTGGATACCATATCCCTAAGATTTGAGTTCCCAAAAGATATGTTAGAATTCTTTTAATAGTAATCAAATGTGATTCATTTAGATCAGCTTGAAATCTAACACACAAATAAACATTAAACATGATATCTAGTTTGCTAACAGTTAAGTAAAGTAATAATCCAATTACTCATCTAATTTTTTTTTTATTACTAGATTTTTCTTTAGAGACCTTATCTAACTGCACTGAGCAAATCATTGATGTACTCATTGTCTTAGCTTGATCAATTTCATATTTCTTGATAATATCCTAAATATACTTTGACGGCTAAGAAATGTTCTATCGTCTTTCTACTTTATGCTAAAACCAAGAAAGCATCTGAAATCTCCCATCAAACTCATTTAAAATTAACTACTAATTATTTTTAAAAAATCTTCACAAAGTTTTTTATTGGTGGATCCAAACAAGATATCATCAACATATATTTGAAAAATAAGTATGTCATTTCCTACCTTTTTTAAGAAGAGAGTGGTTTCCACACTTCCTTTAACAAATGATCTTTGTAGTTGGAATGTTTTAGCCTCTCATACCAAGCCCTATGTGCTTATTTTAGTCTACACAATACCTTTTTTAATTTAAACGCATGATTAGGTAATTTTGAGATTTAAAAATTTATAAGTTATTTAACTTAAACATCCTCTTGTATCACCCCATTAAAAAAGGCACCCTTAATATACATTTGAAATAATTTAAACCCTTAAATGAGGCACAAGCTAGTAAAACCCTTATCGCTTCAAGTCTTACTACAGGGCAAAAAGAATATTGAAAATTAATTCCTTCTATTTGATTATACCTCTTAGCCATCAATCTTGCCTTATTTCTAACCAGTACACCTGAATAATTCATTTTATTTTTGAACACCCACTTAGTTCCAATAATATTTTCATCTTTAGGCCTTTCAATCAATTCATAAATATTATTTCTAACAAATTAATTCAATTTTTCTTACATGGCCAAAATCTCAAATTCATCACAAAGTGCTTAATTTATATTAGTGGTCTTAATCATTGAAATAAAGATAGAGTTGTTCACTTTTTGTTTAGTCCATGCTTAGTTCTAACACCTTCGCTTGGTTTACCTAAAATCATTTCTTTAGGATGACTTTTAGAAAATTTTCATTCTCAAGGAAATTTATTTTCTATTTCAACATTCTCTTCAAGATTTGTTTTTTCTAATACATTGGGAGATTTCTTCAATATGTTCTTCCTTCAACCTTGGATCTTCAAAAATACCAGATTCATCAAAAACATGAATCTAGCATTTTATATGAGCCAAGATTGGAAGAGGATCATATTAAAAATAAGTCACAAGGAATTAACAAGATAAATTTGGAAGAAAATATGGAAAGAGAAAACCATTTGCCGAAAGAATAGAAAATTTCTAAAAAATATCCTAAGGAATTGACTTTAGGTGAACCTAGTGAGGGTGTTAGGACTAGGCATGAACTTTCCAAAGAGGTGAACCATTCTGCCTTTATATCGATGGTTAAACCCACAAATATAAAATAACTACTTTTGGATGAATTTTAAATATTGGCTATACTAGAAGAGTTAAATGAATTTGTAAGAAATGATGTTTAGGAATTAATTGAAAGACCTGTGGATCAAAATGTGGTTGGAACTAAGTGGGTGTTAAAAAATAAAATGAACGATTCAGGAGTTGTGATTAGAAATAAGGAAAGATTTATGGCTAAGGGGTATAATCAAATAAAAGGGATTAATTTTGAAGAAACTTTTGCCCCTGCAGCCAGAATTGAAGTAATTAGGGTTTTGTTAGCCATTATAAATTTTAAAGGTTTAAAATTTTACCAAAAGGATGTCAAGGGCATCTTTTAGAATAGTGTAATATAAGAGAATATTTATGTTGAGAAACCTCTAGGTTTTGAGAGTTCAAGATTCCCTAATCATTAGTTTAAATTAAAAAAGGCATTGTATAAACTGAAAATGACACCTATAGCTTAGTATGAGAGGTTAAGCACTTTCCTATTATAGAGATCATTTGTGAAAAAAAGTGTTGACACCACTTTCTTTTTGAAGAAGATTGGAGATGATATACTCATTATTTAAATATATGTTGATGACATCTTATATGGATCTACAAATAAAAATATTTATGATGATTTTTTAAAAATAATGAGTAGTGAATTTGATATAAGTTTAATGGGATATTTGAGTTATTTTCTTAGTTTTATCAAAAAGAAAAATTAGAAAGGAACTTTTCTTAATTAGTCAAAGTATATTAAGGACATGCTCAATAAATATGGAATAGATAATACTAAACCATTATCTACACCAATGAGTTTCTCAATTTAATTGGATAAGGACACTAAGGGAAAATCTATTAATAAAAAAAATTAGAGGTATAATTGGATCATTGCTTTACTTGACTGCTAGCATACCAGATATATTATTCAATGTTAGTTTTTGTGCTAGATTTCAATCTGATTTAAAAGAATCACATTTAATAATAGTAAAACAAATTCTAAGATATCTTTTAGGAACTCAAAACTTAAGGATTTGGTATCCTAAGAATAGATCTTCATTTAAATTTATTCGATATTCTAATTTAGATTTTGCAGGATATAAGATTAATAAAGAATGTGCATTTGGAACTTGCCAATTTATAAGAAATACTTTAGTTTCTTGGCATAGTATGTAATAGAATTCAGTAACCCTATCTACTGCTGAAGCAGAATACATTACTTTAGGTAGTTGTGTGGCACAAGTTCTTTGGTTAAAATAATAATTGATTGATTTAAGATTTTCAATTGGCACAATTACAATTTTTGTGGTAATATTATTGTCACATGCATTTCAAAGAATCCTATTCAACATTCTAGAACCAATCATATAGATATAAGGCGTCACTTCATTATAGATCATGTAGCTAAGGGAGAGATTGAATTGAATCATGTTACTACAAAAAATTAACTTGCAGATATTTTCACAAAATCATTGGCCTTTGACACTTTTAGCACCTTAAGAACCAGGTTAGGTGTGGTTGATCTTAAAGCTTCAATTGAAAATTCTACAAACTTGATGTGTTGCAAATATGTCTTTGTTTAGTTTATTTCTGCTTATTTGTTTAGTTTATTTTGGGGTGATTAGTTTCGTATATTTTTTTTTTTACTCTGAAACATGTCATTTGAAGTAAGGTGATTATCTTTTGAGAAGATTTTATGATAGTCATGCATTGTTTTCTAAGTATTCTTTTTGTGCTGTACTGAATTTTTTCATCCTATACTAATTCTAGAGCTTATGCATGATCGGTTTCTGAGTTGAGCACATGAAACTTAGTTTTTCATAGGGTTCAAATTGTAAAATGATGTCATTATACTATATGCTATGTGTAGTTTCATCTATATGGATGGGGACAATTTACCAGTTGGATTTAGTTATTAATTGTTGATCGTACATATGAAATTTTATTTCATCTATATGATCCAGTTATTAGTTTCTATGGGGGACAAACCTAATCATCTTTAAAATTATCTTTAATGTTCTAATTGTTCCGGATGAACACCTATTTATCTGTATGATCGTATGGTAAAATAGCCTGTATGATAGGATGCTTCAAAAATGGCCTTTTACAAAAAATCATTTCATTTGTTGCCATTTCCATTCATATGTACAAAAAAATTTTCATCATGTATGATTTTAAAATCATTTGTATGATCCAAGTTTTGTATTTTATGATAGGTCATTTTCCTTTAAATAAAAGGGTCTTTGAAATTATTTTCACTCACTTTCATATCCATTTCAAAACCCTCTAGAGCCCTCATCTAAGGGGATCTTCATCTAGAAGTAGTAGGGGTGATAACTTTCTATCTAAGGAGAACGAGGATGCCTACTTTAGGTAATCTGCTGCCAAAATCACCACTTCACTTCTCATTCAGAGTGCTCTTCACTTTCTATCATGCTCTTATTTGCCTCAACTCAACTTTCTTTCATCCTAACTCTCATATATGCCTATCACAAAGAGACTTTCCACTTCTTTTTGGAAAACATGAGAGTAAACCAAGACCATTCTAGGATTAGTTCCTATGTTCAGAAACAATGTGCAGAATTACAAAGGAAGATTTAGGTAACTTTCTCCACTTTAGAACCCAAAGGATTAGAGCCCATCTAGTACTGACTATGATTGGTCTAGAATTAATTAAACTCTCAGAGGTTTCTTCCAAGTGAGTAATTTGGCTCGTGTTTACTCTTTGAATCAAAATTTCCGGATCATCCAGCATGTTTTGAGAACATCAATTATTCCTAAAGCTCATGATCACATAAATACTACTCCACTTTTTTCCATATTTACCTATCTAATTATGACTGAACAACCCTTTGATGAAGCCCAACTCATCATGGACTACATTTATAACCTTTCTAAAGTTTTATTTCCACGTCAATAGAGAATGAAAAATATGTCTTTAAAAGATCTAGTCTCCGACATCCTACAAAAGAAGTACAATATTATCCATCTTGATCCTCCCTCCAAACTACCTTTTTAATTTACTGATGCCGCTTTTCAAGTACTTTTTTGGAGAGATCAGAGTTCTAATAGTGATGATGTAGAGGAAGGAGGGTGAGCTCTTGCTTCAACACCTGTACCTACACCTGGACCTGACCAAAACTACTACCAGGAAATGGTCCAGTGCTTTGATCGATTGGAAACTCATTTTGATCAATGCTTTGATCAAATTGAGAATCACCTTAACTAGTAGGATGCTCATTACAATGAAAATATGGGGTGGATTTGAGGATAGTTTGACTTTGTGAACATGAATATAGTTACAATCAGTAGTTATTTTTTAATGTTCAATCCACCACCTCCTCAAGACTATGGCCCCTAAGATTTTTAGATGTACTTCTATCTTGTTGTTGCTTATGAGTTTTTGTATTTGTTATTGTGATATTTATTCTTAAATTTAGTATTTTCTTGTGTTGGGAAGAGGTTATCTTGATGATGTGATGTGAGATGATATGTGGAGATAATATGTTTTTAGACATATGTTTGTATGTGATCTTGATATTAATGATACGATGGAATATTTTGATCACTTGCATTGAATTTCATTTCTTGAAATGTTTGTTTTTAATGAAAAATCTTTTGTAGTTAATCATTGGAATGGATGCACAACTACTTTGCTCTACAAATTAATTTCTTTATAAAATTTAACCTTTCAAAAATTTAAATTAGATTATTACTGGATTTAAATAAGGAGATAAATTTTATGTTCTTATAGACAAACATATCTAAGCTATAATTATATCAAGATTGATATCTTATTATTTTTTATTTCTTTTTCAATATATTTATTTTTGTTATTAGTGGAATTTTAATTTAGATAATTGATATTGAAAAGACCCTAAATGTAAAAAAAGAGAAATACACAAAGCGTGCAAAATTAGAAAAGATACCAAATAGTTCATAAAGTGAAAAGATGCACAAAATTTGTCCAACTAGAAAAGACGCACAAAGTGTGCCCCAATTATTTGAAAAGATGTGCAATATCACCAATTAAAAGAATTTATAGTCTTCGTTCATTTATCATTCAATCTCAAATCCAAATCCATCTAATTAGTAATCATATTCAATATTGAATTCAAAGTTAACTAATCTTCATTTCATCATTTTTATAATAATCATTTTTATTTAATTTGTTTAGCATGATCAAAGAATCTAGTTGACTTTTCTTATCTTAGTTGTTTTTTTATTTAAAATTTTGAAAATTTTCTTTTTATTATTAAGAAATTAATATATTTGCAATTGGTTTAAAATCCATTTTGCCTTCAACTCTTTTGGTTTATTTGATAGAAACCTTTCATTTCAAGTTGTACTTCTCTTTTATTATTGTCAAAAGGGAGAGTCAGAATATTGTTTAATTATTGATGAATGTGTGTAATGTGTGTAGTGTGCATATATGTGTATTGTACGTGTATTATGAATGTGTATATTTGTTGATTATGTTTTGAATGTTTCAATGTTTGTTCGTGTTTGAGTTTTAGTTTGAGTTTGAGTTCGCATTTTTTCTTTTTATTTTTAGATTTGTTGTTTTTGATCTTCATGGGAACCACTTGCTATTTAGTTGGTCATTCATTTAGGGGGAGCTAAGGAGAAAACTTATTTTATATGTTAACTCAAATAATAATTATTTTGTCATCATAAAAAAAGGGGAGATTGTTGCAACTTAATTATCATAACTATGTTTTCATATCATGTGTATTTTTTATGATTCCAAAATATTATTGTAATAATTACTGTTTCTCCTAACATATATTAGAAATATTACTTTTGTTATTTGTTCACCTAATGTTTTAGAAAAATCATACTCCAGATAGTTGAAGACTTCAAGATAGATTAGACTATGATTAATTTTATTTGAAGTATATACTTTTTAGACTTCTCTTGAGTCTAAGGGAGTGTGATTGTAATTAGGTAACCATACAAACATACTAAGGGAGTGTAAAAATTTATAATTTTTAAAACTAATCATATTGTACGATTTTGGATCATGCAGGATGATTTGGCTTGAGTGTTCCTCTATAAAGCAGATAATCAAACCAAGATATAAAAATCTTCTAAGTCTAGTTTGTACTATACTATATGAAATGGGTGTGTATCTTTCGTCCATACAAATAGGTAAATTTTTTGAACAATTCATATTACACAATCCTAGGATCGTACATACGACTTCTAGAGTACAAAATGGACTCATCCATTTTTATACCAAATGAAACATAGTTTTATTAAAACATATCATACGGTACAGTATGGGATTTGTATAAAATGTTATCTAGTGTATGAAATCGGCTCGTATTGAATTGTACCAAATGAACCTATTCAATTTTAAATTGATTGTACTGTACGATGTCAGTTCATACATAGGTCAATCACAGTAAGAAATTGGTTTGTGCTGGATCGTACGAGCAAATTTTGAACTATTTATATGTATGATTTTTGATCATATTATACGATTATGGATGGTCAAATTGAATATTTTAGTTTTTCAAATGATTTTTTGTACATTTCATATATAAGGTCTTAAAAACTTACTATGAAAAAAATGCTTCTTCATATTTTCTTTGAGAGAAAGTGTGAGAGTGCTTTGGGGGAGTATTTTATTGTGTGGAAAGAGATATTGTAAGTGGAATTCGTGAAGGGTTCATAAGTTTCCCAATGGTGAGGATCTCTTTATAAGTTTTGTCTTCCTTACTTCTTAGAAGTTAATTGAGAGAAAATCTTTAAAGATGATCTGATTCTTTGTCAACACCAGTAGGGTCTGAAAGGATGACAGTTCCTTTCCTACACTTGGAGAGTGTGAAAGAGTAATAGTTCTTTGCCGACACTTGGAGAGTGTGAAAGGATGACGGTACTCTACAACACCGGGGATTTATGGATGAGAGGTGATTTGTAAAGGCTTCTCCACATTACTGTGGGAGCAAAAGGAGAGTCACTTTGGTAATTGTATAATGCCTGAAGAGGGAGTCTTCAATGAGTGGACATAGGTTTAGTTGGACTGAAACACTATATATTTTTATGTTTTAAATTTTGTCACTTTTTTATTTTTCTCCACATTTCATTTTTGTGGTTAAAATTTTTGAATTTTAAAAAAAAATTTCATTGTACTAAAATTTTAAAATTATTTTCTTTGAAATTTCTAAGAGGATGTTTAAAATTACCAATTCACCCCTGTCTTGGTCAGCGTTGGGACAATTGCATTATGTCTAACAACCTATACAGACTTTCATTAGGTGACATTTTGTTTTCTTCAGGTACTGGAATGTCGAATATGTGTCATATTTTGGATATAATTAAGAATCAATTGGGCTTCATCAAATTGAGCGTTTGACATGATTAGGTAAGTAACTATAAAAATAAGTGGAGTTATGTTAACCCGATCTCTTACTTTTAGTATAATTGAGGTTCTAACGACATGTTGGATGACACGGGCATTCTAATTTAAAGTGTGGACTAGTGATTTGTATTTTTTTAGGGGTGCATTTATGATGATAAATTTGATAGAAGTCCAATCAAAGCAATTTAAGATAAGGGATTATCAATGATGTCCTTCGGTAGAAAGACCTATATGTTATACTAAATCAGCCTTCGTGATTTTCAGGTGTTGTTGGACAAAAAAAAGGAATTCATGGCAGAGGATTCTATATTTAGCAGAAGGTTGGCTAAAAATTCATAAAGAAGTTTAGTGTTGTAGGGAAAGGCTAGTGTAAGGAGAAATTAAAGAGTAGTGGATGCAAAGAGGTTTATCACCTCGTATTTTAGGGTTAGTTGATTTAATGTTTGAGAAGGGGTGACTTTGTCTCCATGTACCTGTAATTGGGATTTTCATCCCTTATGGATAAGAAATGATCAACAAATCAATAAGTGGAGGAGGAGCTTAAGTCATTCTACCATATTTTTTTCCACCGGCCATTGGATAGGAATGTTTAGAGGGTATGAGCTTGAAAGATTAGTGAGTTTAGTGAATTGAAATGTTCTAACCCTCCCAATTTATAGATTTTTGGTCCATCATATGGAGTGATATAGGCTTATATAGTATGATCATAGAAGTAAATTCATTTGGATGACTTATCAGAAAAAGTGGTGATCATACTAGACGATCTAAAGGAATTGTGATCATCCTAAGGAGTCATTGGAATGGAATTTGACAAAAGGTATCATATAGTATTAATAGGTGCTTGTATAATACGAAATGAAATAATTATCATGCCAATCAAATTGAATTTGTCTCATTCCAATTTGACATGTGTATCATACAATATGAAGAGAGGTAGCATACCATACAGTTGGCAATAATTTTGTGTCAAACAAATTGAAATCTTTAATAGTTAGTTACAAGCAAATCATATAATATGAGTAGAGTTTCATATAGTATGATTTGCATATCATTGATCTAATCTGGACCGTTGATCAAATGAAGGGTTGTGATTAATGCATCAATGCATATTGTATAGTACGAATGTGGATCATACAATATAATAATAACATAATTCGAAAGATTTTTGTGAGTCACTGAGTTATGTGTGATGACTAGAAAACATCTTAAATATTTTTTTAAATCACAAACAATTAATAATAACAAATAAAAATGAACAAGGACAAACACATACAGAGTAACACATGTGAATGAATGATTTCAAAAAAAAATATTTATCTTAAATTAAGTATGAATGTCTATAACACTTAGTTTTATCCTCAAGGTGCTATAAGGTTTCATAAACTAAGGGTTTTATGAAGATGTCTAACAATTCATCTCCTATTGCTATTTGATACAATTCTATATATCTATTGGCTACATGATCTCTTATAAAGTGGTGCCTAATGTGTATATATTTTTTGCATAAATATTGAATTGGATTTTGGGATATGTAAATATTGGACCATAAAAATAAAGATTATCCTATGAATTGGCAGGTCTCATAGGTGTTTTTTCTATTTGTCCTACATCCTGCAAAATTAAAATTCGAATATCTTATGATTAAAAAAAAAGAAGTATTGTGTCTAGGATATCAGATTACTAAGTTTAGAGTGCTTAACAGGTATCTAAGGATTCTCTTAATGACAGTTATATGGATTTCTTTTAGATCAGCCTGAAACCTTGCATAAAGACAAACACTAAATATAATATCCATTATGCTAGCAGTTATTCAAAGAACTGATCCAATTATTCTTCAATAAATTTTCTAATCTATTGATTTACCATTTGGTTCCTTGTCTAATTTAACAGTAGAGCTCATGGGAGTGTTTATGGCTTTAGCATTATCCATTTCATACTATTTAAGATATACTTGATGTATTTATATTAGCTAAGGAAGGTTTAATCATCCATCTGATTTACACAAAATCTAATGAATGTAGCTTAACTATCCCATCATACTCATCACAAATTCTTTACTCGCTATTTTTAAAAATTCATCATATAGGTATTATATGAGGATCCAAACAAGATGTCATCAACATAAATTTTGATAATTAGTAAGTCTTCTCCTTCTTTCATAAGGAAAAAGATGGTGTCTACATTACCCTTAACAAAGTCTCTATCTAGAAGGAAAGTGCTTTGCCTTTTATGCCAAGCTCTAGATTCTTTCATTAACCCATACAAGGCATTGTTTAGTTTGAATACATGATTTGGGAATTACAATTTTTTAAAACCTAGGGGTTGATCAAAATAAACATCCTCTTGAATCATCACATTTAGGAAGACACTCTTAACATCCATTTGATACAGTTTAAAACCCTTAAAGCAAGTAAAGGCTAATAGCACCATAATGGCTTTTAGTATAGCTATAAGGGCAAAGGTTTCCTCAAAAACTATTCCTTCGATCTGGTTATGCCCCTTAGCTACTAATTTGGCCTTATTCCTTACTATTATTTTAGAGTAATTCATATTAATTTTGAAAATTCACTTTATTCCAACCACACTCTGTTCCTTAGGTCTCTTAACTAGTTCCCATATGTTACTCTTAATAATTTGGTTTAGCTCTTCTTGAATTGCTAGGATCCATAATTTATCAGCTAGGGCTTGATCTATGTTGGTGGGTCTTATTATAGAGATAAAAGCTAAATGACTAACTTTCTTCCTAAGTCCATGCCTAGTTCTAAGACCTTCAGATAGGTCTCCTAAAATAAGTTCTTTAGGAAGACTAGAAGAATATCTCTATTCTCTATGTAAATTTTCTACAAGTTCTACTCTCTCTCTCTCTCTCACAAAAATTGCTTCTACCAATGAATGACCTCCACTTCTTCTTCTTCAGGTTTAGA
The DNA here is from genome assembly GCA_019514585.1 of Dendrobium officinale. NCBI lineage: Eukaryota > Viridiplantae > Streptophyta > Magnoliopsida > Asparagales > Orchidaceae > Dendrobium > Dendrobium officinale. The sequence goes on along the minus strand of CM033685.1, from coordinate 23,283,831 downwards.
TTCAAGGGTCATATCTAATTTATCAAATACAACATGGGTAAATTCTTTTACTATCAGGGTCCTCTTATTGAAGATTTTATAGGCCTTACCTATAGATGACTAACCTAAGAAGACACCTTTATTAAACTTGGGATCAAATTTTTTTAAGGGTGATTTTCCATTAATCAAGATGAAACATCTATATCCAAAGACATATAAGTGAGAAAGGTTTGGTGTCCTACCATTAAGAAGTTCATAGGGTGTCTTGTGAAGCTTGGATCTAACATTCATCCTATTTAAAATATAATAAGTAGTATTCACTACTTCTGCCAAAAAATACCTATGGAGTGAATACTCAACTAGTATAACCCTAGTAACTTACACCAAAGATATAATTTTTATATTCAGTTATTCCATTCTATTGGGGGGTCCTAGTGGAAGAGAAGTTATGTTCTATTCCTATCTCTTGACAGAAAGATTCAAACTTATTATTTTTGAACTCTTCACCATGATCACTATGAATTATTAAGATTGGAATTTCCTTTAAATCTAAGTGGAGAAATTTCTAAATTGTTCAAATGATTCACTCTTACATGCTAGAAATCTAACCCAAGTAAATCTAGAGTAGTTATCCACTATTGGAAATCTATGTCTTCCCTTCTATGCTGGCTATACAAATAGGTCCAAATATGTCTATATGAAGGATTTCTAGTGTCCTAGAGGTGTTAATATATTTAATCGAATGAAATAAAGACCTTATATATTTAACTCTTAGGCATTCCTTAGTGAAGTCTAACATTGGTATGCCTAACTAGGTTTTCTTAGTGATATTCATAAGTGTCTTCATGCTTATACGACATAGTCTCCTATGTCATAGACAAGATTCATCACTTATAGTTTTAAAGCATAATGAATTTGAACATTCAATGCAGTTCAAGTCTAACATGTAAACATTATTCATTCATTTTTCTTTTAAGACAAGTTTTCATTTAAACTAAACATGTATTTGTTAGAAAGATATTTTATATCAAAGCCTTTGCCACATAGTCTAATACTCAATAAATTTTTCTTTAATCCATCAACTAATAAAACATTTACAATCATAAAGGTTTTAGAGTTACCAATTATACCTAAGCTCACCCCTTTCCTAGTGGTATTATCTCCTAATGTCTTCTTGACTCCTAACTTGGCCTATATTGTGATGAACTGCTTCATATCACCAATCATGTGCCTCGAGCATCCACTATGCTGATACCATATACTCTCACTAGGCCTTTTGTGAGAGCACCCCTACATAGTCATTTAAAGGTTAGATTTGGGAACCCAAGTGAGTTTGGGTTCCACCTTATGCTTAATTGAATGAGATGAATGCATGCTTTACTATGATGAATGCAATTTAGGCCTCCACACTAGATGTGTCCTATGGTGAATTATATAAGAGTGGACTATGTGACCTAACATGCCACAAGAGTAACACCTAACACAAGGAAATGTATTTACTAATCTATGTGGGTTATGATGCCTCATCCTAAGTTTATGTGATGCATGCTATATTAGGGGTTGTACCACTAAGCTAGTGTGGGTGATGGTTTATTTTTCTCAAGTGCAATGACTTTTTATCTCATAAATTTATTATCATTTTCATAGCTTACCACTTCCAGTTCTAATGCATGCTCCCTACTATCTAGTTGATAGGCAAGTTTTCTTAATTCCATATATAAATTTTTTAGTTTAATATGTGATGTTTTTAAGGAATCATGTGCATTTTATAGGTTAATATGCTTTGTATTTAATGCTTCAAATTCATTTAATAAAGTCATATGATTGCTATCTAAAGTAAAATGCTGAGTAATTAAACTAGCATACTCCTTTTGTAAATTAAATAATTTAGTATTAAGACTAGCATGCATCTTTTTCAGCTTTTTATATGAATTATGAATATTTTCATAAATAATGAGTAAATCATCGTAGGAAAGATGACATACCTTATCTTTACTTAATTAATCAAGATTATCAACCATAAGACACAGGTTTGTTACCTTCTCCTCTACTTCTGCTTCTTATGATTCAGAGGGAGAGTCAGTCCAAAATGCTTTGTACATCTTTTGCTTTCCCCTAATAAACTTTGGCATCCCTTCATTGTTCTCCTTGATCAAGTAAGTCTTTTGGTTAAGGCAGTCAGCTCAGAGATGATCTAGTTTCCTGAACTCAAGTAAAAATATGTAAGAAATAGCTTTAATATTTTTATTGCTTTTACCATTACTCAAATTGTGTTGATGATGTCATTATTTTCTTTTTAGAATCTCTTAAATTGTCATGTCATTAAGGTGATGTCATCATCCTCCTCCAGTGCAAAACTATCACTGTCTGAATTATTTCCTTTTATTTCTATAATTCTCTCATTCTTCTTCTATCCTGCATCAATTTGCCTTCAACTAAATCCTTGGTCGTAGGCAATGAGTGATCCAAGCAAATTGTCAATTAAATAAACATTCAATTCTTTAGATTTAGTTATTACAGTTATCTTTTCATCATAAGAACTAAACAAACTACATAAAATATTATTAACTTTTTTAGATTTTGATAGTTGTCTACCAAGTGCATGAAGGATATCGCTATGTAAGTGAACCTAGTGTATATTTCACATACAATCTTGTTAGGTTTCATGCAAAAGAGTACATAGTCATGTAGAAGAATATTTAACCTAGATTATTTAACTTCACTAGTTACCTAAACTATTTAACTTGAATAGTTCCCTCATAAATGATACATAACATATACCAAATATCCTTCCTTATAGTTTATGAAAAAACTTGCATATAGTCTTCAAATTTTAAAGAACAAAAGAAATAATTACATTTAGCATTTAATTGTGCAAGATCCCTATCCTCATAGCTCCATTAATTAGAAGAAATATCAGCTTTGACACCATTGACTACAAACAATGAGAGTGAAAAATAAATTTAAATCATATGTCGAACTCTATAGTCAATGGATTGTAAAAAAATAGACATGTGTATTTTCTAGAAATTAAAAGGAATATTTTCAAACAATGGTGGATGGGTTATAAAATAACCCTCCATAGTGTTACGATTAACAAAATGAGACATTGATTATTCTTCAAAAGTTTGTTAAAACCTTATTTTTGAAACTCACTCTAATACCACTTGAAAGTTCGTGAAGGTCGTTAAACCTTAAGGAACTTGCCTGAGGCACACCAAGAGGGGGGATATGGTAAGTTTAAAAATTTTCAAATTCAAAATAATGATGATAATGTTTTTGAAATTTTTTTCACAATTTAGAAATACAAAATTCAAATTGATTGTGGAAGCGAATGAGTTTATCAAAAATATTGATTTCTCTATGATGATTTTTGAATTATAAAACAAAGTGATAATAAACAATTTTCCCCAGTGATTATAATAGAAATAAAATGCAAGAAATATAAAAGTGCAAAAAAGAAAAAGTGCACTAGAGATTTTAATAATAGTTCAGTTAATCTTGATCTATGTCTACTCCCTGGAGTCCTCTACTCCGAGAATTGCACTAACACTAAGTGACTCTCATTTTGCTCTCATAGTAATATGAAGAAGCCCTTACAAACTCACTTTCACTAAACTTGATGAAGTGGAGTGCCAAAAATTATGTCACCCTTCAAGTAATGGTAGCGAACCTTGACTCATTTTTCTCTCTCCTCGAGAAGGCAGAGAACCTCAACTCATTTATCTCTATGTTGGAGAAGACAGAGTACCTCAGCTCCTTTTTCTTCCTCTTGAAAAAGGTAGAGTGCATTAAGGACTTGACCTAGAAGCCTCTCTCCCTATAGATCTTCCAAAGACTCACCAAGGCCATTGGAGGAGTAAGGTTGTAGCTAACCTGGAGCAACCATGTGATCCCCTCACACTTCTTCTCCCTCATGCAAAACCTGACCTTCTCCATCATCTCAAAACATATATTTCTCAAAAGCTTCTCCCATAGAGTACCTTCAGTAGTCACATAATCCTCTCAGTATTACAAAGAGAATCTCTATAACTTAAGTATTGGGCTTCAAGAAACCCTAAAAAATCAAGTAAGCTGTCACTATTCATAGAGTATAATTTGAGTTTGTTGAATACAATCAATTAAAAAATAGTCCCATCTACTATGATGTAAATAATCATTCAAATAAAATGTTCAATTAATTTGAACACATACTACAGTATGATCCAAAGATCATTTAGTATGATCTATTTAATTTCTATAATTCATACAGGATGATTCTTGGGATGACTAAAAATTGCCTTGCTAATCGTCCCGTACTACACTTATTGTATAATATGGTTAGTTGATTTCAAGTAAGTCATCCAATATGATTTGAATATTTTACGGTATGATTAGTTTAAAAATCATTATTTCATTTGGTACAATCTTTGGGACAACCAAATTTTGTCTCTATCAATCAATTGGTAAGATCAATATCATACAGTACAATCAGTTATCATTAATTAAAATATTATTTGATTGACTAATTATGAAGGTTAATTTAGGAAAGATGTCAAATTTTCATATAATACGTTTAGTTAAAAATTAAATTTCAAAATCTTACTTAAATTAATCTTGAGGCTAGGGTTTTCATATCATAATGAATCGTACAATACGATTGAGATTGTATAATATGATTAGTTCATAAAAACTAATTTTTTAATTAACCATTAAGTCCTTTCTTTCTATATTGATGGTACACTATGATTGTAAGTTGTATAGTATGATAAGTACAAAAATTTTAATCTTTAAAATTTATATCACTCAACTTATGTATATGTGCATAGTCACCCAATTGCATACACTCTTATATAGTCAAGCTCAAGAAATAGAAAATAAGTAAAAATAAAATTATAGACTTTGTTACTTGACATTTCTATTTTACCCATTCTTGAGTTTTTAGTAGCTTTGTGAGGTATAGGTCTTACATATAATATTAGTGCTCACAAACAGACTAAAAAAAATATCTAAAATATTTAACAAAAAAAGTAACAATTTAATCAATAATGTTTATCATCCTCAAAAATATAGACTAGGGATCCTAGATTGCAATAAACTAAAGTGGGGTTTCCCTTACTACTACTTTCATATGTTTTGTTGACTAAGCAGAGCTACCAATAACTCTTCCATATTTAGACTTGTTGAGTCCAACATCTTATGCCCTCCTATGCCTTAAACTTGAGTTATAAATAATCATACATTTTAAAATAGATTTTTCAAGTTTATAGATTTAGAGTTATCCTTTATGGTTCAAGGTCTAAATACTGATATATTTAGGGGTTTTATTAAATGTGAATTATCACTTTAACTTTTTCTTTGGCCAACATAGATAGACTACAAGATTGATGTCTCTTAGACTCGTCAAGTCATATAAGCTTTGGAATTCAATAGTATTTGTTGTAATGCTAGCAAAATAGCTGTCTTTTTTTACTATGGCCTTTCCTATGGCTTATTAAATATATGTATAGTTATTAGTGACTCATCCATATTTGGGAATGTTGAGTTTGACTTTATACTCCCATTTGATATTTAATGTTGAGATATATGAGAACTTATAGTGCTCTAGATTTTAAGGCTTGAGGTCATGGAAATGTTCTTTTTTGACATTTAGATTCTTAGTGTATTGAAGTGACAATGTCTCAAACTTTAAAATTATCCAATATATGATTATTGATACAAACTTTCCATCTCCTTTGGTTCTCATGATTAATAAAGCTTTATATTTAGTTATTTAAAAATTTATTTGACCTAAAGATTGATGTCAACACAAATAAATATTTAAAAGACCTCTTTCTTACAGAGAAAATTTAGCAAAAAAATATTATTAAAACTAAAAAAATGCCCTATCTCTAGGTGGATTTTTATAACAAATATAAATATCTTTATTGTAACATAAGAAAATTTCATGAATATTTCATGTGCATGCTCATATATTCATACAAAGCATTATTTTATTGTATAATATGGTTAGTTGATTTCAAGTAAGTCATCCAATATGATTTGAATATTTTACGGTATGATTAGTTTAAAAATCATTATTTCATTTGGTACAATCTTTGGGACAACCAAATTTTGTCTCTATCAATCAATTGGTAAGATCAATATCATACAGTACAATCAGTTATCATTAATTAAAATATTATTTGATTGACTAATTATGAAGGTTAATTTAGGAAAGATGTCAAATTTTCATATAATACGTTTAGTTAAAAATTAAATTTCAAAATCTTACTTAAATTAATCTTGAGGCTAGGGTTTTCATATCATAATGAATCGTACAATACGATTGAGATTGTATAATATGATTAGTTCATAAAAACTAATTTTTTAATTAACCATTAAGTCCTTTCTTTCTATATTGATGGTACACTATGATTGTAAGTTGTATAGTATGATAAGTACAAAAATTTTAATCTTTAAAATTTATATCACTCAACTTATGTATATGTGCACAATCACCCAATTGCATACACTCTTATATAGTCAAGCTCAAGAAATAGAAAATAAGTAAAAATAAAATTATAGACTTTGTTACTTGACATTTCTATTTTACCCATTCTTGAGTTTTTAGTAGCTTTGTGAGGTATAGGTCTTACCTATAATATTAGTGCTCACAAACAGACTAAAAAAAATATCTAAAATATTTAACAAAAAAAGTAACAATTTAATCAATAATGTTTATCATCCTCAAAAATATAGACTAGGGATCCTAGATTGCAATAAACTAAAGTGGGGTTTCCCTTACTACTACTTTCATATGTTTTGTTGACTAAGCAGAGCTACCAATAACTCTTCCATATTTAGACTTGTTGAGTCCAACATCTTATGCCCTCCTATGCCTTAAACTTGAGTTATAAATAATCATACATTTTAAAATAGATTTTTCAAGTTTATAGATTTAGAGTTATCCTTTATGGTTCAAGGTCTAAATACTGATATATTTAGGGGTTTTATTAAATGTGAATTATCACTTTAACTTTTTCTTTGGCCAACATAGATAGACTACAAGATTGATGTCTCTTAGACTCGTCAAGTCATATAAGCTTTGGAATTCAATAGTATTTGTTGTAATGCTAGCAAAATAGCTGTCTTTTTTTACTATGGCCTTTCCTATGGCTTATTAAATATGTATAGTTATTAGTGACTCATCCATATTTGGGAATGTTGAGTTTGACTTTATACTCCCATTTGATATTTAATGTTGAGATATATGAGAACTTATAGTGCTCTAGATTTTAAGGCTTGAGGTCATGGAAATGTTCTTTTTTGACATTCAGATTCTTAGTGTATTGAAGTGACAATGTCTCAAACTTTAAAATTATCCAATATATGATTATTGATACAAACTTTCCATCTCCTTTGGTTCTCATGATTAATAAAGCTTTATATTTAGTTATTTAAAAATTTATTTGACCTAAAGATTGATGTCAACACAAATAAATATTTAAAAGACCTCTTTCTTACAGAGAAAATTTAGCAAAAAAATATTATTAAAACTAAAAAAATGCCCTATCTCTAGGTGGATTTTTATAACAAATATAAATATCTTTATTGTAACATAAGAAAATTTCATGAATATTTCATGTGCATGCTCATATATTCATACAAAGCAATTTTTATCGTTACATGAGGACTTAAGTATAATATTTTCTAAAGTAAATTTCTCTGATTGACATTTCTTCAAATACGGACCATTAGTTGGTGGAATAATTCTTTAGCCATTTAGGTCTATTAGTTTATAAGCTCCTCCTTTATATACAATCTCAATGATGAAGGGTACTTCACAATGTGGGTTGAATGACCTTTTTAGTACTAGGACCAACTCCACTTCATTGAATAGCACACCATGAGATCAAAGGATCTTATCATCTTGGCTTCATAAAACTCTAAATCATATTTAGCTTAGGTCTAATTTTATCCACACTATCAATTTTCTCTAATCATTGGTGAGCATTTTGCTCTTAGAGGATGTTATAGTTGAGAGTTAATTAAAGTGATGACAACATAATCGCAAGTGGAAATTATGTCTCAATTCCAAACACCAATGTGTAATGAGTGAATTTGGTTGGCTTCATATTGGTTGTATGATATATCCATATTAATTTTATCATTTTAGTTTATTGTTCTCTTTTATTTTTAGTAAAGATATTCTGAAGTTGATTTACTGGTATTTTTATGAAATCCCCAATACATTCACCATTTGATTATGTATAATTGAATGTAACAAATTCATTTTATGCTTTCCAACAAATCTTCATATCTTGGTGCTTAAAATTTAAAGCCATTTTTTGATATTTTATAATATGCCACTCCAAACTTATAAAAATATTATGGGAAAAGTGGTTGATAACATCCTTAGTTGTGACTTATTTAAAAAGGATGGTGTCTTGATTGGTCTATTTATAAATATACCCAACATTCAAATCTCTAAGATGCCACTCTAGGGTCCAAACAATTTAGCAGTTGGTATATAATTTTACAATGAATTTAACACTCATGGCACTTATTAGTACAATCAATGTCATCATTCACCATTTAAGGCTAGTAATATCCCTTTCTTTACTTTTATCTTTACACTAAAGATAATTAATAAAGTTTGGTTGGAATGTACTAAATTCCCAAGTTAATTTTGCTTGCTTCATCCTAGTTAGGAATCAACCAACCATCTTTTAGTTCTTTGGATGTAGTTTGGCATCAATAGCTTCCTCAATTAAAAATTTACATCAAAAAAATCATTATCTACATATTTAACCTTGACTGATCTCTGAAATGATAGACATTCTTCTGAGGATATTTAGCCATAATAAATTTATGCCAATTTATATTAAAGGTATCACTTTTGGTCATGATAGTGGACACTTCTAGAACCATATTTTCTGAATGAAATGAGTTCACCAATTAGTGATCCAGTTATGAAATCCTTAGTTTTATATCATATTTTAAATTCATTTGTGTTAGTAAATTTTCATTCATATCAGTATTATCTCTTTACGCTTAAGATATTAGAAGATCCAATCAAAATTTTCATCATGGTGCTCCCAAAATTATGCAAAAAACTTCTCAACCCACAACTTATTGATAGTTAATTTACATAAAATGCATTGAGCTTTCAACAAATTAAATCTCATGAGGAGTAACCTCTCTAAAATGTTATGGAGGAAGAGGTGTAATCAAAAACATATCTTTTGAAAAGAGGGATACCCTTGGACTAATTTTGGATTACTTTGGTTTCCCAAGGAAATTTTCAAATCTTTTAATGGAATGTGTGGTTGATCCATTGTTCCTATTCAAGTTAATGGGGTTGAATCTAAGTGGATTAAGGCTACAGAGGTTTTAGACAAGGATGTCCACTTTCACCCTATTTGTTCATTTTGTGCTCACAACTTCTTACTAATGGTTTTTTGTCCAAGGGAAGGAAGTTGGGTTTAAAAATTGCTCCTTTGGCTCCTAGAATTTCTCATCTTCTTTTTGCAGATGACATTCTTATGTTCTCGAAAGCTAAAATTAGTCATATAAAGAAAAAAAAAAACAAATTTCAGACTACTATTGTTGGATGGGTCAATAAGTGAATGTTCACAAATCTTCAATTCTTTTTGGCAAGTGAGTGGAAAGGAATAGGAGAAGAGCTTTTTATATAATCATGTGATTTAATGAAGTAAAAGAAATGCATTACTTGGGTATCAAAATTACTTTGAGGAGATTAGTTGCCTCAGATTTGTTAAATATTTTAGAGAAATCAGCTTCAAAACTAGAAGTTTGGGGTAACAAGTTCATCTCACTTCCTGCAAAATTAGTGCTTGTTAAATTGGTGATTTTATCAATTCCTTTGTATCCCTATCCCTCATTCCTTTAAGCATTTTGAAGAATTTTGAGAAGATGTATAGGGAGTTTTGTGGAACAAGAATGATGGAGGTTATGGTTTACATTTTGTTGCTTGGGAGGAGATTTGTAAACCTATTTATGATGGAGTCAGAGGTATTCACTTGGTTGTTTCTATGGTGGGACCTTTAAGAGCAAAGTATGCTTGGAATTTTATGAAGAATCCTAAATCTATTCTTAATAAATCACTATATATGAAATATGGCAGTAATATTTAGAACAATGTGTGTAGGTTGAATATTTCTTCTGCTTGGAAGGTATTGTAAATTGGAGTAAATGCTCTTAAACCTTACGTAAGATGGAGGATTAGATCTGGTTTCTTAGTGCATATTCCTAAAGATATTTAGATATTAGACAGGAGCTTGGACAATTAAGTGGCCTACTTTCATTTCTATACAGGATACAAATTTTCCTCTGGTGAATTTTATTTCAAATGGATCTTGGAATCTAGATGAGCTAGAAAAGTTCTTTGGGAAATCCTTGATTAAAGTTACTATTCATACCAAGATATATTCAGAGCTTTTAGAGGATGATCTGGAATTGATCAGTAATTTTTTTTGGGAATTCAATTGCTGCATTATCGTACCTCTCGGCCTCAGATTTCTCTGTTCATGTATAGAACTTGAAGTGGTTGAAGAGCCTTAAATTAAACCAACATATTGATTTCTTTTGGTGGCATCTTTTGAAAGATGCAATTCCCACTACAAAGTTTTTAATGTATAGGAGATTTATGAATAATAATTTATGAATGAGAAGATGCGGGACGGTTAAGGATACAGAGCATGTAGTTCTCAAGTGCTGTAAGCTAACTCATGGTATTGCCTTGGTGAGTCAATGGGGCTTTCATATTTTAGCTTTTTCATATATGAAGGATTGTTTGGATCATTTGAGAAGGTTTGCTAAACTGAATCCTTTCATTTCCACTCTATCTTGTTCTTTGGTTTTTTGTCATGGAAGAGTAGAAATAAGTTGTTACATGATGGACATGACTTTGGATTGGGAGAAACTATTTCTAATGCTATTAGTTTCTGATCAATTTCATCTAAATGTAATCTTTTTTTTTTATCACTGGGGTGCTAACTAGCTTTCTAAGCTGACTTCATCTTTTTGGCATCCCCCTCCAACCGAATGGATTAAGGTTAACATAAAGGCAACTTTACTTCGTTCTAATGATGCTGGGATCGATGGTGTCTTCATATACTATAGAGGGAGATTTTTGTTGGCTTTTGGGTTTAAGTGTTTGCATTGGGATAGTGGTTATTTGGAATTATTGTCTTTTTGTTCTTTGAAGAAGATAATCAAGGATTGGATGTTGGATGCTAAAGGAATTATTATAGAAGGAGATAATTTGAAAATCATCAAGAATCTACCTAATTTAGTCGCAAAACTTGGTTTGTTACCTGGTCAAGATAGACTCGAAGACTTTTCTTTTCTTAAAGATTTTGGTTATTTTTTATTTCATTTTGCAAATAGAGATTTTAATAAGTTAGTCGATCTTTGTGCTAACTTGGTTTTAAAAGGTGATTTCTTGTGGGAATATTTGGATTGTAATAAGGTTCCTCCTATTTTTTTTTCTCTTTGTTAAAGGAGGAAACTGATAGATTTTCTATCACTCAGTAGTTTGTATTAGGTTCCTTTTATTTTAATGCAATCTACAGTTTCTAAAATAAAAGATAAGATAAATTGTACCTTACCTACATAATCATACTCATAGTCATAATTAGCTAAATACATTACATTCTTCTTCCCTTGAACAAAAGGCTTACACTTCTCCTTGGGTTTAGCATGAATGTCATAATCTTCTTTTGTGTCAATTCCCAAATGAGGTACAACTCTTTTTGGCCTTAATAAGTTGCATGTTATTTTAGTATGAGTGACTACTACCTTCTTTTCTCCTAAATGCTTTTCTTAATTTATTTTTAGATTACCTTGTAGAAATTGAGGTTAATGGCTTTATTGGTTGATGGCTAGATGTCAAAAATATTTTTTCTAGTCTTTGCTCCTTTAGGATGAGATATATGGCATCCTCATATATTTTCATTTCATGTAATACAAGAAAATTTCACATTATTGATGTATTTTTCCAACAGGTTATTTTTTAGCAGATTTCCAACTGTTTATGATGAATCATGCATGACTATTTATTTTTTTTGTAGATTTTATGGTGATTATCTGGTGGCTATTCTGCATCCTTATGTTTGGTGACATTTTCTTATTGTTTTTTAAATAAAAAATGTGTCACTTTAAACTCTTTTTCCCTTATAGTGAGCTCGTTGGGGTTTTGATGCAAACTTCAAATCCTATACCAGGCGAGCTTTGTGGCAGCCAACCGTGTTAGTAAGTAAGTCACTTGGTAGCTGCACGGGTAGGATACATGCAGTGTGTGGATAGCCTGGGAGGTAGCCAGGAAGCTAGGCAGATAGTGCGGGCAGGTAGCGAGTAGCGCAGGAGGTAGTGAAGGTAGCGGCAGCGTGGGCGGGCGGGCAACCGGGCACTTTATTTTTTGAATATAATTTATTAACTTCTGATAGATTTGTATGATAAAAAATAGCTAGAAATATTTTCCTAAGAAATAAACTCGCAATTTTAGTTTCTTACATGGTTTATATCGACAAAAAAAAAACTACCATAAAGCCACCAGAAAACCTCATTCTTGCCAGAAATTCCCCTAGCTCCAACGAAAAAAGCTGTTAGTAATGAAATATTTTCCTGGAGTGATAAAAATCACAAGGATGTATATTTATTAAAATCCTTAACTCTTCTACATCTCTTATGTATTTTTTGCATTTATGTATAGTTAACAAAGTGATACTATATTCATGAAGCAGCAATCAACCCAAAGTTCCCTGAATGAAGTTAGTTATTGATTAAAAAATTCAATTTTTATATAAATCTATCCAAAGTTGAGGGGAGAATGAATCACCTCAGTTTTATTTGCTTTTTCATTAAATCTATTCACTATAAGTTTATCTCACCCGAGATGCTACATTTTAAGGGATAATGATCATATTCATATAAAATTCAATGAAGAGACAAAATTAATCAAGATTCAAGTTATAATGTGCTCATTCTCTACTATGAATTATGGAGGGTGATAATACTATGTCATTCCTAGCATACAATCTTTTTTAAAGAATATGGTTAAAGAACCTAAATTAAGCACCTCTTAATGGAATATGATTCATAGTTTTTTGAGACTTTGAGAGCCTTGGTGAAAGCCTCTCAAAGTTCTTAGGGCATTAAAAGATCTTCATATAGGCTAAGTTATGTTGGGATCTTTCTCATATGGGAAAGTACATTATGATCTATCCTTTTTTTTTTAAGTAGATTTCTTACCAAGAATCTTGGGAATGCTTCATTAATAGCAATATCTTTCCTTTATAACTTTTCTTATTGATCCCTTTTTATATGGAGGTGGAAATACCTTACCCCTCCTATGCTACACCTGAACCACTTTGTCTAATCCAGATTCATCAAATGACATTATTTACTTAGCTCAATTCTTACTATTTCATAAGATTCAACTACGGCCTTAGAGTTCAAATCCAACCTCATCTGCTCCATTTGTAGTTCCATATTTAACTACATAATACTTTCATCAGAGAAATATAAATCTCCCTCTATAATATAGTCCATCTATAACACAATTAAACAATAATCAAAATTTTCTTTCCCAAAATGCCTTTCTTTTACTAAAACAACATATTTTTATTCACTTCCTTAAATCAAATTTTTTTGAGCTATTGTGACCTAATCCCTATGACAAATTTGAGGAAACATTGAGGAAGAATTTGATATCACTGAGAAGACCCAAGATGTTTTCATAAGAAGTGATTTTTTCATCAACTTCTCCATTATCACATCTTCTATTTTTCTTATTTAAAGCTAAAAAATGATGTTTACGAGCATCACAAGCTACTTTACTAGTTTTTATTAAAAATTGTTTGATTTATAATTTTCTTCTTCTTCAATTGCTTATATTTAAATTTCCCTTAGATATCTCTGATATGACTTTAGATGATAACTCTCCATGTCAAGATGAGCTAGCCTAATTAGAGTTTCCATGAGCAAATAGCTTGGAGGTAGATATAGTTAAACTTTGAAAAATCTTCTAATTCAAGCATTTTGATTGGATATTTTCATATAATATATAGTACTCCTCTAAGCTACTTCAGCTTTCTCATATGATTCCATAAAATCATGTTCTACTATTCTTTGACTTGTTTTAAATTCCCTACACTTTCTCTTCTTTTTCATTTAATTATAGTGGAGAGGGCATAACAACCCTTATAGATTAAATTTTTTTATTTAATTAAAATGTTATTCAACAGTGTGAATTTCCCTCTTCTATACTTTCTTTTGATTAGGATTTTGAATACATAACAATCTTTTATAGGGTGCTAGATTACCTAATTATTTGATTAATAATTTGAATTATCAATATAATAAGCCTCTTTAATTCTTTTGTATTATGTCAGTTCAAGACCCACTTTAAGAATTTTATTAAATAACTTGGCCTCACTTTCCCTCTTGAAAAAATAATGATTATTCATTTTTCTCCATGACGGATAGGGACATCTGATCACTAATTCCCATTACTTATTTTGGATGCTCCCCTCAATCAAGAAAAGTCTGAGGCTTTTCATTTCCTCCCATCACTAATTTTAGCTAAGGCTTTTGGTTAACTAGGACCTTTACTTTATCATCTTTATAAGTATATTATCTCTCCTTGTAAAAATTAATAGATTACATATTTTTGGGTGAAGTGGAATGTGTATCACCAATTCTAATGTTTTGAGTTTAACTCTTTTGAATTTGTATAAGAGTCATTCAAACTAGATAAATTTAATTTCACACAAACTTAGTCACCAATCTAGTAGCTTTAAACATGTCATGATGGAGTCCATCCATGAAAGTGCTATTATCTCATCATAAATATTTCCCATTAGTTGTCAAATAACATTTACCTCCTCTAGCTATTGACACATCTTATATTGACTTTATTCCATCAAGTCATATATTTTTTAACTAACATATTGGTTCATTGGTTCTCTAGAGTGAGGTTAGCGATAGTAGTCTTCTGACTTACAGGATTGAATCTCTTCAAAGTTATAGTTTCTAAAACTATAAATATTCTCATGAATCATTATAAAGATTATCAAATCATTTGAAAGGATTTGAGGATAAACTACCAAAAAATTATCAAAAGAGTATAGCATTGACACCTCCTATATTACCACATGTCACCTTGAATTCGACCAAGTGCTATTTAGGACCATTGAAAGTACTAAATTTTTAAGTAAAATAAACTTTTTGGTATGGTACCTAAGCTTTCCCCACTAACAGCTGTGCATATTCTAAAGCTATAATGGCCTTAATTTTCTTATTAGTGAAAGCTTTAAGATGAGATGTTTCTAAAGGCATAAATAAACTTGGAATACTATAAAGAGTGGATTGGAATTATAACCAATTTGATTCATTTCTCCCTTTGGGAGAACTTCACTAGAATTGTTTGTAGGATTAGCATGTAAATCATTTTTATTAATGGGAGGAGCATGTGTTAGACTTGCATCCATGTTTTTTGTATGATCTATATTATTATACTTATCTATGCCATCATCTCAATCATGTTACCATTGAACTAAAAGATCTACTCATCATTTCTTTTCATTTGGGAGATTTTTTTTTCTCCTCTATAAATATGGTCTTGCCGGCAAGCAAAGAATTATCCTCCAATTCTTCTTCTATTTCATCTCCTAAGGATGAACCTAATTCTTTAGCAAGGTTATAGTACACGTGTTCTTTAGGAGGAGTTAACATTCCACTAGTGGAAGATCCTAATTCATGGAGATCTTTCCCACTCAAGAGGTTAGTAGATTTGGCTCCAAGAAATCTTTGATATTTTTAATGGCTAAGCTACTCAACTATATGCATTACCAAATGACTACACAAACCTCCATAATTTCATCATTCTCTTCTTATTTTTAAGTGGTGCCTCCATTAGATTTTAGGTTTGGCATACATAGTGATGAACTCCTTAATTATGGTATTGAGATTGAAGTTGGTCTCTTAGATGGTGGGATTGGTTAGCAATATGTTCAACAACAATATTCTCCAATGTTTTTACCATCGAATATGTTATAATTAACAAACTTCTTTGGGACCCAATTTTGATAATTTTTAGTGGAGGCAAATCTCTGGGACATTATACAAGAAATCATGCCTACCCTTTCTCCTTTCTCAAATAATCTTTTATTTAGATGCTTTGGCCTCCTAAAATCCTTTCCTTTGGTCCATAAATTCTTGAAAACTTAGTCCAAGTGTCATGCTCTAATTTTTATCATGAAAAATTGTGCTTGGATACTGCTAAGATATTTCAATAGCAAGTAATTTTCTTGGCGAGTTCTCTTAGCCTCAATTACAAATGGTCTTTGATACTCCTTATAATTAACCATTTAACCTTAATAAATTTTAATACCCTATAAACTTTTGTGGACAAGGGCTCAAGATCTTTCTTTTATGCGACTAAATCCTACCATTATTGGTTGATCTACTTTGCTACACCCATTTTAAATTTTCAAATTGATTATGATTGCGAATACTAACATATAACACTCAGTCATTTTATAAGAATGGGTGCTAAATTTGTAGTGTATGAGCATTTATTACTTGAAGGCACCAAGGAGACCTTCTTCCTAGTAATAACACACTTCATAGTTGGGACATCTAGGTGGGATGGTCTATTACAGACTAAGACCTATTAAATAGTAGGAGTTTAAGTAAAGTATGGGCATTACAAGAGTAGATATGCATGCCATCTAGGTTCTTTGGTAGAATGAGGCCTTCCTCTATAGCCTTGAACATGCATCCCATGTATAAGAATGGAGATAACCTATGTGATATTAATAACAAATTATAATACACTAAATTTGATAGTAGCCCCAAATTTACTAGTGTTTATGATAACATTTGCAACTAAATATTAATTCAACATTCTAAATGAATGGGGATTGGAGTTTTCTAGAGATCCAATATTCACAAAAATATACATGAATTAGTAATCAAAGTTCAACATATCACCCCATAATTTCAAAATGTAAAAATTTGAAAGAATAAAACAGCATGAGCATATGTTTTATATGAATGAAAGAGTTTAGAATTTAGCTTTAAATATTTTAAGAATTTTATTATAGATTACATTTTTTTAGCTTATATTTAAATTTTAACTTAATATACATTTGTACCAACTATACCTTTTGTATGTCTAGCCCAGATACAAAGATGGAATGTGAAATACTCCCCAATCGATTCACTAGAAATTTTTGAGATTTAAAATTTTTATGCCCTGATCCCTAGATTATTTTATAAGTTTTAAATGTTTCTTTTTAGGTCAAATTTTTTTAGATTTGGCCCTCATTTTACATGGACATGAATTAGTTAACCTTCGTAATGAAAGGAAATCACTTTTAATTAAAGTTAGTCATTAGAGAGACATTAAGTAACTAAAATATAGTAGAAGCAAATTGAGTGTTTATAAAAATAAATCATTTAGATTATAAAGATTGTAAATTCAATCAAAGTGAAAAATTATGTACCCGGTAGAACTTATTGGTTTTGGGACTTTAAGAAAGTGGGTTGGACAATGAAAAATAAAGTAAAATATTATACTAGAAATAGATGGGGGAGTTTAATGAATGATAATTAAAAAAATTTTGAGAGAAAGACTAAATATCTTATTATTTAGGTTTTTCATAAGGAAATTTATGTTATGTCCAAAAATGTAGCTAGTGATAGAATGAATGTTGCAAAGTATATGCTAAGAGAATCATATTGAAAACCCCTAATGGTAAAGAATAATTGATGGTAGAATCCATATGTGTATAGAAAGATAAAAAATAAGAAGCTTTGTTCTAAAATTATTTTAAATGTAAAAGCTCAAAACTTTTGAAAGATGTGGAGGGAGATATAAGGATTCCAAGAAAACAATATGTGATGCAAACAATTTTTGTTTAGTTATTTATATAATAGAGTTTTTTTTTTAAGAAGGCAAGAAGATGTATATGTTAGCTAAGTAAAGAGACAGGAAAACGTAAGGTTTTAGTTCAAGTGAAGTGCATTTTGGATGAAGATAAAAATGTGCTTTTATAGAATATGATATTAACGATAGGTGAATGAAATATTGACTTCAAGAAGCCATATAATAAAGTTTCAAGAGAAATCTCTAGAGACTTTTAAAGAGGAATGGAGTTAATAATGGTTATATTTATTTCATGAAGGATATATATATATATATATATATATATATACACACACACACACACGAGATACTACTTGTGTTCAAACCCAAGGCGCTTTGAATATATGTTTTCCTATTTCAACTAGTGGTGATGAGGGATGGTTTGATTGTTCTGCCTTAGATCTCTTATGTAATAAACTGAGGGATGTGGGAGAATCTTTTAAATAGAATTATAAGAGTTTAGATCAATTTTTAGATAAGAGACGCAAGCTTTGTAATATGTCCAATGAAGTAAACCCAACTTCTACTAACTGATTCTCCTTTTACAAACATCTAAATACAACAAAATTATACTTAAATTAAACATTAATATAATCTAGTTCATATTTTTAGAATTTATTGATGATTAGAAAGGTTTATGCTTTCCAAATGTGCTTCGGAAGGGCAATATATTTGTTTTTATTTAGAATAGACCAATGTCAGGATTCTAGTCGTGATTTTTTTGGAATATGTGAAATTAAATATTTCTAATTGGAAATGATCTAGAAAACTCTCTATATAAGATCTTGAATTTTATAAGATTTTTTTATTGTTTTAATTTTCTTAATTTTATATTTTATTAATAAAAATTTCAAGTCCAAAATAACAAACATAATATAAAACTAGGGTTGATCTATTCTCCAGCTAAAACAACCCAAAATAAATTTTATTAAATAATAATGTGGACTAATGATTTGGATATTTTGGTGAGTTTTAACAGAGTTCTAGTTGGTCAAATAATATGAGAATCAAGATTGGTCTAGCAAAGACAAATTCCTTGTATGGTTCTAGTAAGAAAGATTATAATTGGAATTAAAGGGATATAATTGAATATTTATTTATTTTTAGAAGGATTACACACACTAGAATAAATTGATAGAAACTTGTAGTAAAAGAAAGTGCATAAAAATAAAAGCATACTTACCAAAGTAGAGAGTCTAAGAAGATCATCCAATCTCATTGGAGTGGCTGAACACCAAACCTTCAAGCCTCATCAGAATTCACTCCAAAGTAGGTAAGCACGGTAATACTTACTTCATGCTAGTCCAAAGGAGTATTTTGAAAACTAAATTATAAGGAAGATAAACTACATTAAAGTCAAACTAAATATGAGAGGGAAAGTGAGAGAGAGAGAGAGGAGGGGATGGACCCCTCCTACTCCAAGCTTGGGACTTAACTACCTCCATGTAAACTTATACACTAGCATGACTAGCCCTTAGTACCTTCTAAATGCCTTAGACTTGATAAAATGACCACTAAAA
This sequence comes from Dendrobium officinale, assembly GCA_019514585.1. Classification (NCBI taxonomy): domain Eukaryota; kingdom Viridiplantae; phylum Streptophyta; class Magnoliopsida; order Asparagales; family Orchidaceae; genus Dendrobium; species Dendrobium officinale. The sequence goes on along the minus strand of CM033685.1, from coordinate 23,264,415 downwards.
AAGTAAAATATAATATTATAATGTCCAAATAGCACATACAACACCAAAAATTATTAAATCACATAAACACATAAGACCAAGTTCATAAAACATAAAAATGAGTTTCAATTTGTTTCTTGCAAGGTATAATCCACATAAACATGGAAACATATAAGACAAACTTCACATAAACAAATAAAACAAGGTTCATAAAATATAAAAATCTTCAAGTTGATCATCCTTATATGTGATCTTATAATCCACTTAAAAAATGAGTGTTAGTTTGACTCTTGCAAAGGATAGTCTGGTGTTCTTGCAAAAGAAGTTTTAAGTGTATTTAGAGGATTAATAACTCCTTCATATTATAAAAGATCTTCCATTTTAAATACTGGGCTAATAAACATGAATTATAAAAAATCAATAACATGTGTATCATACAAATTTGTACATAATTTTAAATGCTCAACATGCCCAAGTTTATAATTTTCTAAATTGAGATAAATATATTTCAAGATGTATTCTTATTAATACATAATCTCCTTCATTGAATTTCTTAAAATTTTTTATTTTATCTCTAGATTCAACATGTTTTATAACTATTGTTTTTGATTGCTTCATTACATTATCATGAAGGTTTTAAAAATGTTGTGAAAATATAATTTGTTTCCATAAATAGTGGTACTTTAATCTTACTCAAAGGAATAATATTAATTTTGTCCTATAAATGTGTATGTCGTATGGTTATTATATCTGTAAAAGGTGGTGGCTAGATTAATTTATATGGAGTTTTCCATACCCTTGTAGGTGGTTAAATGGCGAAAGATTGAAAGTTTTGTCCTTAAATTGAAATGAGTAGGTGCTCTCTCTACCAAAAGGAATAACATCCTTACAAAATAACCATGGTCTTCCTAAAATGATATGGGCTACCTCCATTTGAAAAGCATCACACCCTATGTTATCTATATACCAACATATCGTAATAGGTACTACATCTTAATGTGATTGGTAAATTAGTGTTACATATCCAACTCAATGTGTATGGCTTGGGATGAGGTTCTGGTTTAAGTATAGCTTTTAAAATTTGTGTATGTCAATACTATATTCATGGAACTACAACCATTAATGAATAATTTATAGAATTTCCTACTACATTTAAATATTTAGTTTAAAATATTCCTCCTTTAACATCCAACTTTATCTATAGATTTAGATAAAATTTTCATCACATCTGCTCTACTTCCTCATTTGATAGAGGAGTATCATAAAAGAAATTTCTCTACGTCATCATAAACTCTCCCTTCCTCTAATTCTTCTTTAGGCTCATTTACGAACATGATATTTGCCTTACACAAATGTTTCACATGTCCTTTCTTGTGACACTTGAAGCATATTAAATCCTTAGTTTTAGAGAATGATGCTGGTGTAGTCCTATTAGGCTGGGCACTAGCTAAAAAGTGTGGTATAACAATAAATCATTAGGTAAAATGAAAGCATAATGAAATAAAGGAAAATTGACCTCTAGTTTCAGACAAAGAAGTTTTTTTTTAGAGCTTCACTAGAATTAATGCATAATGAAATCATCTTCTTGAGTTTGAGGATCTTATAACTTGACCTAATATTTGACCTCAATTTTAAGACCAATAGTGAATTTTTTCTGCTAGTTGCCACTTTTGATAATCAATGTTCTCATTCATTTGGGCAAGCCAGTTAAGGAATTTGTTGGAGTCATTAACTCTATCGAAGATAGGGGCATATGTTTTAACGTTCTTTTAGGGTTCAATTAAGGTTTCATGATTCCTATGGTGATTCCTAAAAGGTTATCTTCTATGTGGTATGAACTCCCTAAGATTTCCTATGTATTTTCTCCTATTATTTCAATATCTATAGGGTTTAGTTCAAATGGAGGTGTTCATAACTTAGCACCTAAGTTTTGAGTAGGAGCTCTTGAATTTTTATTAACTTTTTAGTATTCTACAAGTGTAATAACTATATCTTCTTTTTTTTGTCTTAAAATCTTGATTAACTGACTTCAATGTCATGATGCAATAATATTTCAAATAATTAATGCTTGCTTATTTAAATAAAAATCATGCAAAAGATTTTATAAAATTATTTTAAATCCTTCACAAACTTACAAATCACAATTACAAGCAAACTAGAATAAAATAAGTAAACTACAATTAATATGAAACCCTAAATTGTTCAAGATAGGTTTTCCTTTGTTAAAGGGAATTAAGGTGAGGTTTCAAATGATTTAGTGGATCACTTTGTCACTGATTTGGATTCTTTCAACTCAATGGTTTGATAGTTTAGGTTTGATGGTTAGATCAAAATGTGAATGCAACTAATTGAGAATCTTACACTAGTTAAAACAATTACATCAAACATGTAATCAACCACAAGTTTTGCCAATGAAAAAAAAATCATAAAAAGAATTTTACCAATATCAAAAGTACAGAGTTATCTTCTTGAGGGTTTCTAATCAATAATTTACATATGTCTCTCCAATCTTCTAACTCCATCAATGCCCATCTCCTTCCAATGTGAATGATGTCCACCAATCAGTAAAGCACTGATACTAAATGGTGATGAGGGATGGTTTGATGGTATGGCATTAGATTACTTATGTGGTAAGTGGATGTGTTGGACTATTATGCATAGAATTAGAAGAGTTAACAGGAAATTTAAGGGAGGGGTTACTTTCAGATTTAAGAGGGAGGTCATAAGCTTTGTAATTTATCTAAAGATGTAAAACTAATATACAACCATTGATTCTCCCTCTATAGGTATCCAAATCCAGAAAACTTGGGCCTAATTTGAAGATATTGTTTTTTAGTTCATATCTTAAAATTTTGGAAAGGATTGGAGAGGTGCATGTGATCAAAATATTCTTTGGAAAAGAATGATGACTGTTTTGTCCATAACAGACCAATGTTAGGAATTTAGTTTTAGTTTTTCTTAAAATTGGTGGAGTTCAAAAATTCAAATTACAAATAATCAATGAAGCTCAATAGATGTCATGTGGAAATATTAATTATTTTATAAGATTATAATAATTATTTTAAGAATTTATATGTGATTGAAAATATTTACAAGATAGAGAATTAGGGTTAATTTGTTCTCCAAAAATTTAACTAGAATAATCCAAAATAATTTTATATTTTTTGAATTATGGAATGTAGACCAAATATCTTGATATTTTTATGGGATTATATGAATTTTTAGTTGATCAAATTATAAAAGGATCAACATTGGTATAACAATGATTAATTTAGAGGCGAATCAGGACGCTTCACATCATTATTTTGCTATGTAATTGTACTGTATACCGTTGTGTACCATATGACGTAGCACATCCTAATTCGCCTCTAGACGGTCCGATGACCGAACGTAATAAATTCTGCTGTGGTGGCTTATGAAATAGGTTCTAAGGATACCATCACTTCGTTTGAGATAAATTTTTATTATGATTTTATTTTCTATATCATAATTATAATTTTTGTTTAGTTATTATTTTTATTTTTATTTTCAAATGAGTTGGATATTCTAAAATTATTTTTTACAAACTTTCAAAATTTTGTTTTCCACACAATAATTTTATAACTGCCTTAATAAAAAGTTACAATCATCCTAAACCAACTCTATAATAGCAAGCTTCGATTATTTTAGTATTTTTTATAATAATTTTTAAAATTTTTATCAACTAAATTATGTTATAGTTGCCAACTTAGTGTAGTTTATCATTCAAATCCAATGAGATACTTCTTAATTAAAACTTCTGTAATTAATCATTTTGAAAGCAATAAATAGTAAGAAAATAAGTTGATAAAGACTAATTTATAAATTTATTAATTAATAATTTATATATAATTAAATTCTAATAAATATAAAATATTTATATGAGGTATAATCATAAATTTTATAATCAAACATTAATCAATTTTTATTCATGAGCACTAAATTAAATAAGAATTGAGCTTATTTACGAGCTTTAAATGACATTGTTCATTAACATAAATGAGTCGAACATATAGTTATTTAAGTTTATTTATTTAAGCATAGAGTATTTAAAAAATATTCAACCTTAATTATTTAATTATTTAATTAAATAATCACAAACAAGAATTAATTGAGTCGAGCCACAAGTAGCTTGTTAACTACATAATACTTTCATCAGAGAAATATAAATCTCCCTCTATAATGTAGTCCATCTATAACACAATTAAACAATAATCAAAATTTTCTTTCCCAAAATGCCTTTCTTTTACTAAAACAGTATATTTTTATTCACTTCCTTAATCAAATTTTTTGGAGCTATTGTGACCTAATCCCTATGATAAATTTGAGGAGCCACTGAGGAAGAATTTGATATCACTGAGAATACCCAAGATGTTTTCATATGAAGTGATTTTTTCATCAACTTCTCCATTATCACATCTTCTATTTTTCTTATTTAAAGCTAAAATATGATGTTTACGAGCATCACAAGCTATCTTACGAGTTTTTATTAAAAATTTTTTGATTAATAATTTTGTTCTTCTTCAATTGCTTCCATTTACATTGTCCCTTAGATATCTCTAATATGACTTTAGATGATAACTCTCCATGTCAAGATGAGCTAGCCTAATTAGAGTCTCCATGAGCAAATGGCTTGGAGGTAGATATTGTTAAACTTTGAAAAATCTTCTAATTCAAGCATTTTGATTGGATATTTTCATATAATATATAGTACTCCTCTAAGTTACTTCAGCTTTTTCATGTGATTCTATAAAATCATGTTCTCCTATTCTTTTACTTGTTTTAAATTCCCTACACTTTCTCTTCTTTTTCATTTAATTATAGTGGAGAGGGCATAACCACCCTTATAGATTAAATTTTTTTATTTAATTAAAATTTTATTCAACAGTGTGAATTTCCCTCTTCAATACTTTTTTTTATTAGGATTTTGAATACATAACAATCTTTGATAGGGTGGTAGATTACCTAATTATTTGATTAATAATTTGAATTATCAATATAATAAGCCTCTTTAATTCTTTTGTATTCTGTCAGTTCAAGACCCACTTTAAGAATTTTATTAAATAACTTGGCCTCACTTTCCCTCTTGAAAAAATAATCATTATTCATTTTTCTCCATGACGGATAGGGACATCTGATCACTAATTCCCATTACATATTTTGGATGCTCCCCTCAATCAAGAAAAGCCTGAGGCTTGTCCTTTTCTCCCATCACTAATTTTAGCTAAGGCTTTTGGTTAACTAGGACCTTTAGTTTATCATCTTTATAAGTATATTATCTCTCCTTAGAAAAATTAATAGATTACTTATTTTTGGAGGAAGTGGAATGCATATCACCAATTCTAATGTTTTGAGTTTAACTCTTTTGAATTTGTATAAGAGTCATTCAAACTAGATAAATTTAATTTCACACAAACTTAGTCACCAATCTAGTAGCTTTAAACATGTCATGATGGAGTCCATCCATTAAAATGCTATTATCTCATCATAAATATTTCCCATTAGTTGTCAAATAACATTTACCTCCTCTAGCTATTGACACATCTTATATTGACTTTATTCCATCAAGTCATATATTGTTTAACTAACATATTAGTTCATTGGTTCTCTAGAGTGAGGTTAGCGATAATAGTCTTCTGACTTACAGGATTGAATATCTTCAAAGTTATAGTTTCTAAAACTATAAATATTCTCATGAATCATTATAAAGATTAGCATATCATTTGAAAGGATTTGAGGATAAACTACCAAAAAATTATCAAAAGAGTATAGCATTGACACCTCCTATATTACCACATGTCACCTTGAATTCGACCAAGTGCTATTTAGGACCATTGAAAGTACTAAATTTTTAAGTAAAATAAACTTTTTGGTATGGTACCTAAGCTTTCCCCACTAACAGCTGTGCATATTCTAAAGCTATAATGGCCTTAATTTTCTTATTAATGAAAGCTTTAAGCTGAGATGTTTCTAAATGCATAAATAAACTTGGAATACTATAAAGAGTGGATTGGAATGATAACCAATTTGATTCATTTCTTCCTTTGGGAGAACTTCACTAGAATTGATTGTAGGATTAGCATATAAATCATTTTTATTAATGGGAGGAGCATGTGTAAGACTTGCATCCATGCTTTTTGTATGATCTATATTATTATACTTATCTATGCCATCATCTCAATCATGTTACCATTCAACTAAAAGATCTACTCATCATATCCTTTCATTTGGGAGATTTTATTTTTTTCTCCTCTATAAATATGGTATTGCCGGCAAGCAAAGAATTATCCTCCAATTCTTCTTCTATTTCATCTCCTAAGGATGAACCTAATTCTTTTGCAAGGTTATAGTATACGTGTTCTTTAGGAGGAGTTAACATTCCACTAGTGGAAGATCCTAATTCATGGAGATCTTTCCCACTCAAGAGGTCAGTAGATTTTGCTCCAAGAAATCTTTGATATTTTTAATGGCTAAGCTACTCAACTATATGAATTACCAAATGACTACACAAACCTCCATTATTTTATCATTCTCTTCTTATTTTTAAGTGGTGCCTCCATTAGATTTTAGGTTTGGCATACATAGTGAAGAGCTGCTTAATTATGGTATTGAGATTGAAGTTGGTCTCTTAGATGGTAGGATTGGTTAGCAATATGTTCAACAACAATATTCTCCAATGTTTTGACCATCGAAAATGTTATAATTAACAAACTTCTTTGGGACCCAATTTTGATAATTTTTAGTTGAGGCAAATTTCTGGGACATTATACAAGAAATCATGGCCACCCTTTCTCCTTTCTCAAAAAATCTTTTATTTAGATGCTTGAGCCTCCAAAAATCCTTGCCTTTAGTCCATAAATTCTTGAAAACTTAGTCCAAGTGTCATGCTCTAATTTTTATCATGAAAAATTGGGCTTGGATACTGCTAAGATACTTCAATAGCAAATAATTTTCTTGGCGGGTTCTCTTAGCCTCAATTACAAATGGTCTTTGATACTCTTTATAATTAACCATTTAACCTTAATAAATTTTAAAACCCTATAAACTTTTGTGGATAAAGGCTCAAGCTGTTACTTTTATGAGACTAAATCCTACCATTATTGGTTGATCTACTTTGCTACACCCATTTTAAATTTTCAAATTGATTATGATTGGGAATACTAACATCTAACACTCAGGCATGTTATAATAATGGGTGCAAAATTTTTAGTATATGAGCATTTATTACTTGAAGGTACCAAGGAGACCTTCTTCCTTGTAATAACACACTTCAAAGTTGGGACATCTAGGTGGGATGGTCTATTACAGACTAAGACCTATTAAATAGTAGGAGTTTAAGTAAAGTATGGGCATTACAAGAGTAGATATGCATGCCATTTAGGTTCTTTGGTTGAATGAGGCCTTCCTCTATAGCCTTGAACATGCATTCCATGAATAAGAATGGAGATAACCTATGTGATATTAATAACAAATTATAATACACTAAATTTAATAGTAGCCCCAAAGTTACTAGTGTTGATGATAACATTTGCAACTAAATATTAATTCAACATTCTAAATGAATGGGGATTGGAGTTTTCTAGAGATCCATTATTCACAAAAATATACATGAATTAGTAATCAAAGTTCAACATATCACCCCATAATTTCAAAATGTAAAAATTTGAAAGAATAAAATAGCATGAGCATATGTTTTATATGAATGAAAGAGTTTAGAATTTAGCTTTAAATATTTTAAGAATTTTATTATAGATTACATTTTTATAGCTTATATTTAAATATTTACTTAATATACATTTATACCAACTATACCTTTTGTATGTCTAGCCAAGATACAAAGATTTAAAGTGAAATACTCCCCAATCGATTCGCTAGAAATTTATGAGATTTAAATTTTTTATTTCCTGATCTCAAGATAATTTTATAAGTTTTAAATGATTCTTTTTATGTCAATTTTTTTGAGATTTGGCCCTCATTTTACATTGACATGAATTAGTTAACTTTCGTAATGAAAGGAAATAACTTTTAATTAAAGTTAGTCATTAGATAGACATTAAGTAACAAAAATATAGCAGAAGAAAATTTAGTGTTTATAAAAATAAATCATTTTTATTATAAAGATTGTAAATTCAATCAAAGTGAAAGTTTATGTACCCGGTAGAACTTATTGGTTATGGGACTTTAAGAAAGTGGGATGGACAATGAAAAATAAAGTAAAATATTATACTAGAAATAGATGGGTAAGTTTAATGAATGATATTTAAAAAACTTTTGAGAGCAAGACTAAATATCTTATTATTTAGGTTTTTCATAAGGAAATTAATATTATGTCCAAAAATGTAGCCAGTGATAGAATGAATGTTGCAAAGTATATGCTAAGAGAATTATATTGAAAACCCCTAATAGTAAAGAATAATTGATGGTAGAATCCATATGTGTATAGAAATATCAAAAATAAGAAGCTTTGTTCTAAAATTATTTTAAATGTAAAAGCTAAAAACTTTTGAAAGATATGGAGGGAGATATAAGGATTCCAAGAAAACAATATGTGATGCAAACAATTTTTGTTTAGTTATTTATATAACTGAGTTTTTTTTTAAGAAGGCAAGAAGATGTATATGTTAGCTAATTAAAGAGACAGGAAACGTAAGGATTTAGTTCAAGTGAAGTGCATTTTGGATGAAGATAAAAATGTGCTTTTATAGAATATGATATTAACAATAGGTGAATGAAATATGTACTTCGAGAAGCCATATAATAAAGTTTTAAGAGAAATCTCTAAAGACTTTTAAAGAGGAATGGAGTTAATAATGGTTATACTTATTTCATGAAGGATATATATATAGATATATATATACACACACACACGAGATACTACTTGTGTTCAAACCCAAGGCGCTTTGAATATATGTTTTTCTATTTCAACTAGTGGTGATGAGGGATGGTTTGATTGTTGTGCCTTAGATCTCTTATGTAATAAATTGAGGGATGTGGGAGAATCTTTTAAAATAGAATTAGAAGAGTTTAGATCAATTTTTAGATAAGAGATGCAAGCTTTGTAATATGTCCAATGAAGTAAACCCAGCTTCTACTAATTGATTCTCCCTCTACAAATATCTAAATACAACAAAATTATACTTAACTTAAACATTAATATAATCTAGTTCATATCTTGAGAATTTATTGATGATTGGAAAGGTTTATGCTTTCCAAATGTGCTTCGGAAAGGCAATATATTAGTTTTTATTTAGAATAGACCAATGTCGGGATTCTAGTCATGATTTTTTTGGAAAATGTGAAATTAAATATTTCTAATTGGAAATGATCTAGAAAAATCTTTATATAAGATCTTGAATTTTATAAGATTTTTTTATTGTTTTAATTTTTTTAATTTTATATTTTATTAAAAATAATTTCAAGTCAAAAATAACAAAACATAATATAAAACTAGGGTTGATATATTCTCCAGCTAAAACAACCCAAAATATATTTTATTAAATAATAATGTGGACAAATGATTTGGATATTTTGGTGAGTTTTAACGGAGTTCTAGTTGGTCATAATATGAGAAACAAGATTGGTCTAGCAATGACAAATTCCTTGTATGGTTCTAGTAAGAAAGATTATAATTGGAATTAAAGGGATATGATTGAATATTTAATTTTTTTAGAAGGATTACACACACTAGAATAAATTGATAGATACTTGTAGCAAAAGAAAGTGCATAAGAATAAGAGCAAACTTACCAAAGTAGAGAATCTAAGAAGAACATCCAATCTCATTGGAGTGGCTGAACACCAAACCTTCAAGCTTCATTAGAATTCACTCCAAAATAGGTAATCACAGTAACAATTACTTCATTCTAGTCCAAAGGAGTATTTAGAAAACTAAATTATAAGGAAGATAAGAACCATAAAATTCAAACTAAATATGAGAGGGAAAGTGAGAGAGAGAGAGGAGGGGATGGACCCCTCCTTTTCCATGCTTGGGACATAACTACCTCCATGTAAACTTATACACTAGCATGACTAGCCCTTAGTACCTTCTAAATGACTCAGACTTGATAAAATGATCACTAACAATATAAAATATAATATTATAAAGTCCAAATAGCACATACAACACCAAAAAATATTAAATCACATAAACACATAAGACCATGTTCATAAATCATAAAAATGAGTTTCAATTTTTTTCTTGCATGGTGTAATCCACATAAACATGGAAACATATAATACAAAGTTCACATAAACACATAAAACCAGGTTCATAAAATATAAAAATCTTCAAGTTGATCCTCCTTATAAGTGATGATATAATCCACTTAACAAATGAGTGTTAGTTTGACTCTTGCAAAGGATAGTATGGTGCTCTTGCAAAAGAAGTTTTAAGTGTATTTAGAGGATTAATAATTCCTTCATACTATTAAAGATCTTCCGTATTAAATACTGGCCTAATAAACATGAATTATGAAAAATCAATAACATGTGTATCATACAAATTTGTATATAATTTAAATGCTCAACATGCCCAAGCTTATAATTTTCTAAATTGAGATAAATATATTTCAAGATGTATTCTTAATAATACATAATCTCCTTCGTTGAATTTCTTAAAAGTTTTTATTTTATCTCTAGATTCAACATGTTTTATAACTATAGTTTTTGATTGCTTCATTGCATTATCATGAAGGTTTTAAAAATGTTGTGCAAATATAATTTATTTCCATAAATGGTGGTACTTTAATCTTACTCAAAGGAATAATATGAATTTATTCTTATAAATGTGTATGTTATATGGTTATTATAGCTGTAAAAGGTGGTGGCTAGATTAATTTATGTGGAGTTTTCCATACCCTTGTAGGAGGTTAAATGGTCAAAGATTGAAAGTTTTTTCCTTAAATTGAAATGAATAGGTGCTCTATCTACAAAAAGGAATGAGATCCTTATAAAATAACCATGGTTTTCCTAAAATGATATGGCTACCTCCATTTGAAATGCATCATACCCTATATTATCTATATACCAACATATCGTAATAGGTACTACGTCTTAATGTGATTGGTAAAGTAGTGTTACATAACCAACTCAATGTGTATGGCTTTGGATGGGGTTCTGGTTTAAGTATTGCTTTTAAAATTTGTGTATGTGGATACTATATTCATGGCACTACAACAATTAATGACTGATTTATAGAATTTCCCCCTACATTTAAATATTTAGTTTAAAATATTCCTCCTTTAACATTAAACTTTATCTGTAGATTTTGATAAAATTTTCATCACATCTACTCTACTTCCTCATTTGATAGAGGAGTATCATAAAAGAAATTCCTCTATGTCATCATAAACTCTCCCTTCCTCTAATTCTTCTTTAGGATCATTTACAAACATGATATTGGCCTTACACAAATGTTTCACATGGCCTTTCTTGTGACAATTGAAGCATATTAAATCCTTAGTTTTAGAGAATGATGCTGGTGTAGTCCTATTAGGCTGGGCACTAGCTAAAAAGTGTGGTATAACAATAAGCATTAGGTAAAATGAAAGGATAATGAAATAAATGGAATTTGACCTCTAGTTTTAGATAAAGAAGTTTTTTTAGAGCTTCACTAGAATTAATGCATAATGAAAATCATCTTCTTGAGTTTGAGGATCTTATAACTTAACCTAATATTTGACCTCAATTTTAAGACCAATAATGAATTTTTTTGGCTAGTTCCCACTTTTGATAATCAATGTTCTCATTCATTTGGGCAAGCCAGTTAAGGAATTTGTTGGAGTCATTAACTCTATCAAATATAAGGGCAAATGTTTTAACCTTCTTTTAGGGTTCAATTAAGGTTTCATGATTCCTATGGTGATTCCTAAAAGGTTATCTTCTATGTGGTATGAACTCCCTAAGATTTTCTATGTATTCTCTCCTTTTATTTCAATATCTATAGGGTTCAGTTCAAATTGAGGTGTTCGTAACTTAGCACCTAAGTTTTGAGTAGGAGCTCTTGAATTTTTATTAACTTTTCAGTATTCTACAAGTGTAATATCTATATCCTCTTTTTTTTTTTTTTGTCTAACTAATCTTGATTAGCTAACTTCAATGTCATGATGCAATAATATTTCAAATAATAAATGCTTGCTGATTTAAATAAAAATCATGCAAAAGATTTTATAAAATTATTTTAAATCCTTCACAAACTTACAAATCAAAATTACAAGCAAACTAGAATAAAATAACTGTTCAAGATAGCTTTTCTTATGTTAAGGGAATTAAGGTGAGGTTTCAAATGATTTAGTGGATCACTTTGTCACTGATTTGGATTCTTTCAATTCAATGGTTTGATAGTTTAGGTTTGATGGTTAGATCAAAATGTGAATGCAACTAATTGAGAATCTTACACTAGTTAAAACAATTACATCAAACATGTAATCAACCACAAGTTTTGCCAATGAAAAAAAAAATCATAAAAAGAACTTTACCAATATCAAACATACAGAGTTATCTTCTTCAGGGTTTCTAATCCATAATTTACATAGGTCACTCCAATCTTCTAACTCCCTCAATGCCCATCTCCTTTTAATGTAAATAATGTCCACCAATCAGTAAAGTACTGATACTAAAATGGTGATGAGGGATGGTTTGATGGTACGACATTAGATTACTTATGTGATAAATAAGTGGATGTGTTGGACTATTATACATAGAATTAGAAGAGTTAACAAGAAATTTAAGGGAGGGGTTACTTTCAGATTTGGGAGGTAGGTCATAAGCTTTGTAATTTATTTAAAGATGTAAAACTAAAATATAACCATTGATTCTCCCTCTACAGGTATCCAAATCTTGAACACTTGGGCCGAATTTGAAGATATTGTTTTTTAGTTCATATCTTAAAATTTTGGAAAGGATTGGAGAGGTGCATGTGATCCAAATGTTCTTTGGAAAACAATTCTGACTGTTTTGTCCATAACAGATCAATGTTAGGAATTTGGTTTTAGTTTTTCATAAAATTGGTGGAGTTCAATAATTCAAATTACAAATAATCAAGGAAGTTCAATAGATGTGATTTGGAAATTTTAATTATTTTATAAGATTATAATAATTATTTTAAGAATTTATATGTGATTGAAAATATTTACAAGATACAGAATTTGGGTTGATTTGTTCTCCAAGAATTTAACTAGAATAATCCAAAATAATTTTATATTTATTGAATTATGGAATGTAGACCAAATATCTTGATATTTTTATGGGATTATATGAATTTTTGGTTGATAAAATTATAAAAGGATCAACATTGGTATAACAATGATTAATTCCTTGGTTGGTTTTAGTAGGAAGGATTACACTTTAAATTAAAGGAAACTAATTAAACTTTATAATTTTTAAAAACATGTATTACACATACTATAAAAAAAATCATAGAAACTTATGTAAGAGAAAGAATTTAAAATTAAAAACCTAGTCAATAAAGTAAACAATCAAAAAATATCACCCAACCTCCTTTGAGTGGCTGACCACTAAGCCTTCTAGCCTCCTTCAAAATTCACTCCAAAATGTGCAAACACAATAAAATAACTTCCTTTCAGTCTAAAGGAGTCCTTATACAAATAAATTCTAATGAAGAAACACACCTCTTCATTCAAACTTCAAAAGAGATAGAAAGGGAAAGATAGTGAAAGGGCGGACCCCTTCTTGCTTCATTCTTGGGCCAACATGGAAACTGCCTAAGCTTCCTCCATGCACACTCATACACTAGCATGGTTGGCTCTTTCTACCTTGGAGTGACTTAGAATTACTTAATAAAATGACTAATAAAAAAGTTAAATATAAAAATATGATGTCCACCTAGCTCTTGCAACACCCATAAACATGAAATTACAATATCACCAAAGATCAAACTTATAGAATATTAAAAAAAATATACACTATTATGGTTAGACCTCAAGATTCCTTCACGGATAGATCTCACATGAATGATTTGAACATATTTATGTTCAACATCAAATGGGTTAAATCAATGATCAGCTTTAAGCCCTTATCTTTTTGCTTTATTCATGGATGATCTTATTAGATAATTAAAAGTGGATGTATCTTGTTGTATGCTTTTACTTATAATAGTCTTCTTATTAATAAGACTAGAGAGGGAGTTAATGAAAAAATTGAATTAAAGAAGTTAACCATAGATTCTACAAGTTTTCTTTTGAATAAATCTAAAATCATATACATGGAATGCAATTCGAGTTGTAATAAATCTTATGGAAGGATTGTGTGATATTGGGTGATCAAGTAATTAAAAAGAGTGCGCATTTTAGATATATTTGGTCAATTTTTTAAACTCATTTTGAAATTGATGGGGATATTATAAGTAGTATTCAAGTTGGATGGTTGAAGTGGAGGAATGCATCAAGTATGTTGTGCGATAAATAAAAAAAGGTACCCATAAAAATTTATGGAAAATTTTATATGTTGGTCACGACACCAATAGTTCTTTATAGAGAAGAATGTAGTCCATTAAAAAAGAAGCATAAAATAAAATTAAATGTTTCTAAGATGAGAATAGTTTGGTGGATTGGTAACTTTACCCTTGGAGAAAAAATTAGAAAGCACTATATACATGAAAAGGTTTGAGTAGCTCTAGTAGTAGATATGATTAGAGAGAGTTTCCTTAGATGATTCATCACATAAAACATCAGCCTTTTGATGAAACTATTAAAACTGTAGATATATTAGATAAATCCTATGTTAAGAAAGGCAAAGATATATCATGGAAGACATGGCTAGAAAGTATTAAAACTAATCTTTTTTATTAGATTTAAATGAGAATTTGACAGTTAATAGAACATAATAGAGAAAAAGGATTCATGTAGACAACTCCATATAGTGGGATAAAGGCTTGTGGTTATAGTTGACTTGAATTATACCACCTTGAACCTAAAATAGTTGATGGGGATGAATGATAATGAATCTTATTAAGATCCTATAATTCGGTAGTCCTTAGTTATGAAGGTTCATAGTCTATTTATTTAGAGGAGGAAATAAACCTAATTTTTTTATAGCCATAGGTTACTTTTTGAAAACATACTTTATGGACATAAGGTGAATGTTTATCTTATGAGTTAAATTCATGTCGAACTTAGCTAATAGATGGCTTTGTACCATATTAAAAATACCATATAATTCATTTGTAAGGGTATTAATTTTTTGGAAATATATAAGCTCTGATCATAACCATAATATAATGGTACCTATCTGCGATGAATGAAAATTGCTCAATTAGAGGGCTCCAATCATAATCATTTATTTGTGATGTCATTTTACAACAAAATGATTATTTAGAGGACACATGTCATATCATTACTGGTAAGTGATTATTTGAGAATGAATCATAGTAATAGTTTCAAAAATGCATTGGTACTTCGTGAGATATAATTATTCTTAAATTTATTCTGTCAAATAAATATCTTTGGAGGATGGCTAAATTTTGCTTTAAGTTATAGGAAATATATTTAACTTTTAAATATATTGAATTTTTAATAGATGTTTAATTTTAAATTTATTGGAATTCCATTCCCCCGCGTGACTAACGTTTCTTAATAATTTGAATTAAAAAAAAAACAAGTATTCCCCTCCAATTGAGATTTTTTTCAATATGTGCATCATCAAAGTGACGTCAAGCCAACTAAAAATATTTGTGTTGGTAGCATAAAAAAAGAATTGGTTTGTAAAATGGATAGTTGAGGATGATATTCATCTCACTCATAGAGATTTAGTAATATTATTTTTTAGTAATATTTTTTTTTTTATTTAAACATTGTCAACTATTCTTTATTTCTAGCAAATGATTTGATTAAAATATTAATTTTGTCAATCAATATATGAGCATTGATCTTGACAATTTTATTTCATATTGAAGTTATACAATATGCTTACATAATTAACGAAATGCTTACATATTCTTTCATTCGTTTGTACGATTAATTTCTATGCCTTTAGTGTATTTAGACTATATATAAAAGGGATGGGTGGACAAGATTCTTCTTTGCTGAATTAATATGTCCCGCTTACATTTATTAAAATATTCATGCAATCCCGTGATGTGTAATAGTGTGTTTCTTTATCTCATTGGCAGAATATTTATTAATGTGGTGTACAATATAATCATGAGATGTATACGAGCTCCCTTATTTCAATAATTATTAAGTATGTTATTTAGGGCACTTGTACATTTGTGATGTGTAATAGGTTTGTCCAACTTAATCTATAAATGTTCATATGAACCAAAATTTAGAGATATGTAAAGGTCCGACATGATAGTTGATCAAATATGATATCGTTATATTGCACTCATGAATTTTCATTTCAGCTTCAATATTACTCGTATTATGTCTGCTTATATTGCATATTATAGATACAAATGTGAGCTTCACGAATGAAATTTTTTGGATATTTTTCACACCTTCCTTTCATTATCTTCAAATATTGCATTTTAGTTAGGTGAGATCTACAAGGAACAAATTTTCATGTTAAATAAAGAAAAGCCCCTAGTTTATTTCATTTCAAGTTTAATTCAACAAGTGCATTCTCTTGAAAATTTGAGTGTTCACAATTTTCCTAGGAGGGAAGTAAAAGTCTATTCATGCACTTAATCACAATTGTTTTGTACTGATCACTAATATAAAGTGTTTTTTATTAGAGAATATGAGAGAGCTCTCTTATTAATTTGGAGCAACAATTTACTTCTATTGAGAGTGTTTTCCCTCTTATGAATAATAAAAAAATGACTATATCTTATCAACCGCTTCATCATTTACACCAAGAGCCATCACACCCTTATGTGCAAATTTGTTGTTATGTTCCAATCTATAGAGCACAAAACTAGGTGGTTTTAAACTTCTATTACAAATGGATTCTTCTTGTGAAAAAATAAGTTGTTCTACATGTTTTTCTATGACATTCAATGCATAATTTCTTATAAGGGAAACCAAAATAAAGTTATGACATGAATATATTCAAGAAGCTTAAGAGTGCATTGATAGTATGGAAATAATCTTGGTTTTATGAAATTATAAATGTTGGCTAATAATTATTTCAAATCTCTAAAGATTTTATTTTTTTTAATATCATTTAAGATTGCTAATCCTAAACTTGTTACTAACACTTCTTATTTGAGTTCATTGTTTACATAGTAAGACTACTACACCATTCTCCTTTCCTAAGCTATAAAGATTAGCCCAATACCATGTTTCTCTTGAAGAGTACCATGCGATCCCTTACTTCTTTGAGAAGATGTAGTGCATCAAAATATAGCTCTCTAGTAAAGCTCTTATGCTTTTTCAAACTCATGATTTATTCATCACGAAGATCATCTTTTAAAGGGGGCTAAAAAGGGATGAGGTGTGCTACTAAAAAGTCAACCAAGACTTACCTTTCATAGCATGCAAGGGTATAATAGTTATTTCAAATTAGAGAAAACTCAAATAATTCTTGACAAACTTTTTTTTCCTTTGAATTATTTGTTGTATATGCTTAATTTAATTTAGGAATGACCTGGGAGCGAAAGGGTTCCTTATGCTTGACCTCAACACAAATATCATAGCAATGCCCTTTGATAATAATTTAGAGGTCTTGAAAACACTCTTTTAAATTAGAAAATATTCATCTTATTATTTTGTGTAGAATGAATCTTTATCCATATTGGTTTCATGTTAACGAAATGACTTTAGTACCATCGAATTTATTATATTCTATAATCTTTAAAATATATAAGAATTTTTTTTTAAATGGTTCATGTTAAAAGGCTTAAAATATTTTATATGTTTTTTTAGATGAGGATTTACATACATAGAAATTGAAACTACAAAATTTATATATATCACACGAACTTCATTATTTATAAACACTCTTAATGCGGCACACAAAGGGGTTAGGGATTTAAAAATACACTCATTTGATCTCCCATGTGTGCCCGTATTACCTTCTCCATGTGTCACTTGGACCCATCAATGCTATCTCTTGCAAGCTTCATCTCTATGGGTCCATCGAGCCTTCTAAACAAATTATCTAGACTCATTAGTGCTTTCTCCACGTGCTACTTCCACCAGTCGTTGCATTTCCTATCATGCTTCACCATATTGTACTGGTCACATGCCCTAAACACATTCTATTTGGACTCATCGATGCCTTCATCAGTAAGCTCTTATATGATTTCTTTATTGTCAAAAACTTTGAGAATTTTGATACGATTTGAAAAACAAAATGTGATGACAAGTAGCTTGTGAAATTTAAAGCAACTCATAACGAAGTGCAAATAACACACGGTGCTCTAAGAAGTAATTGGATCTAATTGGGAGATGTTATTTTTTATTGTAATATTTTAAATTTAAGTATGTAAATGTGACATTATTTAGATGCACGTTATGTCATATCAGTATCTTCTCCCTCCCTCGTGAAAGCTAAACAATCTGCTGGCCGGCCCAGTTGTTAGAGCCCACAATAGATGCTTGAACTTTATCGGTTGATTTTATTTAATGGGCGGACTTTGATCTAATTGTGTATTAATGCTGGCCCAGATAGTACAGCCCACGATAAATTCTTTTTTCTTTTTCTTCAAGGATTAAAATACTTAGTGAAAACTATAAATATATTTAAAATTGAAGGAAGGGAGTTGGAAATTTCTTTAAAAATACATAAAATTTAAAAACAAACCGAAAGGCCATAAGATGCCTTTTCAACGAACTAACGTGTTAGGTTCCATTGGATTCGCATTGGATATCCAATTACAATGATTGTCGCAGTTTTTGCAGTAATCTATTCTAAAGATCAATCAGTAATTTGAATGCCAAGGATTTTTTTATTGCCATCTAAATTAGATAGAATGATCATAATAAATAACGGCATTATGACAAGAAAAAAACAAAACAAATTTTATATTTTTGAAGGCGTAAATTAGAGAAATGAAGCAGGTTTATGAGCTCACATTGATCTCGTGGTTGAGGGCTTTAGTTACAAAATAAAAGATTTTGAATTCAAAGCTTACATATGTCATGTGCATGTGAATTTATCTTAATAGTTGAAATGTCACAAAAAAATAAAAATTTAAGACTTGTTGGGTATAATAATATGCAAGGTTATTTAAGAAAATCTATAAATAAACATAATTACTTAACTTTGAATTTTACATTAGAATATGTTTAATCCTCATTTTATAGAAATTAAAAAAAAAAATCACATAATAGAAATTTTCATAAATCTTAAAAAAGTTGAATTAAATGATTAAAATTACCACAAATTTTTCTTGTTTGAATTAAAAATTATTAAAAATAATGTGATGCATGATAAATATGACATCAAATAGTTATTAAGCATATGTAGTCCTATATAATGTTGATGTATTTAAATATTTAAATAATTATATGTAAAAGAATATGTGGCCCCGTAGTTGGAACTTTTATTTGGTCTGGTCATCTGACGTAGCTCTACGTTCGGACGCTCGTAAAATAGTGCCACGTGTTTTCACTATTTACCGCGCGGCCCGACAACCCTGACCCGCAACGGAGACGGGATTGCTATGTTCGTGTGTTGCTAGGTATTGCTCGGTATTGGTTGATTTTGCTCAGTAATAACGAGAAATACCATTCTGTGAAGACCAATACCGAGCAATACCGAGAAATACTGAGCAATACTAAGTAATACCGAGTTTTGTGAAGACCAATACCGAGCAATATCTAGAGCAATACCGAGCAATACGCGAACATAGCAATCCATGGTCAAGCCGTTGGGCCGCGCGGTATTGAGTAAGACCATGTGGCGTTATGTTATTTGCGTCCGAACGTATAGCTACGTCAGGTCATCTGACCTAATAATTGTTCCCGTAGTTGAAGGAGAATGCATTTTTCTCTAAAATTATATGTTTTAATTATTTATTTTTTAGATTTATTTTTCAACCTTAAGAAATTTCGAAAATATAAAAAACAGAAAGTCAATTCATAAGAGCATTAATTGATCAGAACCTGATGACCTTATAAAGCGGTCAAATGGTCTTGTTATTTTCTATCTCCTGGCTCTATATCTCCTCGCCTCTCTCTTGATTTCTCTTCTGATATTCCCTTTCACTGTTTCCCTCCTCTCTTCAAGAATCATCCCAATGGTTTATATTATTTGATTGGATGAATTTAGCAACTAAGAAATCTTGCTGAAACTTAGAGAAGGAAGAGATGATAAGTAGAAAATAGAAGATGGTAGAAGTAGAAGAGAGAGGAGAAAGAATATAAAAATAGAGGGAGACAAAGAGAACAGAAAAAGTTATAGTTATTTCGTTTTAAGTAATTGATTCCTATGATTTAACTTTTATTGGACATTAAATTATTGAAGCTATTAGCATTATAGAGTTTGGTGTAATGTTGATTATGAGGTTCAACAACTTAAAGTGGATTTTATGCCACCTTATTCTCTCTGTCGCTGTTTGTTAAATGTCCCTTTTGATGTTCAGATCTTTTTTTAGATGACGCAATTGGATCAGTAAATTTTTTAGACTTTTTGTGAGGGTTCTTAGTTATGTGCATAAGAATTGTTTTGTTAGCCCTATGAAAGCATATTACATAGACTTTGTGGCGATGAATTATAATGCATGACATCATTGTGAGGCTAACATTATGACCATCACTGATTCAACGTAAATGATATTTTATAATATGAGGATTTACATGATGCAACTATTTATTTTAAATGAAATATTTATTAAGCTTAAATGAAATATCATACAATTAGAAGAAGAACGTGCAAAAATAGCTTTGTTTTTTGTAGAATTTAAAAACATGTTGAGTTATGTTGATTGGGAACGAATCTTGAGGGAAAAATAAGTTGGAAATTTCAAAAATTAAATCAAAGACCATCTGAACTTTGATTTCAGAAAATTTATAGTCAAACTGAACGTCTCAAAAATACGAACCCAACGACACCAAATTCGACTCAATTAAATGGGTCAAAATCGAAAAGCCGAAGCACAATCGGAAGAATTAAACCATAATTTGGATTACCAAATGGTTTCCAAATTTGACATGCTTATAGTCAAATCGAGCAACTCGACGAGACAAATCCAACGAACCTAAGATCACCGAATTCTTATATTATTAAGATATTCAAATATCTAATAAATGCACCATGATCAAGGGATTCAACATCGGCTGTCCATTCAAACCATTCCCAAATTACCCTTGAGATTCCTCCTATTTACTAGACATGCCACTCTCAGAAAACTACAAATAGACCCCTCATTCTTCATTGTAGGGGGGGGGGGGGGGGGGGGGGGGGGGGGGGGGAGGGGAGGGGGGGAAACCATTTGTCCAATTTCATAAAGTAGTTGCTAACATAATAAGATATATGAGAAAAAATTTCACTATAATCTATATCATTAGAAGGCTTGATGTAAACATGCCTAAGATTCAAAAGATTTACATAAAATTTAATGTAAAGATTTAGAGTACAAAAGAAGTTTTAAATAACATCAAGATAAGGCCAACACAAGGGAAATTTACCAATCAAAGAAAATTCTAAAGGGCTTATGAGAGCCTAAATTTCCTCTTTTGAAATTCAAAGTGATAGTAATCCATAAAAAGTAGTGGCTTTGAGATCGGGGAAAACCATTGAGGAGGGATCCCTCTAAAAAGATTCTTTTAAGGAGAGTGATTTGTTTTTACTGGATAAGAAAATTGGAACTTTGATCAAAACTTGTTTATCCATCATTCGAGCGAATGAATAAGTCGAAGGTGGAAGAATCAAGGAAAAACAAAATTAGAAACAAAGGAATACATGTTACAAAGAAGTCATAACATAAAAAAATATAGGTCGAAAGAAAATGATGAGTAGAGGATGAAAAGAAACTTCCCTGAGTGATGATCAACCCAAATAAGCTTTTGAAGCCGAGAAGTTATGATTATGTGTCTAAGGACAAAAGAGAGGAAAAGGGATGAACCCCAAGTAGAGAAAATGTACTTATTTGCTATGCTAAATTCATACAAGTTTTGGAAAATTTATATTCCTAGCTTTATAAATGGCTAAAAGATTCATTGTTATTTTGATGGTTAGTAAAATTGATATTAAATTTATAATTATCCTTTATAGTATATTTGAAGCTGTCTAAAAGAAATCTCATTAAAATGTAGGTAATTGGATTATTATGCCAAACATAATTTATTGGTATCTCGTGAATTAACATTTTTTCAAGATTGTAGGCTTGTCAGTTGTGTTGGATGTAAAAATATTCAAAAGATTGCATGTTGAACTAATTATTTTATTCAACTTTTTGAATACGTTTTTGATGATGACAAAATATTATTTTTTTTTTAATTTCTCCTAGCATATATTGGATATTATGTTAGTTTCTGTGTGCTAACATTTCAAAGAAATCATATATTACTCCATATTACTTAAGAATTCATGACAAGGTAGAATTGGATTTCATGTAATAGAGTTTGTATATCTCTATTTTTATTTCTTGAGTTTGAGCAAGTGTTATTTTAATTTGGTAACAGTTCACACACACATGGGGGTAGAGTCGTAATTTTTTAAAGAGTAATCATATTATATGATATCTAAATATCACTGCATTCCTTGTTCCCATCTATCTTCTATTAATTCTCTTATAGTTAACCAACATCCAAGGCCCATAAGAAGCCTAATTAGGATTAACATTTGATTGTTTTCAAATAAGAACCTCCTCAAATATAATTTCCTTACCTACTTCAAGCTATAATCATTACATAAATGACCAACCTTTCCACAATTAAAACAAAAAATAGATCTTTCATACTCAACTTTTTGAAAGAAACACCCATTTATCCCTTCCACACAAACACCCAAAGGAAGATGTTTTCAAGCCCTACCCAAACACATACTCTTGCAAATTCCTTTCTCCCTCATTGAAACATATCACGATCTATAAGGATAGGGATTCCTATCAAAGAAGCAATTCTTAAAACATTGATTTCATCCCAACAATAGAGAGGAAGGTTGGGCATTCTTACCCAAACAGGAGATGAAAAGCCTTTCAATGAATTTGGAGAGAAATTTGAACTCCATTTGTCAAGCCCTACAATGTTTCCATTTACGAACCAGGGGCCACCAGATAAAGCATTTTCCATAGCTTCTTGTGAAAAGTGTTGCAACCCATGACCCCAAGCTTAAGATTTTGATGATGACAAATAATAATTGTCTTGAGATTCATTGAATATTATTTGCTATTGTCCTTGAGTACTAACATTTCAGGAAGATCAAAAGCTACTCAGGACGACAGGAAGACTCAAGGATGGGTAGATTAGGAGTAAGAGTCTGCAATGTATTTTCTTTTTAATCTCATTTTTATTTTCTTGAGTTTGGCTACAAAATGCATAAAAGCTAGAGCAACAATGCACACACACAGAGGGAGAGGTATTAAATGTAGAATGTAATAGAATTTCTTCTCTGTAGATTGTACTGTACAATGCTAATTCGTACCGTATGATCAGAGGGTTGTAGTACGATTTTGTGAAAATATCGCACCATATGACATTATATCGTGTTGTACGATATGTTCAAATCCAAAACCCTAGCCGTTGTTTAACTTGAGTAAGTAATTTTTTGCCGTTTGTACTGTACGAATATGTTCGTACTATACGATTATTTTTAAATACTTACTTAACTTAACCCGTGATTAGTGCAAGAAATCTGGGTTTAATTATAATTTGAACATCGTACTGTACGAACCCATTCGTACAATACGATGAAAAGAGATAAATTATAATCGTCCCGGATATCGTCCTGGACGATCAGTTATTTTTTGTCTCATCATACAGTACGATGTACATCGTACCATACGATGAACAGAGACGATGTTTGATCGTCCCGACTATCATCTTGTATGAACTATGTTGTCATGGATCGTACCGTACAATTTAGTAGCGTACTGTAAGAACATTTTTGAACTATTCGTACCACGTCGTACTAGGAAGAAGTCTATTTATAAAGATCGTACGGTACGATTATATAATCGTACTGTATGATAGTAACGACTACTTTGAGATTTCAGGGATTTTGGAGCCCGTTTTATGGGTAAAAACTTGTCATGTTTTGAGGTGTGAATCAAGAGAGGAGAACGTGGTTAGAGAGGAATTCCAAGGGAGAGAGCTCTAGAGAAGTTCTTTAGGGTTTGAGAGAGGAAGGAGAAGGTGAGCGTTGTGAGGGAGAAGAGGTGTGAGGGAGATCACATGGTTGCTCCGAACTTACTGCATCTTGCTCCTCCTTTGGCCCTAGAAGAATTTTAGGGAGGATCTCCAAGGGAAAGGCTCATCTACATCCCTGACCTCGAGGTACTCTGCCTTCTCCAGGAGGGAGAAAAACGAGAAGGTTCTCTGCTGTCGCCAGGAGGGCGAAAATAGAGTTTGGCAATCCGCCACGTCGGGTTGGTGAAAGGGAGGTTTGTAAAGGCTTCTCCGCCTTGCCGAGGGGGGCAAAAGGAGAAGTATAGTTGGTAGTGAAAATCCCGGAGCGGAGGACTCCGGGGAGTGGACGTAGGTCATATTTTGACCGAACAACTATGAAAATCTTGGTGTGTTTTTTCCTTACTGCTTTTTCATTACTACGTGCCTTTTTAAGTTCAAAATATTTGCCTTGAAAAATTAAAAAAAGGTTATTTAATTTTTCATATTAAAATTCTAAAAACAAAGAAAAGATTTAGAACTCCTGCTTAGGTTTTAATTATTGTCAGAAAGTTTTCATAATTCACCCCCCTCTTGTCCATATAGTAATTTCAACTGGTATCAGAGCCTACTTTCAAAAATAGTATTTTCAAAAATCTTGAAAGAAAATGATCATGTTAAACTTTGGTAATCGTGACACTGCGGAGGGATATTCAATAACCCGTCCACTACTTTTTGATAACATTCCGTTTAATTTCTGAAAAATTAGAATGTCTACATTTTTGCAATCTATAGATTACCGCATGTGGATGTTAGTGAATGATGGATATGTTGCACCTGTTAAAACTGTGAATGGAATGAAAACTCCATTACCCTTCAATGAATGGAGCAATGAGGACAGGGAATTAGCCCAACTGAATGCTAAGTGCTTAAATTATTTTTTTTTTGTTCATTGAAGTCTGAGGACTATATGAGAGTGTCTACCTGTGTTTCTGGTAAGGAGATTTGGGATAGACTATATATTACATACAAAGGAACAAATGAAGTAAAACAGTCTAGGCTTAACATTCTACTTCATGATTATGAACTCTTCCGTATGAAACCTAGCGAAACAATTTCTGACATGTATACTAGGTTCACCCAAATCGTGACATCCTTGCATGCATTAGGTAGAGAGATTTCAAATTATGAGAAAGTGAATAAAATTCTTAGATGCTTATCTAGTTCCTATGATGCTAAGATAACTGCTATCACTGAGTCTAAAGACCTTAATGTTTATTCTATTGATAACCTCCTTGGGTCACTCATTGCATATGAGCAAGGAGTGAGCCAAAGGAAAAGTGATGCAGGTGAAAAGAAAAAGGAGAGAACGGTGGCATTAAAAGCTAGCAACTCAGAAAGTGAAAGCTCTGTAGGGGAGGAAGAGGATAAGATAGCACTGATGACCCGACAGTTCAAAAAGTTTATGAAGAGAAAATAGAAGCGTCATCAGAACAGCTGGAATAAAGGTAAGAGCTCAAGGTCCAATAAGGTTTCATCTGATACAATTTATTTTGAGTGTAGGAAGCCAGGTCACATTTGAGCCGACTGTCCCAATCTGAAGAGCCAACCAGCTAAGGAGAAAAGTGATGAGAAAGCCAAATACAAGAAAGGAAAGGTGAAGACACAAAAAGATTTTTGGGCCGACTCTGCCTCAGAATCGTCAGCAGAAGAAGCTGAGGAGGAGGTAACAAACTTGTGTCATATGGATAATGATAACCTTGATCCATCAGATCAAGATGAGGTATGTCAACTTTCATATGAAGAATTATTGCTTATTTCTGAGAATATTCATGACTCGTACAGGAAACAGAAAAAGATGCATGCTAAGCTTAATGTTGAATTTTGTTCTTTACAAATTGAGCATGCTAACTTAGTTAAAGAAAATTCTGATTTAGATAGAGATCACATGTCACTTCTTGGTGAGTTTGATGCATTAAAAAAGAAGCATGTTGAATTAGCTGAAGAGCATGAATCCTTGAAAACCACTCATATTGAACTAGAAGAAGCTTTTAAGAGATTAGACAAACTTGCATTAGAAATAGAGTAGAATGAGCATAAATTGAAATGGGAAGTCATTGGATTGACAGCCCAAAATAAAACATTCAATGAAAGAATTAAAGAATTGGAAAAAGGAATTCCATCACCCACGTTAGACCATCCTGGCAAACCCCCAACACAACATGCATCACACAACTTTAGGAAAAGGCACTATCACCCACATAGATTAGTAAACCCATTTCCTAGTGTTAGGTGCTTCTCTTGTGGCATGCTAGGTCACATAATCCGTACATGCACAGTGCACCGTAGGACACACTTAGTATGGAGACCTAAACTGCATCCATCACAGCATAGCATGCATACATCTCATTCATGCGATCATAAGGAGGAACCCAAACTCACTTGTGTTCCAAAATCTAACCTTTGAATGAAATTATAGGGATGCTCTCACAAAAGTCCTAGTGAGAGCATGTGGTACCTGGATAGTGGCTTCTCGCGACACATGATTGGAGATATGAAGAAGTTCATCCTACTGAAAACAAAGTAATGTTGGGAGACAACACTACCAGGAAGGTGATAGGCTCAGGTATTGTTGGTAATGCTAAAAATTTTTTAATTTAAAATGACTTACTAGTTGATGATTTGAAACATAATTTACTTAACATTAGTCAACTGTGTGACAAAGGTTTTGATGTTAAATTTCTATCTGATAAAAGCCTGATTAGTTTATTTGATAAACTAGTTTTAGAAGGAAAATGAATGAACAATGTTTACATGTTAGACCTTGATTGTCTTGATAGCTCAAACTCATTTTGTTTGAAAACAATAGTTGATGACTCGTGGCTATGTCATAGGAGACTATGCCATGCTAGTATAAAAACTCTTAGAAACATCACTCA
Organism: Dendrobium officinale; assembly: GCA_019514585.1. Classification (NCBI taxonomy): domain Eukaryota; kingdom Viridiplantae; phylum Streptophyta; class Magnoliopsida; order Asparagales; family Orchidaceae; genus Dendrobium; species Dendrobium officinale. The sequence goes on along the minus strand of CM033685.1, from coordinate 23,237,313 downwards.
AAAAAACCTAGATAGAGGTGTACCTAAGTTAGATTTCATAAAGGATCATTTATGTGATGCTTGCCAACTAGGAAAACAAGTCAAAATATCATTTCACTCAATTAGAGATGTGATCACAGCTAGGACACTAGAAATCCAACACATGGACTTATTTGGACCCGTTAGTACAACCAGCCTAGGTGGGAAAAATTATGGTTTTGTGATTGTAGATGACTTCACTAGATTCACTTGGTTAATATTCTTAGCACATAAGAATGAGTCTTTTGAGGAATTTAAAATTTTCTCGACATGGATTCAGAGAAAATTAAGTTGTGAAATCTCAATAATTCATAGCGATCATGGTGGAGAATTTCAAAATAATAGGTTTGAATCATTATGTCAAAAACTAAGAATAGAACATAATTTCTCAGCTCCTAAAACACCACAACAAAATGGTATAGAAGAAAGGAAGAATAGAACCTTGGTAGAAGCTGCTAGGGCAATGTTAGTGGAGTACACCCTTCCTAGATACTTTTGGGCAGAAGCAGTCAACACAGCATGTTATGTTTTAAATAGGGTGAAAATTAGATCTAAGTTGAACAAAACTCCATATGAACTCCTTAAGGGTAGGACACCAAATCTTTCACATTTACATGTCTTTGGGTGCAAGTGTTTCATCTTGAATAATGGTAAACATCCTTTAGGAAAATTTGACCCCAAGTCTGATGAGGGTGTCTTCTTAGGTTATTCTTTTGTAGGTAAAGCCTATAGAATCTTTAATAAGAGAACCCTTGTAGTAGAAGAGTCCACCCATGTGGTATTTGATGAATTGGATAAGCCCTCTGAATCAAAATTGAAGATGATGAAATAGAGGCAATTCAATGAGTAGAGACTATGACCTTAGGAGAAAGGGTCGAACCTCAAGAAGATTTGCCTAGAGAATGGAGATATTCTTCTAGTCATACTAAAGAGTTAATTTCAGGAGACCCTTCAGAAGGTGTAAGAACTAGGCATGGACTTAGGAAGGATGTTAGTCATTCAGAATTCATCTCTATGATAGAACCTACAAGTATAGATCAAGCCTTAGGAGATGAATTTTGGATTCTGGCAATGCAAGAACAGCTGAACCAATTCACCAGGAATGATGTTTGGGAGTTAGTCAAGAGACCTAAAGAATAAAGTGTTGTTGGAAAACAATGGGTCTTCAAGAATAAGGTGAATGATTCAGGAACAATAATAAGGAATAAAGCAAGACTAGTAGCTAAGGGGTACAACCATATTGAGGGAATAGACTTTGAAGAAACCTTTGCCCCTGTTGCTAGACTAGAAGCCATAAGAGTGCTCTTAGCTTTTGCTTGCTTAAAAAACTTTAAGTTATATCAAATGGATGTAAAGAGTGCATTTCTGAACGGGGTAATTAAGGAAGATGTCTATGTTGAGCAACCCCCCGGATTTGAAAGTTCACTATTTCTAAACCATGTATTCAAATTAAAGAAGGCACTTTATGGATTAAAGCAAGCACCTAGAGCATGGTACGAAAGACTTAGCTCATTTTTATTGGATAGAGGATTTAAAAAGGGTAGTGTAGATACTACACTCTTTTTACAAAAGGTCAAAGAAGAAATTCTCATTGTTCAGATATACGTGGATGACATTCTATTTGGATCTTCAGATAAAATATTATGTTATGAATTTTCAAAAACAAAGAATAATGTGTTTGAAATGAGCATGATGGGAGAACTTAATTACTTTCTTTGCTTTAGTATAAAGCAAATGGATAATGAAACTTTTCTTAGCCAAACAAAGTACATTAAGGATATTTTGAAAAAAATATGAAATGGATAATTCTAAACCCATGAACACTCCAATGAGCTCAACAATTCAATTAGACAAAGATCCTAATGGAAAATCAGTAGATCAGAAGAAATATAGAGGAATGATTGGGTCCCTTCTTTACCTGACTGCCAGTAGACCGAACATAATATTTAGTGTGTGCCTCTGTGCCCGTTTTCAAGCTGATCCTAAAGAGTCTCACTTAACTACTGTCAAGAGAATTCTTAGATATCTACTAGGCACCCCAAACTTATAAATTTGGTATCCTAGGCACAACACTTCCTTTAAAATCTTAGGGTACTCAGATTCTGACTTTGCAGGATGTAGGATAGATAGAAAAAACACCTTTGGTACATGCCAATTCATAGGACAATCATTAGTTTCTTGGTCTAGTAGGAAGCAAAACTCAGTAGCACTTTCCACAGCCAAGGCAGAATATATTGCAGTAGGAAGTTGTGTTGCACAAGTACTATGGCTTAAACAAGAAATTCTTGATCTTGGCTTACCTGTAGAAACCATTTCAATTATGTGTGACAACACAAGTGCAATTTGTATCTCTAAGAACCCAATTCAGCACTCTCGAACAAAACACATAGATATTAGACACCATTTCATTAGAGATCACGTTGCTAAGGGAGATATAGAATTACATCACATCACTACATGAGATCAATTAGCTGACATATTCACAAAAGTTCTAGCTTTTGACACCTTTAGCACCTTGAGGACTAGATTAGGTGTCATAGATATAACTGCATAAAAAAAACAAACAATAAAAAAAAAATTAAATTAAATAGAGCTGCTCCTGACATCACACACTCACCACACATAAAGCACCAACCTTGACTCTGTAATATCGTACTGTACGATACACATATCGTACTGTACAGTATACTGTAATCAGCACAGAACACACCAACCGGTAAGTTTTGTCTCTATTAATCGTACTGTACGACCTACATCGTACTGTACGATAAATTATTGGTCATCGTACGGTACGATACCTCCACTTCGTACTGTACGCGCCATGTCAGCTACCGAATTGGGATGAATTTAAGCGCTCTGGTACGTTATTATTGCATATCATACTGTACGATAAACATCCATCGTACGGTATGATCCACCTCAGTCAATGGATAAGAACGAAATAAAGGCGGTTGGTATGATATTAATGCAAGTCGTACTGGATGATACACATGTTCGTACAATATGATATGTTTGGTCAAAAGTTGTACTGAATTCCTTGGGACGATCGATATTCCTCTGATCGTACTGGACGATATAGATCGTACTGTACGTTTTGACCTCCTTTTCCCGATACGAACCGTTAGAGCAATTATTACGATATCGTACTGTATGATTTACTACCGTACTGTACGATATGGGAAAAATTCTATAAATTGCCTGGCTAGGCAGCTGTTTTCACTCACACTTTCCTCACTTCACTCACACCTTGTCCTTCTCACATTTCACACCTTCCTCACTTCACTCTACAAGATGTCTAGCTCCAATAAGAGAGGCCGTTTGGCAACTGTCAGTTTGTCCTCCTCAAGTCGTCACAGCGCTCGGTTCTTGAGTGCTAAAAATGAGGAAGCCTACCATAAGTATAAGGCCTGCAAAATTACTCCTTCCAAAATGCTCAATCAGGCTGCACTGAATTTCGAGGTACTGAACCTCTTTGCTTCCACCACCTTTCAGTTCCTCCTCACCCTGGCCTTTCCCTACAACTCCAAACTTTTATTAGAATTTCTAGCGAATCTAACCTACACTGTCGACAACACCGCTTTTCACTCCTTTGTTTGTCGTACCAACGTAGAAATCACCAGAGCCGACATCGTCCAATATATTGGGCTATCCACTGAAGGTCCTAGGGTCTGTTCCTTCCTCACAAATGACTTTGATTGGAGCGATAATAATCAAGTCCTTAGAAATGCCGCTTTTTATCAACATCAACCTCTCGTTTCTTCCCTAAATAGAAATGCGCACATAATTCAACATGTCCTTAGAACCTCCATAATCCCCAAAGCTGGCGACCGGATAAACATGACCCCTGTTTTATCTGTCGCTTCCTATCTCATCATGTCCAACACCAAATTCGATGAGGTTGATCTAATTGTTGACTACATTCGCCATATGACCTTCATTCGTCTCCCTACCACACACCGAAAACAAAATATAGCTCTTGGCCACCTTATATAATATATTCTCCAAAATAAATATCAATTGATCTATCCTGGTTAACCCGACAATCTTCCTATTTTTTATACGGATGCCTCTTTCCGCATTCTTTTCCATCGGGGACACGAGCCAGACGAACCTGTTTTTGATGACGAAGAAGGAGAGGATGCCCCAGCCGCTGCTCCAGCACGTCCACGACGACATGCACCATCTCGAGCACCTGCACCAGCACAATATGATTTGGTCGAACGCTTCGACCAACTTCAGACTCGTCTCGACACTCATATTCAGGAACAACATCAGCAACACGAGACAGATATGCAATGGTTTGGACAGCGCTTTACTGCTATTGATCAGCGCTTTGACACTCTTTTTAAATACTTCCAACCAAATCCACCTACACCACCACCTGATCAGGATCCTCCTCTTTAGATTGTATTTGTGTTGTACTTTCTTTTCATGTTTGCTCCTCTTTTTGTGCTGTCAAAAGGGGGAGAAGGTTGTTGTATCTTCTTTTATGGTTAAATGCAAGTTTTTTATTTCGCATTGCATTTTCTTTGTTTTTGTATCTTTCTTTTTCTCATGTCTAAATCCAAAAAAAAAAATGCCTTTAACACTTGCTTACAACAACTATTATTTGACATCAACAAAAAGGGGGAGATTGTTGCCACCCATGACCCCAAGCTTAAGATTTCGATGATGACAAATAATAATTGCCTTGAGATTCATTGAATATTATTTGCTATTGTCTGTGAGTACTAACATTTCAGGAAGATCAAAAGCTACTCAGGACGACAGGAAGACTCAAGGTTGGGTAGATTAGGAGTAAGAGTCTGCAATGTATTTTCTTTTTTATCTCATTTTTATTTTCTTGAGTCTCGCCACAAAATGCATAAAAGCTTGAGCAACTATGCACACACACAGGGGGAGAGGTTTTAAATGTAGAATTTAATATAATTTCTTCTCTGTAGATCATACTGTACAATGCTAATTCGTACCATAGATCAGAGGGTTGTAGTACGATTCTATGAAAAGATCGTACCATACGACATTATATCGTACTGTACGATATGTTCAAATCCAAAACCCTAGCCGTTGTTTAACTTGAGTAAGTAATTTTTTGCCGTTCGTTCTGTACGAATATGTTCGTACTGTACGATTATTTTTAAATACTTACTTAACTTAACTCGTGATTAGTGTAAGAAATCTGTGTTTAATTATAATTTGAACATCATACTATACGAACCCATTCGTATAATACGATGAACATAGACGAATTATAATCGTCCCGGATATCATCCTGGACGATTAGGTATTTTTGTCTCATCGTACAGTACGATGTACATTGTACCATATGATTAACATAGATGATGTTTGATCATCCGGACTATCATCTTGTACGAACTGTGTTGTCATGGATCGTACCGTACGATTTAGGAGCGTACAGTACGAACATTTTTGAACTATTCGTACCACATCGTACCAGGAAGAAGTCTATTTATAAAGATCGTACGGTAAAATTATATAACCGTACTGTACGATAGTAATGGCTACTTTGAGATTTCAGGGATTTTGGAGCCTGTTTTATGGGTAAAAACTTGTCATATTTTGAGGTGTGAATCAAGAGAGGAGAACGTGGTTAGAGAGGGATTCCAAGGGAGAGAGCTCTAGAGATGTTCTTTAGGGTTTGAGAGAGGAAGGAGAAGGTGAGCATTGTGAGGGAGAAGAGGTGTGAGGGAGATCACACAGTTGCTCCGAACTTGCTGCATCTTGCTCCTCCTGTGGCCCTAGAAGAATTTTAGGGAGGATCTCCAAGGGAAAAGCTCATCTACATCCGTGACCACGAGGTACTCTGCCTTCTCTAGGAGGGAGAAAAATGAGAAGGTTCTCTGCTGTCGCCAGGAGGGCGAAAATAGAGTTTGGCACTCCGCCACGCCGGGTTGGTGAAAGGGAGGTTTGTAAAGGTTTCTCCGCCTTGCCGAGGGGGGCAAAAGGAGAACTATAGCTGGTAGTGAAAATCCCGGAGCGGAGGACTCCGCGGAGTGGACGTAGGTCATATTTTGACCGAACCACTATAAAAATCTTGTTGTGTTTTTTCCTTACTGTTTTTCATTACTGCGTGTCTTCTTAATTTCAAAATATTTGCCTTGGAAAATTAAAGAAAAGGTTGTTTAATTTTTCATATTAAAATTCTAAAAACAACGAAAAGATTTAGAACTCCTGCTTAGGTTTTAATTATTATAAAAAAGTTTTCACAATTCACCCCCCCCCCTCTTGTCCATCTAGTAATTTCAAAAAGAATGAACAAAGTACCCATCCAGAACCAAGCACAGTCAAATGAAACTTGCCAAACTGCATCCATTGACGTTGCAATTCATTTGCTATCACATGAATTAGAAGCAGTTTACCAAACATCTTCACCACCACCAAACATTAATGTATATTTGAGTTGATATTCACGTTCGATTCATACAATTTAACAGCCAACCCATCCTCAGACAAAAAATTTTCTTCCTTAGACATATCCACTTTCATGTAAGGATGTTTCTCCCATTGGTTTTCCAAATTTGTGCCGATTGTCCTTAGAATTTCAGCAACATTACTTCTTGCTGGAACATTTTCACATGCAGTAGAAGGATTAAGATCCCTATTTTGGTTTAAACGAAACTCCTCCAAATTGGAATCAGATTTGTTAATATTACCAAACCTATTAACAAAGATTTTTAAATTTGAAGAAGAAGAACCAACATCTCTTGATTTAGAAATTCCACTATTGCGAGGAGTGGAACATGCTTCTTCAACCACCTGTTTTCCCTTCCCCATACCGAACACCGGTGGTGGAGAAACAACATTGACTCCCTTCGGATCTCTAAAAACCAGTGGAGCATTGAATCAAGCATATCTAGGAGATTCAATGCGTTACGATGAAACTGCTGGAACAGCATTGACGCTAGAGTTGGAAGAAGGGAATGCCATTGAAATTCAGCCATCAATGTTGACCGGTGGGCGGTCCTCCATCTTGCAGTAAATCCGCCAAAATCCAAGCGAAGGGAATTTTGAAAAAGCAAATTCAAAATCTTAGAGTTTCTCTCTCTAACTTTCTCTCTCTAACTTTCTCTCTCTCAAACCAGTTTTGTTTTTAAAAAAAACTCAGATGGTCTGAGAGATGCACAAAATATCAAAAGATGCACAAGTGTGCAAAATTTAAAAAGAGGCACAAAATATCAAAAGATGCACCAGTGAAAAATTTAAAAAGAGACACAAAATGAGTCCTACAAGAAAAGATGCGTTATGTTCGCCAAATAAAGTTCAAATTCTAAAGATGCATAATTGTATCAATAAAAATTTCTTAATTCTAATTGATAAAGAGACATAAAATGTGCTCACACTACTTTTAGTTCTTTCTTTTATATCTCTAATTCTTAGAAAAATCAATTCATTAGATAATAATATCAATTATTAAATTTGAAAATATTTGATTTTTGTTTAATTATTTTTGCAATAATTATAATATTTGATACTTCTGCTTTCTAGAATGAATAGTGAATATGGTCAACTTTTCTTATGTTATTTATTCTTTTATTTAAACTATGAGATTGCATAAGGAATTTATTATTGGGCTTGCAAATTATAAATTTATTTTTCTTATCAACTTTTTTATTCGTCCATAACAGCTTTCATATTCAAGCAATTTTTTTCTCTTCTCTTTCCTCTTTTTGTTGATGTCAATCAAGGGAGATAGTTTGTTTCTATTTGAAGTCTTCTTAGTCTTGTGTTTGTGTTTTAATGTGTTTATTTGAAGTATTCTTGATCATGTGTTTGTGTTTTTAGTCGATTTTGTTTATTTTATGCTTGTCTTGTGTATTTTTTGCGAGTTTTGGGGTTATTTTAGAAAAATCAAATTAAAAAAGGAGGGAAAAATTTTTTCCCCATGATTTTAATTTTTCATTCATTGAGGGGGCTTTTATGGGAAAAGAACTTTAATTTATAATTCAAATACTAATTATTTTTTCCATCATCAAAAGGGGAAAATTGTTACAAATCTGAAATCAAGATTTAGATTATAAATTTTGATGATAACAAAATGTTATTGTTCTAATTTTATTACTTCTCTTTGCATATATTAGATTTTTTTGTTTGTTTCCATGTGTTCTAAAATTTTAGGAAAATGATTCTAGATTGTTGAAGACTTGAAGATAAGATATAATAGGATTTTATGTAATAGAGTATTTGTATCTCTTTTTTATTTCGTGAGTCTGAGCAAGTTTGATTGTAATTAGGTAACCGTGTACACACATACAAGGGGAGAGTGATAAATATTTTTTAAAGACTAATTATATTGTATGATATCTAATCATATTGTATGATTTTTCATGTTTTTCCTCCAAAATGCAATTAATAAAATCATGGCTTGAATTCTTTTAATTGTTTATACTGTACGATGTCAAGCCATACAAATGATTAATATTGTACAAAATTAGTTTCATACTCTATTGTACCGAACAAACACAATTTTTTTAAACTATCCATACAGTACGATCTAAATTTTTATATATGACTAACTGAGTTTGAAATTAGGTTCATACCACATCGTCTAGAATGAACACATTTATTTTTGAAATATTATATAGTATGATCTAAATTTATATAGATGACTGATAAATAAAAAAATTAGGTTTTTCCCAAATCGTACTAAATGAACACATCTATTTTTTAACTATTTTTTTTGTATCATCTTCATTCGTATAGATGATTGACAGTGTATGAAACAAAGTCGTCCAAGTTCATACTAAAGGAAGCCCTAATTTTTTGAACTGTTCATACAAGACAAACTACGATTGTACAGTACGTATATAATATTATTCTCTTAAAAATTTAAATTTTTGGATGATTTTTTATGTGTTTTCTTTATTAAGGGTCCTAAAACTATCTCAACTATCCTTTGCTTTGAATTTCTCCTGAGAGAGACAATTGAGAGTGTATTTGGAATAAATTTTGTGAGTGGAGAGTGAGAGATCTAGTGAAGGAGAGTTTTTAGGGATTCATAAGGTTGTCTGAAGTGAGAATATCTTTGTCTTCTTTAAGTTTCTACCCAACTTATTTGGATTCTCTTGAGAGAAGATCTTCAAAATTGGATCATAGTTCTTTGCCTTCACCAGAAAGGTGAAAAAGGAAGTTAAGGTAAGTTGCCATCACTAGGAGTGTAAAAGTCAACGGTTCTCTGCCTTCACCAAGAGGGTCTTGAAAAAGGACGTGACGATACGCTGTAATCAATTGAAGAGTGTAAAAGTCAATAGTTCTTTGATGCACCAGGTGGTTCATTGATTCTAGAAAATAACCATCTTACTTAGTCAGATCCAGGATTTTTAGTGGAAAAACCCCCCATTCAATTTTTTTCAAAGATGTTTTATCTCATACTTTTAGTGTTTTTTTTTTTTTTTTTGAATTTGAAAACTTGTACTCATCATGGTATGCCCTCTCTTTAGATTTCTAGGGAAGAGATTAAAGCTTTAATTGTCCCTTTTGAGTTTTCCATATTGGGTAAATTTCCCATCCGTCAACCTTCTTTGGATGCGATTCAAAAATAAATTTTTAATCTCAAATTATCTAGTGGTTTCTTTATCACTTTGTTGAATCCTAGGCATGTTAAAATAAAGTTATCAAATAATTTTGATTATAGTCAAATTTTTTTCTTCTGGTTCTTATTATGTGAACAACTACATTATGAAGCTAATTGAATAGTCCATATTTTTTTATAATAGAGAAGAATCTTTGATAGTACCCATTTGGGTGTCCATCTCTGACCATAGACCTCATATATTTTCCCATCGCATTTTGTTTGGCCTTGATTCTCTCTTAATTTATCCCCCACCAAACATATAATGCCACTTCTTCAGGATCTATGCTTTATGTTTCATGCTTTCTTGTTTAAATTGATATCATAATAAATAGCCTTCTAAATTTTAACATGGTCCTAAAAATTTTGGGTACGAACAAAAGGTTATGTTGAGTGATTTTCCTTCCTTATATTATAATTGCAAATGCATTGGTCAAGAAAACATGAAATGTTATCATCTTCACCCAAATTTAAGAAAAATTAGAAATGTTAATGAGAAATCTAAGGTTCATGAACTTGATGAGGGTCTTTAGGTTATGTCTGTTGATCATAGTATTAATGCTCCTATCATTGCCTTGGTCGGGATCTAAATAGCATCATTATAACACATGAAAATTCTAAGGGTTTAAATCTAATGGTGGATATCCCTACTTCTTAAATGGGCACTTTTCATACTCTTCCCTTGAGTATTGACTGTAGTGATAGAAATGGATACAAAGAGAAAGTGGCAAAAAAATAGAATTTTATGGCACATAATGATGGTGCTTACTCACATAATGATTTTCCACCCCCAAGTTATATGTTTAGATAAAGATATCAGGAATAAAACTTCTAATTTAGATGCGCCCATCTTTGATCAGGGCCAAACCAATTTTGATATTCGTTAGAGCACTCTTACATGTATTATAATGGTGTTCAGTCTAATTCTAACTGGGAAGAAGGTGAAATTCATTAAGTCGCAAAAATTTATGCTGACCAATTTTCATTTGCTCACAAAATGTCTTTAAAATTTGTTAGGTTATTCAATTTTAAGGTTGTAAAGAGGGAAAATAACTCCATGGATGAAAAAAAGGAAACCCAAATTTTTATTCTAGAGTCACCATAGTTATAACTACATTTAAACCAACTTTTCATAATTAATTTATCGTAATCAGGGATCATGTGCTTATTTTTTAATGATAATAAAAATTATTGATTTAACATCTACTTTTCTAGAATTTGTATTGCTTATTTGTTTTTGTATGCACTAATATTTCAAGTACATCATACACCATCCAAAAAATTTTAGGGTTCAAGATTGGGTAGAATAGGATGATATTTGCATATATAATATTCATTTCTTTATTTTTTATTTCTTCAGTCGAATTCAAGTAAGGCTAATGCTTATTTAGTAACAATGCACACACACACTAGAGAGTGAGAAAAGAAATTTAAATTTTATTTTGAACAAATTGTATCGTACAATCCAAATCATACAATATGATCAACTATTTAAAAAATTAATTAAAATGGATGATTTTATAGTTAACATTTTTAAACTAATCATATAGTATGAACATGATTGTACTATATAATCAACTTAACCCGGATACCTTAGCCACAAAATAAATTTAAGTAATTAAAATTTTAATTTTTGAGCTAATAATACAATATGAAGTCATTCATATGGTATAATATTTAAAAATAATCTAAATTAACAATAATGATTAGTTAATTAAATTAAGATTTTAATTATTATGGTAAAGCATAATGTACTATGTGAATCGTACCATACGATAGATAATTTTTTTTTTATCGTCCCATAGATAATCCTGGATGAAACATATATTTTTGAATTAAATGTACAATAAAATGTCAATCATATTAAACGAGTTACAAAGATGAATTTTTATTGTCTTCGATATCATCCTATATTATTTTAAGATGATTAAACTAATCATACCATACAATTTATTAATCATACTGTATGATTGATACACAAAACTTGAATAATTCTTATTGTGATTATTCTATTACTATTTTTAAACTAATCGTATTGTATAATCCTCAATCATACTTTATAAATAGAAACGACATAATTAGATTTGTAGGTTTTTTTAAGTCTTGTTTAAAATTTTTCTATTAGTCATTTGAATGATCTTTGGCTATTAAAGAGATTATGAGAGAGGGATTTATGAGGCCCTAGAGCATTGGAGAAGGAGAAGGTGAAATTGTTAGAAACGTAGAAGTAGGATGAGGGGATTTGAAATGGTTGCTCTAAGCAGGCTTGCACCTTGATTCTATAAGTGACTTTGTTGGTCACTTGGGGTTGCTTTGGGGAGGAAAGCTTTAAGGCTATCATTAAATTTTTTACCTTCACTAAAAGGGTATTTCGAGGTTCTATTCCATCACAAGGAAAATGAAAAAGGATTCCTAGGTTCTCTACCTCTCTTGGAAGGTTAAAAGGATTTCGATACTCTACTATATCAGATTGGAGGAAGAGATTGTGTATGGCTTCTCTGCCTTGCCATGGGGCCTAAAGGAGAGACAGTAAAGGTTTTAGTGCAAAACCTGAAGAGGAGGACTACGTTGAGTGTATGTAAGTAAATTTTTTATCAAACTATTATAAACTCTAGTATATTCATTCTACTTTACTTTCTTCATTTTATTTTTATGCATTTTTATTTCTATTACATTTATCGTTGGTACATATATGTGGTTGGATTATCAAGCTTTACTTATTTTTATTATTGTCAAAAAAGAAGATAAAAATTGAAAACTTAAAAAAAGAAAATTATTTTGTTATTTATTTTTTTTACAAAAATCAAAGGAGAAAAATTAAATTATTTTTATTAACTTCTTCCACTTTCATATGTTATTGTTTAAATAGTTAAAAAGTTTTCAATGAAATTTTTTTTAAATAAGTAAATAAACCCCCCCCCCCCCCCCCCCCCCCCCTCCCACTTTGCGTACCTTGGATGGTTCAACAAGGTTTAACAACCTACCTTGAACTTTCATAATTGCATCATTTGGAATATTTGAGAAGTGGGGAACCTTAACACTCACTCTCATACTAGAAATTTTAGTAGACTGCATAGAATTTATTTTCTCGCCTTATTAAAACATATGATTAGTGAATATAAACTTATTACTTATCAAAGGTAACTTTGTTTAGATAATGTTTCTCCTAATGTTAATGGAAAAAATTTTGTTGTTTTGGAATAATAATATTAACTTCACTATCACTGCTTATTTTGGGAAATTTGTGCATTTTTGTTTATCCTTTTTGAACTTTTCTATGATGGATTCTATCATTTATACGAGTAATATTAAATCTGATAAATTGTTGTAATGGCATCAACTTGTTAATATGTCACAAAATTACTCTTGTCCCTGATTTGTGGGTGGAGATTTTAATATTATTTCTAAGGTTGATGAAAGGTTTGGTGGCTATGCTCCTAACTTAAATGATATGGATAAACTTAATAATATGATTCTAGATTGTGCTTTATTTGACATTAGCTTTTATGGAACCAAATATAAGTCTAAATAACATATTGTGGGAAGGGCTTGATAGAATTTTTTAATAATGATTAGCTTTATTATATTCTTAATTCTAAACTGGATCATCTTTGTAGGACTTCTTTTGATCATACACCTCTTCTCTTGAGGATTTGTCAAAGAGTTAATTCTGGCTTTACTCCCTTTGGATTTTGAAATATGTGGCTTCTTTCCCTTAGTTTTTATGATGCTGTCCAAAATAATTGGGAGACTTCCATCTCTTTCTATAAGGGCATTAATGATATTATTTTTTAAGGTATTAAGTTCCAAAGACTTAGCAAATTTTGAGATTGCTGAATAAAAATATTTTTTAGAATATATTTAAAGCTAAAAAAGAAGTGCTTTAACTATAGGATATTTTTATTAAAACTAGTCTGATACATACAAAAATAACCTTATTTGTGTCAAAAATAATCTTATTGATCTCCAACTCAAAGAGGAAGAGTTTTAGCATAAAAAAACCAAGTTTAAACTTCTGATGGAAGGTGACAGGAATACAAAATATTTTTTGCAATTGCTTCATCTAAATAAGCTAAATCTCTTATTAAAAAAATCAAGTTGGAGTTTGGGATTTGGTCTGAAAATATAGATTGGATTAGTAACTTTGTTGTTTATCCTTTTAAATATTTTCTTGGTTATACTAAGAAGGTCGATGATATTTTCAATGGACATTTAATCTGTTCTATTAGTTTTGTGGATAATAATAATACTTTTACTTTAATTCCTTCTGAAATTGATATTTATAAACTATCATAGAGTTCAAGAAGGACTATGTAATTGGTCCTATTGGTTTTTTAGTTTGCTTTTATAAGAAGTGTTAGCATATTATTAAGGTTAATCTTTGTAAAGTTTTTGGGCATTTTAAGTGTTTATTATTGCCTAAATTGTTCACTAGAAGTTTCATATCTCATATTCCTAAATGTGATAAGCCCGAGTGTTGGAATGATTTTAGATCCATAAGCCTTTGTTCCACTTTTAGCTAAATTTTATCTCAGATTCTTGCTTTGAGAATGGCCTTATTATTACCTAAAATTATCTCTATTAACCAAATTGGTTTTGTTAAAGGAGAAGCATATCTCACAACATGCTTCTTGCTAAAGAACTTCTTCATAATATCAACTTCAAAGCACATGGTCATAATCTCATTTTGAAACATGACATTTCCAAAGCATATGACAATACTAGCTAGGATTTTAGTTTCAATACTAGGAAGTTGTTTGGATTTAATGATAATAGCATATCCTTGATAAGATAATTATTGAGAATGTTTAGTTTTCTATGATTATTAATTATAATTCTTATGGTTTTTTTAAAGCCAGGCAGGAGGTGCGAAAAGGGGATCATCTATCCCCTACCATTTTTATTTTTGCTGTTGAATACTTATTGAGAGGCCTTCATCGTTTCTTTTTGCGTTACAAAAGTATATCCTATATCACTATGGAAGGTATAAATACTTCTCATCTCTCTTTTGCAAAAGATTTCATGATTTTTTCAATGGGTTAACTAATAATATAAAACTTATTCATCATTTTCTTAAAATGTTTAAATGTGAAAGTGGGCCTCTTTTCAATCAAAATAAATGAACTTTTGTAGGGGTAATTAATAAGATGTCTTAGAGAGATATTAACACAATTAAGAATATTATTAGTATTAGCACTCAAAAGCTTATTTTAAATTATCTTGGCAGTCCTCTTGTCAAAGGTAATAATAAGTTTTTCTTACATGATAAAATTATTTTTAATATTAAGAATAAACTTGCTACTTGGGAATTTAAATTATTGTCTGTGGGAGCTAGGATTGCATTGGTTAAGTGTCCTTTGTTTTATGTCTATCTATTCGCTTTATATTATCAATCCTTCTAAGGAGGTCGATAATAGAATTGAAAAATATATTAACAAGTTCTTCTAGGATTCCACTCAAAATAATAAAAGAATTTGTTGGATCTCTTGGACCTCGTATTGTGATCCATACAAGGAAGATGGTTTAGGTTCTAAGTCTATTGTGGACATTTTAAGAGTTTTTCTATTAAACAATGGTGGAGGTTCAAGATCAATAATTTTTTATGGGCCAACTTTATGAATACAATGTACTTTAAAAATTCTCATCCATCTCTTTATTTATTCAAACATGGTCAATCTTCAATTTGGTTCAGAATTTGCAAAAGAATGTGGCTTTGTGAGTTAACTATAATGTGGGATATTGGCAATGGACTTCTTACCTTTGGCAAGATAATCGGTTGTGCAATATTTTCTTTTAAATACTTGCACCATTACTAATATTAAAATATCTCATTTCATTATTGATGGATTGTCATGCAAGGATAAACTTGATGAATATGTTTCTAATCATATTATGAATATTATTTCTAATATTCCTATTTTTTATCTATCTACAAATGGGGATTTTATGCTTAGGGATGTGTGGAATTTTTTTAGGACTAGAATAGAAAAGATTAAGATCATTGGTAAAGTTTGGAACTTTTTTACCCCAACTAATATTTCTATTTTTATCTTGAGATTGCTAAGAGGATAAAAGCTATAGGTATGGATATCACCTCTAAATGTCAATGTTGTTATCATATTAAGACTATCAATCATGTCTTTTTGACATGCCCTATTTCTTCCAAAGCCTAATTAGCATTGGATAATCATTTGAATATCAAAATGAGAACCATATATGCCAATTATTTTGATCTTCTTCATGATTGGTTCTTTACAAAGCCTAAAGGTCATGTCATGACTATTATTCCTATGATTTTTCTTTGGATTCTCTGGCAAGAAAGGAATAATTATAAAACTCATAGGTTTAAAATGAATGCAGATAGAATTATTGGTCTCATGTGAATGGGGAATACTCATGTTTTAAATTTTTTTAATCTCATGAGTAATACTTGCAATTATATCCTTCCAACCATTTTTTTTTTCATTTTTTTTTTGAATAAAAATGAGTTTGAAACAATTTAAGTTAAATATTGACGTATATTTTTCGAATTATGGGGCCGATTGTGGTAGTATTATTCGTGACAATCACAGTAAGTTCGTGTTGGCCTTTTCCTCCAAGCTTGCTAATTGTAAAATTATTGTGATGTAAATAGAAGCTCTTATGCATGGTCCAATATTTTTTTATATAGCCATATAATTAATATATGGATTGAATTTGACTCTATATTATTAATTAAATTATTTAATTCTAAATATTATAAAAATGCTTCTTTGTTTTATTTATTCCAGAAAATTCAAGAAGCTTTAGTTAATTTTGAATATAAAATACTCATATTTGGAGTGAAGGAAATTGTGCTATGAATTGGTTTGCGAAGAAAGGTACTATAATTACTGACACAATTATGTATCATAGTTGTTATGAGCTGCTTGATGTTAAAGGTATGGTTAGGAAAAACTAGATTGGTCTTCCTTACATTAGAATGGTTTTTCAATGTCATCTTTCGTTGTTCTTTAGCTGTTGCTAGGTTTTCTGGGGGCTGGAGAATTGTAGCTTAGGTTATTTTGTCAGTTTGGTTTGGGTTTTCTTATTGTTTCTTCATAGACTTACTTGTTTGTTCTCATAGATTCTTTGCTATTGGTGTTTTTCTTTATCTTCGTATTCTTTTCATTATTGTTTGGTCTTACTATTATATTTATGCGTGTCTCTGTGCTCCCTATTTTTGTTGGTTTGTTTTCTTTTTTATTAACATAGTAAGTGTCTTGGTTAGTTGTGCTTCTTCTACACGGTTTCTTCATTTGTTTGGTTGTGAGATGGATTACTATAGTGGCATTATCTTCATAGTTGGTTTTAGTGTGGTTTGTGTTTTTATTAGATTGGTAATCTAAGTTTACTATCATATGTTTTGGTATTATGTTTTTTGTTCTATTTTCCTTATGTGTTTCCTTTGTGGCATATTCTTTTTTCTAGGCCTTGTGAGCTGCATTAAAGATCCAAGCATGGGTGTTTTTTTGAGGGTTGGCTCATTGTCTCATTGTTTCTTTGCTAATTGTAATTAGGTAGGATCATTGGCTCATTAGGTTGTATTTTGGATATTGATGCTTTTTTTTTTGTAGCAAGTTTTTTATCCTTTAAGGACTTGTAATCAATTTTCTTAATTAACAACTAGACCCTTTTGTGGGTTTTTTTATATATATATATATATATATATATATATATATATATATATATATATATATATATATATATATATATATATATATAATTTTATTCATGATCTAATATTATAGTTAGAAGAAATGTAACTATAATTTTTTTAAATATAAGCTTGTAGATCCCTTGTATAAGATAATATATAGCTCACTAAGATTGACATCAAGTAAGCTTGATCTATCAATATAAGTTTAGATAGGTTGCAATTTTGATGCACTATAAGTTCCCTACAAACATCATTTTAATGTCCAATTAATGCAATGGCCATTTAGTTTGAAGAAATCAATGAGAAATTAAATTCAGAAAAGAAAATCATGGGAAATAAAGTTTTGTTGTTGTGTTGAAATAATGATTTAGTAAATTTGATTAAAATATTATTTTTTTTAAACCCACTACGGGGCCTACGCGTTAATATAAAAGAAAATTACAAGGTCCTTAAAAGGAACCTCCAGCTTACTAATGTTCATAAGAGCTACAAAATAAAACAAAATTAGACTTAAGAGCCGATGGTTCCTTATACTAATCGTTACAAAAATCCACACATACTCAAATCCCAGTATAATATAGATATCTAGGCCTTAGGACAAGCCCATAAGCTCAGCCGTAATAACACTAGACAACTGTAAAGGACCAACATAAGCCGAAATGACACAACCCAAATAATCACGGATAATACAACTAGTACCATCACAATTGGGCCCAACAGAACCATCAGAGTTGAGCTTGTCATAAGGGGGTTTGGGTTTAATCCATTTAACCACCTTGTCAACAGAATTCAATGCCTTAAAAGCTGTGGGAATGCTAAAAGCAATAGCCAAATCAAAACAATTATGAAAATTCTTCACAGAGATAAGGTTGTAGGAATAAAATTATAAAATTTTATGTCTAACATTAGAAATAATTTGAGTAGGATCCATTTTTATGTCATTATGCTTGGCTTAATTTCTAGCTTTCCAAAAGTATCAAAAAATAAGAATGGGCAAAAGATTAAAAATGTGACCTTTAGAAGCATGCATTTAACCCTCTAAAAGTGATAACACATCATTATGAATGTAAACTTAACTTTTCTTGGCAAGGGCATGGAAAATAACTCCACACTTTATGAGAAATATTATCATTCGTAAAAAGATGATTAAAATTCTCCATATTAGAATAACATAAACATTTGGAAAAGAGGTTAAAACCTTTTTCTAAAGCAAAACGCCATCAGGAAGAAAGCCTTTAAGACACCTCCAAACAAGGATGTAATAAGAAATTGTAATATTATTATGCCAAATAGTAAAATAAAAAAGGGAGGTCTCATATTTAATTCTGAAGGTGTCCCAAACATTTTTCAAATGAAATTTACCAAAGGAAGAAAGGTTGAATAAAATTTTATCCTTGCAATGAGCTTGTAAAATAATAGTCAAGATAATATCCACTAAAACAGAAGGAATGACCTCTCTAAGTTTAGTAACATTCCAACTACCATTCATAAAAAAAAATATACACCTTAACATTATCAATTGAGTGCGTATTTAAAAAACTATCTGTAGAAAAAGGACCAATCCAATTGTCTTACCAGAAAAAAAAAACATCTCCTTTACCCAGCCCCCATTGAATGAAATATTCATCCTCGCATTTAATGTGGCACAACCTTTTCCATAGCATGGAATCAGAGATTTTATAAGAACATAAAATTGGATGAATACCTTTGCAATATTTAACATTCATATAATGAGCCCATAAACTGATTTTATATCTAAAAGAGAACCACAATTTTTAAGAAAAAGCTTCAGCAGTATCAGTTAAATTTTTGCACCCCAAACCCCCTTCATTAAAAACCCCACAAATCTTACTCCAAGAAGCCCAACGGATACCATTACTATTATAGTTTAAGCCCCAAAAATACTTATTAAGCATCCTCTCTAATCTAAGACAAGTAGAGACCGTAGGTTGCGAGGTATGAAAAAGATAAATAGGAATAAAATTCAAAACATTTGTTGACCTCATTTTTCGCTCGAGCACTTTCAGTCGATCTAATCAAACCCCGTCGAGCCCAATTCGAGCTCGAACCGACCCGACTCGAGCCGGATCAGACTTGAATGAGTTCAATTAGACTCGATTAATTAGATTTCGTTGCGTCACACTTAATATGATTTAAATTGATAGTTATCCTAATCCCAATTTCATACGATTAATTTCGTTGTGCCGACTCGAGCCTAAGTCGATTCAAATCGAGTCGAATTTAGACCCGAGTATAACCCTACCTTAGCTGAATTCAATTTGATTCAGCTCAATTTCAGCTTATTAAATGCCATCCGAATTTTTGAGTATTTTGAATTCAATTCCTAGATCAGGAAATTTGATCTGACGGCCTCAATTGAGCGGCAGCCGACATGGTCCTTTTCTCCTGATGCTCGTGATCTTCCTCGGACAGAGCAGCGATATGGAGCAGAGCACAGCTGCCTTTCACGTGTTTTTGGACTACTGCAACGACAGATCAAGATTGGCGGGTTTCCTCTTTCGACGACAGGCTCGATTTACTCGGGACGAAGATCTCGGAGACGAGACACGCTCTCTGGCCTTCGCTAACGCCCAGCTCTCTCTCGTGCGAGCCTTCTTTTTCCGCTCCCTCTCTCTCCCTCACACAGACACTCTCTCTCTCGTTCTCTCTGTTCTGAACCGAAGGGCCGAAGCCCCTTTGAAGGCCCCGAACCCAGCAGCCGCCGGCCTCTCTTGTTCGCGAAACGCCAGCCCGACGAGCCTTCCCCCTCTCACTGCTTCGCACGTCCGGACCACACCCGACGCCGCCTGAGCCGAAGCCTCTCCCATTTTGGTTTCGCGCGCCTAGACTGATCCCGATGCCACCTGGACGAGATCTCCCTCTCCGAGAAGAACTCAAGCAGGAGCTAAGGCCTTTGTTCGTCCTCTGTTCCGACGCACTCTTGGACCGACCCGGATGCCGACTCGTTTTCTGCCCTAGCCGACCGATTTTCTTCAACAGTAACAGGTATCCCTTCTTCCTTCTCCCTCTCTTGGCTTCCCACTTGTTCTTCTTCCTCTCCTTGTTTTTCTTCTTCTTGTCTTCTTTTCCTTCTTCTCTGCATCTTACTTGTTCATATTCTAAAAAAAAAAATCTGAAACCAAATTTTCTCTTGGCTCTCTTTCCTTCTTCCTTCCTCATTTTCCCTCTCTCTCTCTCAACTCTCAATTCTTTTCTTTTTTTTTTTTTACGTGGTCTGTGGTAATGCATTAAAGTCTTAAGAATAGTATTTGGAATACATGTCCTGACATCGATTAGCATGCCTAAAATTATGCATTTGAGCTTGAGCAAGCCAAATTGGAAATACTATAGTAAGTTTGGGGCTATTTTAATTGTTGCTTTTTCATTCCAAAGGCTTAATGAGTTTTATAAGGATGAAATCCTCATGGTGTATATGTCATTACACCTTCATGCCTCTTGATTCGTGGTAAATATTTTCATTCCTTTTGTTGGGCTTTATGATATCCCGTATGATTGAGGTTGCTACTATGTATTGATTTACAAATCTCTCAAATGCGTTGAACTATTTTGTTTGAGAATGAACAATTAGTGTATGAAATCTATCTTTGCTTTTTGCTATAAGATTTTAAACTTTAGGTGTGAATGGTAGCAAGTCTTGAAGAACTACATTGCTTCTCTTCTAAAATACGCATACTAAGTGTTTGGTGGAATGCTCCCAAAAGAAAACCATGGGTGTTTGTTTGCATTGAGGCTTTGTATGGTGAGCTTACTCGTATGGAAGTTTACTCAAAATGTTTTCTTTGAAACTTATCAACAAAAATAAAAACAATGGATTTGGAAATTTGATGAGATTGTGATCTAATAGGTGCCTTTGATGTGATATTTTGTTTCATATAGTTTTGCAAATAGTATACCTCAAGTGTTTGACAAAAATTTGTGTTGTTTGGTTAGTGGTGATATATGAAACTTAGACTCATATGGAGCTTAAAAAAAAAAAAGTTTTTTTTGTAAGCATGTTTAGTTTAAAGGTGGGCGCACAAAGTGCTTGTGCTAGTGCCTAACGTTGTGTTATAAGCTCTCTTGAAAAATAATGCAAATTCCATTTTGTTTTAGGGTGAAACAATGATAATCTCTAGCTTTTCTTTTGTAGTTGTTAAATGACCCATTCTATGTTCATGTTCATTCTCCAAATGCAACGCAGGGATTTAACCATGTTTATGCTTGGGAGAGTTTAAGCTTACAAGTACATTTCAATATTATTAGCATGCTTGAGAATATTGGTTTATATACTTTGATTGGGGGTTATGTCATGTCTATCTTAAAGATGGTCTTTGTTTTATTGTGAGACATGGGATAAGTATTATTGATGCAAAAGCTTTGGTTCCATCTTCTTCTTTGTCTAAGTTTTGTGGGTTAAGTATTTGATAGAATGTTTCAAGGAAGCTTTTCTTGAAGCTTTATTTTAAGAAAGTTTGGTGGTTGGAGCTGTATGTTCCTTTCCTTAAGAAAAATTTCCAATGCTTGGCAACATAAATTTGTTCCTAATTCTTCCATTATTTGCTAGAATAGTCGTTTGTTGTTTATGACACTATGGCATTTGGATTAGTTTTCATGAAGAGCATCGGAAAGCAAGTTTGATTAAAAGCATGAGTAGATTTTCTTTGGTTCGTGTTAACCTGATATGGAATGTTATGTTAAACACATGCCATCACAACCATTATATATTGAAAGGTGTCGCAAGTTATGTCCAAAGCAAAGTATTTATAAGATATGCGTGTGCCTTGTTTCTTTCATGCTCTAAGAAAACTTATATTTGCCAAAATATTTGCATGGGTTTTGGGAGCAATTGTTGGATGAAATTTGCTAAGTTATGAAGGGTGAGGCCATTGGAAGTTATATTCCTGCTACTATTACATCTACCATCGCAAAGGTAAAGTAAAACAAAGTGAAACCTCCTCTCTTTAGACACTCATACATCTTGTTAAAAAAAAATAATAATAATTTTTGGATAGAGATTTGTAGCATCTCTATCATGATTCATGGCTTTACATATGTACACATATATAGAACATTACATTGAAATTTTAACTTCAAGTCATTAAAGTTTTAGCTCCAAGTCTTTTTCTTTTTACATGAACGGTATTTGGCAGTCATGAAGAGTTTCAATAACAGATGTTTTTTTTTTTTGAGATTGTTTTGTTAATACACATGTGAGACGTTATTAGGATCAAAGTTTACTTCATAAAGTGATTGATTGACCCATGTTCTTTTTACTTAAATATGAATGTTAATTATATGCTTTGTTGCCCATTGGGAAGAGGTAAAGAAGATTGTTTATAAAAGATGGTGGTAATGCATTGATTAATTTTATAGTTCTACTCATAAAGGTTTCATGAATTATTGAAGAAGGTGAAAACACCAGTGCATAGCTATTTTGAAATGACATTTATTTGTGATTCATATTTTGTATTCATGATGGAAGCATGAATCATTTAGAAGCAAGGTAATGAGGTTTTAGCTCTATGTACCAATCACATGTTTCATGAAATGGGAAAGTCTTCATCACATTCGGCATCGTTCTAGTTTATATTTTGATAAATTGTTAAGGCATATCTTGTTTCCATGGTTGGCATAGTTAACCAAAGAATGTGAAATTATTTCTTGGCATGTGAATATTCATAGAACTCAAACCACTTCTCTGTATTCTGATGAACCATTTAGTAGAAGAATTGTTTTAAAGTACATTTATATGTTTTCTTCAGTGTCGTGAGAGCATAAACTTCATCATATGAGAAGGGTAGTCCAAAGCATGAATCGTTATAAAATCTGTTGCTCTCCAAATCACACGTTTGCAAATCTCTTTGGATATTTTGTTGGTATGTGGCATGTAAGCTTTACTCGATGATAGAAAAGTTGTAAATGCTAATTTCCATTCAAATTCATGTGCGTATATGTTGTGTTGAGAAAATTCCAAAAGTATTCTTTTATGGTTGAAATTGGTTTTATTTCAAAGTGGTTTCATGTGGTACAAGCAAAGTAGCATGTTGAAGTAATGTCATTTGGGGATGAGTAATTAGTATGTGAGCTTACACTTGCCCTATGTAACATGATTTAGAAGTTTTAGGAGTAATTTCTCGCATCAAATTAAACGTATTGAAGTGTGTTTTAGAAAAATATTCTTTGTGCTAGATTTCCTTCCGTTAGCACCTAAAATAGCATGTTTTGGTGGGATTGCAATATTTCTATTGAGTTCGGGTTGAAGAGATTGAGCAGTCTCTTATTTGTTTTCTTTCCTTGCAAATAGTCTTTTATTAGAAATAAAGTGAGTGTGAATTTAAAGTGTTGTCATGAGTCTTTCTTTTATGTTGAAAAGCACTGCGATAGATTTCATGGATGTTTTTTTTTTATAATGAAGGCTTTTTGTGAGGTTTTTTTTTTGAGTTTTATAGTTTTACCCCACTCCAAATGAGAGGAGGGGCACTTGATTAGTGGTTGTTTGGGTAGGATTTTTTTGTGTCAAAAAGAAGAGATTTTGGAAGGTGATTTTGTAGATTTTTTTTTTTATGTCAAAACAAAATGAAAAGAGGAAATTTTGGGTAGATAGTTTTTGGGAGGTTTTGAACAGTAGTTCACTTGGAGGTTCTTGCAAGTCATGTTGGGTTTGGTTAGACTTGTGTAATGAGGTCCCTTAGTGTCTTTTGAGGGTGATTAGTGTTTTCTCATTTGAGTGATATTTTCTTAACGCTTATTTCA
This sequence comes from Dendrobium officinale, assembly GCA_019514585.1. Taxonomy (NCBI): domain Eukaryota; kingdom Viridiplantae; phylum Streptophyta; class Magnoliopsida; order Asparagales; family Orchidaceae; genus Dendrobium; species Dendrobium officinale. The sequence continues at coordinate 23,213,275 of CM033685.1, read as the reverse complement.
AAATGAGTCATTAGGACGGAACACTAAGAAACTTTGGGCTGGAAGATATTTAGTGTCTTTTTATAGCTTCTTTGATTAGTCCCCAATCGTTTAGAATCTCTCCCATCAGTGTTAGTTGTTAAAATATAGGATCTTGAGATGAGTGCAAAACCATAGAGAATCTAGGCTCAAGTCTGGTCTTAGAAGTTCATATTCCTGTGTTGATTTAGCTTTCGTTTAAGGTGTGTTGGGAGTAGTCGGGTCAAATGTATCAAGCGCCTCGTTTGGAGTGGGAACAGCAAAGGGCATTGTTGCTGTTATAGGATGCACTTGACTTCTACGAAGTGTATCCAATAACAACAATGCCTACACCCCTTTTTGTATTTGATTTTTGTTCTTTTTATATTCTTCGCATTTAGTCGTCTTTTGCTTAGCTTTGCTAGTTTCTTCATTGTTTCTCTCGCATTTCGGTACTGCACACCTACAAACTAAGGAGGATCCACAGACATACGACTCAATAAATAATAAGAGGTACGTTCTAGTTTTTATTGCATTTTTCATTTCCTTACACTGTTATTTATTTATAGAACTGCTCGAATACCTATCTTTCTTTTGTGTTGCGAGGTACCTTTTAGAAAGCAATGGACAATGAGCACTTGGAGCTGGAGCTAGGACAACCGGACCTAAGCATCAGTCGTCCCTACCCATCTGGTAGGGGTGCTACGGGCGGAACCACCGGGTCGTAGCCCCCGGTGCTGTAAGTTTACTAAAACTTAGAAAACCTTTAGGGGCCTAGATGGTTGTACGCCTCCCACCCATAGGGCCTTAGAAACTTCAATTATATATTTAGGATTGCTTTTATTTTTATTTTTTAGATCCCTAAAATCCTATGACATCCGTGTATAAGTCTTAGAAGTTAGAAGAACAACACCTTTAATCCTACAACACTAGTGACATCTAAGGACAAAAATTAAGGACCGAGTTTTAGAAAACATAGACTTAGGGTGCATGTTCCTTATAGGATAGAGACTTTAAAACAAAAAACTAGTGACACGTTTTCCTAGATTTTGATTTTCTTTAATCTACTAATAATCAACCAACTAACTTTAATCTAATTCTTAAAAATCTATTAAAAACACTTAACTCTTAACTAAGTTTTAATTAACATTCATAATTATTAAATCATAAATTTAAATCATAAATCTAAATCAAATCTAATTAAACTAATAATTAACCCTTCACCAATCTAAGATTTAAAATAAGTAGATCTAATTAGGAGATCAAATTTTAAATTAAAATTCATTAGGATGAAAACATTTCTAAATATCAAACTTTAGAATAACCTCTAAAAAACAATTAACAAACTTGATTAATAAACTACTAATATACTCTTTTCTTTTCTTTTTATAACCAACTACAATAATAACAAAGTTAATTATCACTGGGTAACCCAGGCCTATGAGGCTATTAAGTTAGCCCCAAGGAGAGTGAAATAAACCTCATGGCCTCGGTGTGAAACAAAGGTTGTAGTTAATCAAACATTAAAAATAAAACATCCCTAAAATTAATCCTAAAACACTAATACTTGAACTTTAACCAAATTCTTTTCTTTGCCCTTCTTAACAAATAAAAAATATGCAAACAATTCTAACTAAGCTATCCCATATAGGACCCATCAAAACCCACAGATTTCACAAACATAGATGAGTTTGCTATGACACGATTATTAGCTTTAGGTTAGGTTGTTGTTTTGCTTTACCTTTTCTGTACTTTGTTGTGACGCTCTGCATGTGACTCGTATGCTGGTTGTTATTTTTGCTACCTGTTGTAGCTTTTCTGCTGTGTCATTTGTATACTACTTTCTTTTAGTTTTTCTTTCTGCACTGTGGTTGTGACGTTAGAATACCCATAGGTTAGACACGCTCTTTCATACTAATGCTATTTTCATGCAGGTGGCCGTGCTCATATAATGCTACTAAAAAGGGGGCTAAAAATTAATAATCATTTATAACTATTTTAGGTACCCGCTTCAGCTGTTTAGCCCCCAATAATCAGAGCACGGCCAAGTGATTGATGTGCGCATTTTAATTTACATATATAACTGCTTGAGTGAAATTTTTATTATAACTGCTTAGGATAACCCCTGCAGGAGAGTCTAGAATTTTCTCTTTTTTCTAATTTAATGTATTTGAGATGTAGTAAATTATGAAAATCGTTAAAATGAGGCATTTTCTAAAAAGATAGGAATCCAAAGGGAAAAGTAAACCCCCATAGAGGGTTTCCTTTTTCATTTGGATATCCTTTTGGAGCACTCACTACGAGGAGTCCAAAGGGAAAAGTAAACCCCTATAGGGGGTTTCCTTTTTATTTGGGTATCCTTTTGGAGGATCCACTACGAGGAGCCCGAAGAAATGAAGATGATCCAAAGACGAATCAAGGAAGTGAAGAAGAAGATTGGAGATGTAAAATGCCTCATTTTAAAGATTTGCGTCATTTCCGGATTATTGTCGGTGGAGCCCGGCCACCTTTACTTACTGTACTCTGTGATGTAATATTGTATGGCACTTGCCATGGACACTCTTTTTCGTGGGATTTTGTTTCTATGTTGTGATTTACTTACTTTGTTTGCGCAGTAGAAATGGCATGTTTTTCATAGGTTTCTTTCTTGCATGTGCTTGTGTCTGACCGCTAGGCTCTTTAGGGATAAAATTTTTATACTCGTAATTATTAAATAAAAATTTAAGATTAATTCACATAGAAACATAACGACTCTAGGGAATAACCGGAATCGTCCCGGGGAGCATGCACGCATTCTCTCTTCTTTTAGACAAACTTCCTCGCCTGCGGGTAGAGTCCGGATAATCTGGCCTATGAGGATGAAGTGCCGGACCTGTGGAAGTTTAGTCATTCAAAAAAACTATTTTTTATAAAGCCTTTTTTTTAAAAAATTCATACATACCTGATTTGGAGACTTTAACCAGCATAAATTGCATTAATAACTAATTAAAATAAAGATTTAATTGCATTAGTTTAGGAGCATTATACCACTCATAAGTGTGAGATCACCTAGGAATTTCTCTAGTTTGTCGATCCCAAATTCAGTGTCTAAACTACCCACCCTTCTTCATACAGACTGGACAGCATGGATTTGATACGATTGGGTGGATTTAGCTGGCTTCCTTTGTCAGACAAGGAATAAGTCCAGATTGCATTAGCAAGGTCGTAGATGTTAGTGTTGTGTGTGCAACACTACATCTTTTATAGATTTAGGATCTAAAGGTGGAGGGTACAAGTGTACCTCTATACACCTTATTGGTGGGTTAGCTCTCTACTTTTCCAGGGGCAATAAATCGTACCCATCTACGTCACACAAATGACGCCACTTCCTTCTTTCTCTCGTGCTTGCTTGAGGTGCTTTGCCTCTCTTCTTTTTTCTCTAGTTTTCAATTCTCCTAGCCAACCGGATGTTGAATGAACCATGAGTGATTGATTGAGCCAGATTGGGACCTTCTTCCCTTTGATTAGGAAAGCCTAGAAACCCCTTTGCACTAAACCCATTCAAGAAGATAATCTAACATCCTTAATCGAGAGTCTTCTTAGACCGAGGTCTAAGATGTAATTAACTACGGGGGCTTGCGCCCGTAGGAAACCGATCCCCACAATCAAATAAAACCCCATTCGAGCTGATGTATCGAATGGGGGAAATCTCGTGAATTTAGGGTTATAGATATTATTATCCATCGAGGTGCGTAGGCGAAAACCTGCTATCCTCCGCGGCTAATCGTATCAATAACTCCATCTGCTCTTCCATCGGCCTGCTTGTGTCGATTGTAAAGGCCTACGACCATTTTGTCCTACGGGATAGTGTGATCGTACCCTTTGCATTCGAACCACACGAGCGGAACCCTTTCAGAGACCCACAGATTTCTGGCGACCACGGTGGGACGGGTTTCCCTCTCCATCTTTGGATGTTAAATTATCTCCTTTTTTGTGCACTCCGGGTTTAGTGTTCCTTAGTTAGGTTCTTCCTCTTCTAGCCTTTACAGGCTATTCCGTCCCTTTCTTTCTCATTCCTTCCGGTGCTTTTGTTTACGCTAATTGTTATTGTTTATGTTAGCAGACAGTAGAAATGGCGTATTCAGGTCCGTCCGTTACCTTTTGTTTTGGCTCTGACTCACGGGTGACACTCCCTGAGTCCCTGTTGACGAGCCCACCGGTGGGGGGGATCACCTTTGGATCCTTCACCGATTCGGCGTACGTCACTCTTGGCGGGCCGACCCCCTCCGAGGCTGCCGCATTCTCTCCCCCTCAAAGGAGAGGACGCGCAGCTATGAGACCTTTTGGACGACCAGTTGCTCGGCAGCCAGCCCGGGCACCGGCTCGTCCCGTTCTCATCCGTGCGCAGCCAGTGCGCCCCGTGGCTAGGCAGCCAGTGCCTAAGCCACTCCCTGTTTACGCTGTTCGTCCAGCGATCAGGCGGCCAGCGCCTGTCTCTCCTGTTGTTCGTGTAGCCCCGTCCCCTCAGCGCCGGCAGCCAGCAGTTCCTTTACCAGTTGTTCCGGTAGAGGTTGCTCGTGCTCGGGTCTCTCCTTCTCCTTTCACTTCGAGGAAGAGGGTTGCTCAGGCCGAGCTTCCTCCACCTCTTACTCGTCGGGTTTCTATTTTCACCCGGTTGTCTCACCCTGAGATTGCCGAAGAGACCCCGACACCCCCTCAGTCCGTAGTCCCTGTTCCTCCAGTACCGTCTGTAGGTACTGATGTAGCGTCTTCTTCCACCTCCGTCCTTGGGAGAAGGGCTAGAAGAAATAAGAACAGGAGATTACGCTTGGCAGCGTCTGATGCAGCAGTCCAGCGGATGGCGGATTCTTTGGCTTAGCAGGAGCCAATTCAGCAGAGGATGGTTCCCTTACAGCGGGAGCCACGTAGACGAATAGTTACCCCAGTTCCTGATGTTGTAGTCGCCCCTGAGATCGACGCAGTCTAGGGAGGACACTTTTCCCCTCTAGTGCATAATGGTGATGAGGAGGACGCTGCCCATATTGCAGCAGCCCCTCCTGTCCCCACTACTCTACCTCGCGCTCGAGTCCCCAGGGATACTATCACTCGGACCCTCACTCAGAGGATCCGAAGCATTATCCGTTCGGCACACGGTAGAGGGCGTGTTAGTGAGGAGAAGTTACTCCATCAGATCTCTCAGGTGCATTCTCAGTTGCAGCGGCAGTTAGTTAGGCAGAGTTATCGGTGGCAGAGAGGACAGCCACCACGATAGCAGACTAGAGTTGTTCCCACCGATAGACCTTAGGCAGGTGCTCCCGCTGTTGGACGACGCCCTCGCCGTCATGGACGTCGCCCACAGTTAGAGCCTATCCGATCCCGGCTTGGTTCAGTTGTCGTTGCCCCCTCCACTCAGTTAGATGTTCCTACCGGGTCCCATCGTAGTAGATGGGTTTGGAGACGTCGGCAGGTGGATGAGCCTGTCGAGATGGAGCAGACAGTTGGTACGATTCGGCGAGTTGATACAGTCCCTTCAGTGTCAGTGCCAGTTCAGATGGATGTTGATGCAGTAGATGTTGATAGTAGTGCCCCGGCTCGAGTGGAGCCAGTTGCTGCTTCTAGTCCCCTTAGGATTTCTTTTTCTATGGGTCCGTACATAGATGCCCTTTGTCAGACCCTCTCCGATGATGACTTGCTTACAGAGGAGTCAGACGAAGACATCCCCGTTCACCGTGTTTGTGTTGTCACGAGACGAGGCACGTCAGATGAGCAGCATGAGCAGTACGATGATTTAGAGGAATAAGGGGAAGCTGACGTACCTTCCACCTCAGCACAAGGTGGACCTCCCCGTTCAGTAGATACGGATGTCACGGTTTTGCAGTTACAGACTCAAATGGCGGAGATGGCTAGAGCCATGGCGGCGATGACCGCCCAGTTGACGGCGTTGGGGGCTACACCCCATGTCATGGATGTAGTTACTCCTACTGCATCCAGAGACGAGCCAGCCAGCAGTATCACAGTCGCCAGCCCCAAAGCCTGTTAGAGTTGATAGAGTTTAGAGGACAGTTCCGATGTCTCCACCAGCAGTACAGTTGAGTGCACCAGTTCAGAGTCCGTCGGCTCAGCTGTCACCAGTCCAGATTCAGGACATGATTGCACAGAGGATTGACCAGGATATTGCTTCTAGAAAGTCTGGAGATTCTATTAGTAGAGGTCGCCCCTACCCGGTAGAGTACGAGCGGGAGCCTTATCCCGTTGGTTTTGTTCCTCCCCGTTTTCGAGTTTTTGATGGGTTTGGAAACCCAAAACAACATGTGGCTCAGTATCGGGCCATATGTTGTAACATTGGAGGAAATGATGTTTTGATGTTAAGACTGTTTGTTAGTAGATTAGGGGGAGTGGCATTTGAGTGGTATGTCGATCTCCCTAATGATTCAGTTCGTACTTTTGCTGAGATGGAGCAGTTATTTGTGCAGAGATTCATTAGTACAGAGCATAGAGTGACTGTTGGTGAGTTGGTAGTGACCAGACAGCGCCCCCACGAGTCTCTACTTAACTATATAGTTAGGTAGAAAAACCTTAGTCTTCAGTGTGAACCTCAGCTGCAAGAGCAGCATGCAGTTGAGATTCTGTTGAAAAATATTGATGGTCCTATTGCTCCTTATCTGAAAGGCTTCAGCAACCGAACCTTTCAGAAATTGCTAACCAAAGTCACTAGCCTGCAGGACAGCATACCCAGTGCAGTCTCTCCTAAGGCGGAGAGTCAACCCATCCGTAGACCTCAGCGTTTGGAGTTTTCTGGGGCACCACCTCCTAGAAAGGGGGAGGTGCATAGTACTTCTGATGCTCTTGATAGGGGCAAGAGGCCCATGGTTAGTTCAGTACCACAGCGCCCACCACCATCACGACCTCAGTTTCAGCCCCGACCTCAGTTACCACCACCAGTACAGCCTCCTGCTCAGTTTCAGCCACGACCACAGAGTCAGCAGCCTAGGCCCTCTTATAGAACTCCAGAAAGCCAACAATACTTACAAGAAAAGCTTAGCAAGGAGTATCCCTTTAAAAGGGAGAGTGTAAAGAATATTTTCAAGTTCCTGATTAAGAAAAATATTTTGATATTTCCACCCAACAAAAGAGTAGAAGAGGAAGGGCAAACAGATCATCCTTTGTATTGTCCATTTCATAAGCATATTGGCCATGTGATTGAAGATTGCTATGTGTTCAAAGATAGGGTGGAAAGCCTTATGGCTAGTGGTGAGATTCACTTGCAGGATAGTGATTTGATACATCCTTGGGGCAAGGTTGCTCAGATAGTTCAGATGGTTACTAGCTCCAGTCAGTATGACATTCAGTGTGGTGTTCAGAGCAGTGACAGTAGAACACCTCTTAGTTCTGGGGAGGAGTGGCAGCTTGCACTCTCTCGCAAGACAAGGGGTATGATCAGACGGGCAGTTCAGAGTTCAGAGGCAGTTGAGAAGAGGCCCCCACAGGCCAAGTCGACAGTTGCCAGCCCAATTTCTTTGCCAGTTTCTTTCTCTTCTTCTGTTGTAGTGCCTACTGAGCACATTTCTTCTACTTCTACTTGTACTAGAAAGATGTATGAAAGAGAGAAATTTGTTGTAACTTCTGAGGGGAAGACAGGATCTCTTCCAGCACTTACGCTGAAGGATTTTGTTCTCCCTTCAACTGATGATGAATTAATGGAAGAAAATGATTCTGGCTACTTTTGGTCTTTGGCTCCTTCTAGTTTTACTTTCTCTAGCACTCGTTCTTCTTCTATTTTATTTATTTCTGATAATGATGTTGATCCTTCTTTTGGAGAAGAGTTTGAGTGTGAAGAAGAGCCTGTGTTTACTATTCCTGAAGGAGGTTGTTACATGGATTCAGAAGATGAATTCGAGAACACTCCTCAGTTACTTTTTGTTGAACCAACACAAGCCATGTCACCTGAACCAAATGAGTCCTCTATTGAGTCCGATTCAAAACGAGAGATAAAATTTCGTTCATGTAAGGTCCTACCACCTAAAATGGCTAAAAATAATAAAGAAAAAGATAGAAATATCATTACCCAACAGGATGATCCTATCCCTCCTCCTCAAGCACCTGCTAAGGAGAAGGGAAAAGGCCCTCAGTTGGATGTTGATTACAATGTGTTGGCTCATTTGAGAAATATCCCTTCTCTTCTTAGTGTTTATGATGCACTTATGATGTCTTCTGACTTGAGAGAGACTTTGGTGAAAGCTTTGCTTGAACCAGAGTCTTATCAAGTCTTCTTTTCCACTGAGTCAGTTAAGGATGCATGCTATTTGAGAGAGATGCCATGCGTTACCTTTTCAGACCAGGATCTTTTTTTAGGGACTGCTGATCACAACCGTCCCTTGTACGTCACCACTGAAGTAAATGGTTATGAGTTGAACAGGGTCCTCATTGATCAAGGGGCTTCAGTTAATATCCTTAATCATGCCACCCTAGAGAGCCTCTCCCTTGGTCACTTAAAGCTCACTTCAGATAAAATTATGCTGAAGGGTTTTAATGATTAAGGCCAGCGAGCTCTAGGTTCCATCACTTTGCCTTTGCGTTTTAGAGATCTTTTGACTGAGGCAAAGTTTCATGTTATTGAGGCAGATACCTCATACAAGGCTCTCTTAGGAAGGCCTTGGATACATGAATATGGAATGGTGCCCTCTACACTGCACCAGTGCATGAAGTATATGAGGAATGACGTAGAGTTTTCCATCCTTGGAGATATTCAACCTTTTTCCGTGCATGAAGTCTCCATTTATGATGATGCCGAGCATTACATGCCTCGAAAAACTCATAGACCTCCCCCTGCCCAGTCACCAGTGATACCCACTAGTATTGTACAGGGTCCTATGCAGTTACTCGCACAGGGTCCTATACAGCCACTACCGCAGTGTCCATCACAGGTTAGGATTGGGGCAGATGTTTCCACTGAAGACCTGGATGAATCTTTATGGTTCGTAGTCAGGCGCAATGTTCCCCCTAGTAGAGGTAGGGGATTGCGTGGTAGAGGTCGAGGTAGAGAGTCAGTTCGCCCTCCGAGGAACTTTGATACTTGAATCCCTCCTCCCTCGCACTTGTGCACTTCTTCTTTGACTGTTGAGCCTGACTCTGATAATGAGATTATTGATATTCCTCGTCATTCAGTCCCTTTTCCTTCCTTTAGTGTTGATCATAATTCCTATCCCATGTTTCATAGGAATTTGATATCTCAAGGTGGTTTGGTTGTTGATAGTGATTCAGAAGACGACGGAGATGTCGGACGTTAGACTACTAGTCAACAATTCCTTTCTCGCCAGATGTACGGGATGAGAATTGAGGAATCTCCTCCTCAATCTTCCCCTACACCTTCCGCCAGTGTTCGTGGTGCACTACCCTTAGATAGATGCTCTGTACAGGAGTTGCACACTCTCTATGTGCCAGCACAATCTGCTTGGCATGCATCGTTGTTCCTTAGTGTCGGTGTCCCACAGAGTACTGACATACAGGGTCCTGTGGAATCCACTGTGGACGATGAGAGCATGCCAGTTCCTCGGTACTTTTCCCCTGCTGTTGATAACTTTGTTGAGTGAGGCATTGTCCCTTCGACTTGGTCACGTAGACAGGCCCAATAGCAGGCCCGTATTTGGCGGACTGACTTTCCTCGAACTGGACAGGGTATAGGCTATTCTCAAGAGAATCAGTCCCCTTCCTCCAACATTCATGTTGTTTCTCATTCTTATCCGGTCGTTTCCATCTCCGACAATGAAGACCCAGAGGAGAATGAGGACAGGGTCCTTGAAGCTCCACGGGAATTCGAGATGGCGTTAGTTCTGCCATGGACGAATTGTGTGAGATCAATTTGGGCACTGAATCGGATCCTCGGCCTATCTTTCATAGTGCTTTTTTATCCGAGTCAGAGGCTCAAGAGTATGTTGCACTCATTTCTGAGTTTAGAGATTGCTTTGCCTGGAACTACACAGAGATGCCCGGTCTAGATCCAGAAGTAGCGGTCCATAAGTTAGCTATTAGTCCTGATGCAGTCCCTGTTAAGCAGTCACCTCGTCGGATGAGGTTAAAGATTGAACAACAGGTGATCGCCGAGACTAAGAAGCTTATAGAAGCTGGTTTTGTTCGCGAAGAGAAGTATCCCACCTGGCTTGCCAATGTTGTTCCAGTCCGGAAGAAGAATGGTCAGATCCGTGTCTGTATAGACTTCTGTGATTTGAATAAGTCATGTCCCAAGGATGATTTTCCTCTTCCTATCCCCAAACTTATGGTTGATATTGCTTCGTCCCATGGCATTTTCTCCTTCATGGATGGTTCATCTGGCTACAATCAGATTAAGATGGCCCCTGAAGATGAGAAGTTCACTGCCTTCCGCACCCCCATAGGTGTATTCTGTTACAAGGTGATGCCCTTTGGTCTCAAGAATGCTGGGGCCACCTATCAACGTGCCATGACAGTCATTTTTGATGAGCTGATTCATGAGCAAGTTGAATGCTATGTGGATGATTTAGTGGTCAAAAGCAAGGTCCGTAGTGATCACCTCCGAGACCTACGAATCGTTTTTGAGCGCTTAAGAAAGCATGATTTGAAGATAAATCCCTTAAAGTGTGCATTCGGTGTCACTGCGGGGAAGTTTCTTGGTTTCATTGTTCGCTACCGTGGCATTGAGATTGATCCCTCCATGATCAAAGCCATAGTGGACTTGAAACCTCCTAGGAGTCTTACCCAGTTAAGGTCTTTTCAGGGTAAGCTCGCTTTCTTGCGGAGATTTATCTCCAATCTCGCCGGTAGATGCCATCCTTTTGCTGCTCTAGCAAAGAAGGATGCCCGCTTCCATTGGGATGAGAGTTGTCAGGAGGCCTTTGAGAGCATAAAGCGCTACCTGATGAGTCCCCCAGTTTTAGCTGCACCCATCCCTGGTAGACCGTTGATCCTCTAGACTACGGCCTTGGATAAGTCACTTGGTGCACTTTTAGCTCAAGAAAATGAGGAAGGCAAAGAGAATGCCTTGTACTACCTTAGCAGATGTTTGACTCCTGAAGAGCTAAAATACCCGGTAATGGAAAAGCAGTGTTTGGCTTTGATCTTTGCTGTGCAGAAGCTTAGGCACTACATGCTCTCACACAAGATCAGTTTGATTTCTCGAGTCAATCCTTTGCAGTACCTGATGACCCGTCCGACTTTGTCAGGTGGTCTAGCGCGTTGGTCCATGATTTTACTACAGTTTGATATTACCTTTGTCCCTCAGCGAGCCGTCAAAGGACAGGCTCTAGCTGACTTTCTTGCTTCTCACCCGATCCCTGCAGATTCCCCACTTAATGATGATTTGCCCGATGAATTAGTCATGAGTGTGGAAGAGCAGGAGTCCCCAACTTGGGAGTTTTACTTTGATGGAGCTTCTTCCATCAAATCACTACTGCCTTATGAAACTCTTGTTGTTAGGGTAGGTTTGGGGCTTATTTTTGTTTCTCCTGAAGGCCACACCCTTCGTTACTCCTACAGCCTTTCTGAGCCTCGTACCAATAATGAAGCTGAGTACGAAGCCTTGATTGTAGGACTTGAGTTGGCCATTCAGATGAGCATTGTGCGGGTAAAAATCTTTGGAGATTCACAACTAATTATTAATCAAGTGGCTGGAATTTTCAAAGTTCTCAAACCTGAGCTCTTGCCTTATCACGATAGGGCAATGGAGCTCTTGTGTTTGATCCCTGAAGTAACTTTAGCTAGAGTCCCTCGATCTGAGAATGGTAGAGCGGATGCACTAGCTAAACTTGCTAAGGAGTTGGCTGATTCGAATGGAAATCCGGTGTCGATTGTTGTTCAGTATCGTCAAGCCTTGTGCCCCGCAGACTTGTCTTCTCCCGATTAGACCCTCGCAGTGTACGCTGTTGAGGATGAGTCAGATTGGAGAGTCCCCTTTGTTGAGTACCTGAAGCGTGGTAAGCTCCCGGATGACCGCTCTCTTGCCGCTCAAATTAGAAAGAGAGCTCTGTCCTTCTCCTATGTGAACGAAACCCTGTACCGACGCTCTTTTGACCAGATGTGGTTGCGTTGCCTCAACAACGAGGAGGCTCGTAAGGTCATGGGCAAAGTACATGAGGGTCTTTGTGGTGCTCATCAGTCCGGACCTAAGATGAAGGTCAGAATTAAACGTCTTGGTTATTATTGGCCGACGATGATCCGTGGAGCACGCTAGGAAGTGCCACCAATGCCAGATCCATAATACTGTTATTCACCAACCACCTAACCCGCTACACCCCACGGTATCTTCATGGCCTTTTGAGAGTTGGGGCACAGATGTAGTGGGTCCTATTGACCCTCATTCCTCTAAGGGTCATAGGTTCATCCTAACTGCTACTGATTACTTCTCTAAGTGGGCAGAAGCTATCCCGCTTAAGGAAGTCAAATCAGAAGATGTGATGCGTTTCTTCCGCGATCATGTTGTCTACCATTTTGGTGTTCCGCGTCGTATAATTTCGGATAATGGCCCGTCTTTTAGAAGCACCAAAATTGCTAGATTTACCCGCCGCCATAACATAAATTGGCGATATTCCTCGATTTATTATCCTAGGGCTAATGGTTTGGCTGAAGCATTCAATGAGACCTTAGTCCAATTGATAAGAAAGATACTTGTGGCAAATAAAAGAGAATGTCACGACAAATTACCTGAAGCATTATGGGCCTATAGGACTACATACCGTACTCCTACTCAGTGTACACCATATGCTTTAGCTTTTGGAGTTGAAGCCGTCCTCCCACTTGAGGTCGAGCTCCCTTCATTGCGTGTAGCAGTTAGCCACAATTTGTCTCGCGAGAATAATGCCCGACTACGGTTGGAAAAACTTGATGGTTTAGAAGAGCTCCGTTTGCAAGCTCATCAGAACCTTAAGTTGTACCAGACCCGGATGGCCCAGGCTCATGATCGCCTCGTCTGACCCCGTGCTTTTCAGGTCGGTGAGTTGGTCCTTGTCTTGCGTAGGCCTATCATCTCGCGTCGTCGTCGAGGTGGTAAGTTTGAGCCCATTTTGGAAGGCCCATTTGTCATAAAGCAAGTATACGAGGGTGGATCTTATTTGCTAGTTGATGTGAATGGTGTTCATCCCATGCCCGTCATTAATGGGCAGTACTTGAGAAAATACTACGCTTGAATTTGCACATCGCAAGGGGCATCCCCCGCCACTTATAAATATCCCTCTGTATAGATATAACTTTGAGAGATTTCTTATACTTTTCGGCAGTCCGTGGCCACGACAATTTGTCCTCTATCACGTGATGTTCGTCATACAAAGTATGAGATTGTCTTTAAAAGTTGTGTGTAAATACGCCGTAGGGATGTTTGTGCTTACGTTCACATTCACCAGTCACTTTGGTGTTGTTGCTCAAAATCACCTCTCTAACCCCTATAAGGGTTGACTTTCCTCAGTTTCACTTGTCTCCTTCAAGTGTGGTCTGGGATACCAAAACTACTCACTTGAATTTCTATAGAACGTGATACTGGGTCCATCCTTGATCTATATTTATCAAATATAGTGATGTTGATCCATTGTCACTTGGTGAATTTTTCTACAAATTGTTGAAATTTTTCTCTCTCCCCAGTTTTACTCATGTGGCGAGTATGGCCTGGGATATCAAAGCCAACAATTTTCCCCTCTTTATGTCCCAGTATACTTGATCTATATCTGTAAAAAAAAAAAAAAAAAAAAAAAAGAGGGAAGCTCTTAATTGAGTAGAATCGGTTGCCCTTGTCACAGGTGGAACCCGGTTCTACATTATAAGAGCCCAAAGTCCCTCTAAATTCTCTTTTTTGCCTCTCTTTAAAGTATTTGATGGTTGCTTAGGAGATGACTGTACATTCATTTATTATATTATGATTATTCACTTATGATGGGATGTTGTTCTCCCTCACTTTATGATGTGGTACATCTTGTTATATATGTTAACATCATTTTCTAGTGGATTTTGATCTTCTGGTAGAAAGTCAATCCACTACCTCCTTTGTTGACACAATTTCCCTATTGAAAATTTGTCCTTAGCTGCAAGAGCAGTCTCTTTGGATGCATAAAATGTTGCTCATACTTTTCACAGGGTCCCATCAATTAGCATGGGTGTTATCACTGATTTCTTTAATAATCAATAATTTTTGAGATATGATTGTGGTTCTTAGTGGCAAGTGTGTCCCCTTGCCACTCCTATTGCTATTCCATTAATACGAGATTATTCTTTTGTTTGTATGTTCCTCTTCTTAGAGAGATATACATTAGTCGATTACTTCATGTTTTGTGATTTCAATTTTACCCTAAAGAAATACTACTTATATTTTAATTACTCATGGCCACGACGATTTGTCCTCTACCATATGGTAATTAGAATATTAAGTTTGGAATTTCTTAGGTGATGGATTGCTTACTTCTCTTTCCCGCACAGCACCGCGCACATGTGCGTCAGGTGGTTGTAGAGGTGACTTTCACTCTTTGTCTCGCCGTTGCGAATATGGTCAAGCAGACATTGAGTCATCTCCATTCACTATTTCGATCTGGTCAGGTGAATGTGAGATTTTGTCTTTTGTCCTGCTGTTTCGATCTGGTCAGGCAGACATTAGACCTCTTGGGAAGCTCTTTATTCGCTGATTGCGAATATGGTCAGGTGGATATTGAGCTGTTCTCATTTGCCGTTGCGAATATGGTCAGGCAAGTGCTGAACTCCCTTTCTCTTTCCCCCTTGTCTCGCTGTTTCGATCTGGTCAGGCGAACATTGGGTTGTCCTCACTCGCTGTTTCGATCTGGTCAGGTGAGTGTTGGACTTTTTCTTTTGTCCCACCGTTGCGAATATGGTCAGGTGGACATTAGACTTTCGGGAGGGCTCATTATTCACTGTTGCGAATATGGTCAGGTGGATTTTGAGCCGTTCTCATTCGCTGTTTCGATCTGGTCAGGCGAATGTTGACTCCCCTTTCCGGTTGGGTGCCCGACAGAGTCCATGGGAGGCATACTTCACCACCTCTTCATTCCCCCTGTTTTATTTTCCTATTTGGGGGTTGTTGAGTTTTCTGCTGATTCTTTGTTTCGCTGTTTCGATCTGGTCAGGCGAACATTGAGTCGTCCTCATTCACTGTTTCGATCTGGTCAGGTGAATGTTGGACTTTGTCTTTTGTCCTGCTGTTTCGATCTGGTCAGGCGGACATTAGACCTTTTGGGAAGCTCATTATTCGCTGTTGCGAATATGGTCAGGTAGATATTGAGCTGTTCTTATTTGTTGTTTCGATCTGGTCAGGAAAATATAGAACCCCCTTCCTTTTCTACTCATGTTCACTGTTTCGATCCGGTCAGGTGAGCATTGAGTCTTTCTCCACTCACTGTTTCGATCTGGTCAGGTGAATGTGAGATCCTTCTTTTCCCTTCCGCTCTGCTGTTTCAATCTGGTCAGGCAGACGGTTGCTTCTTTTCTGTTTCTACTCATGTTCACTGTTTCGATCGATCCGGTCAGGTGAGCATCGAGTCTTTCTCCATTTACTGTTTCGATCTGGTCAGGTGAATGTGAGATCTTTCTTTTCCCTTCCGCTCTGCTGTTTTGAGCTGGTCAGGCAGACGGTTGGTTGTTCTATTTTTCTCTTCTTTTACCCATTCACTGTTTCGATCTGGTCAGGTGAATGCGGGATTTTCCTTTTCCCTTCCGCTCTGCTGTTTTGATCTGGTCAGGAAGACGGTTGATTCTTTTCTTTTCTACTCATGTTCACTGTTTCAATCTGGTCAGGTGAATGTGGGACCTTTCCTTCTTTTTCTTTTCTGTCGTTTCGATATGGTCAGGCAGACAGATGATTTTTCCGTATTTGATTACTCTTCCTTGTTGCTTTTCTCTGATTATCGCTCTTTAATATTTTCTTTGATTTTCAAACTATTATTGGTTTCCCTTCTCTTCGCATTATCTTAGATTTATGATCTAGATGATTGTTGGATTTCTTTTGGATTCTTTGTAATCTTGTTTCAATCCTATTCATGTGAGCATGATATCTTCTCCTCTATCTCCTATTCTACCACTTTGGTTGGGCAAATTGTTGACCTGCTTTCTCTATTTATTGATTTTCTTCTCGTTAGTTGGTTGTAGATTGATTGCATCCTCTTAGTTGATTTCTTTAATTGACCTAGGGTTGTATCTTCCTGGAGTTAGGAAGGTCAACGCAAACATATACGGTTCACCCGTTGTTCTCCGCATATATTGGGGGTCCGTTTGTTGACCTCATTTTTCGCTCGAGCACTTTCGGTCGATCTAATCGAACCCCGTCGAGCCTAATTCGAGCTCGAACCGACCCGACTCGAGCTGGATCGGACTTGAATGAGTTCAATTAGACTCGATTAATTAGATTTTGTTGCGTCACACTTAATATGATTTAAATTGATAGTTATCCTAATCCCAATTTCGTATGATTAATTTCGTTGTGCCGACTCGAACCTAAGTCGATTCAAATCGAGTCGAATTTAGACCCGAGTATAACCCTACCTTAGCTGAATTCAATTTGATTAAGCTCAATTTGAGCTTATTAAATGCCATCCGACTTTTTGAGTATTTTGAATTCAATTCCTAGATCAGGAAATTTGATCTGACGGACTCAATTGAGCGGCAGCCGGCATAATCCTTTTCTCCTGATGCTCGTGATCTTCCTCAGACAGAGCAGCGATATGGAGCAGAGCACAGCTGCCTTTCGCATGTTTTTGGACTACTGCAACGACAGCTCAAGATTGGCGAGTTTCCTCTTTCGACGACAGGCTCGATTTACTCGGGACGAAGCTCTCGGAGACGGGACACGCTCTCTGGCCTTCGCTAACGCCCAGCTCTCTTACGTCCGAGCCTTCTTTTTCCGCTCCCTCTCTCTCCCTCACGCAGACACTCTCTCTCTCGTTCTCTCTGTTCTGAACCGAAGGGCCGAAGCCCATTTGAAGGCCCCGAACCCAGCAGCCGCCGGCCTCTCTTGTTCGCGAAACGCCAGCCCGACGAGCCTTCCCCCTCTCCCTGCTTCGCACGTCCGGACCACACCCGACGCCGCCTGAGCCGAAGCCTCTCCCGTTTTGGTTTTGCGCGCCTAGACTGATCCCGACGCCGCCTGGATGAGATCTCCCTCTTCGAGAAGAACTCAAGCAGGAGCTAAGGCCTTTGTTCGTCCTCTGTTCCGACGCACTCTTGGACCGACCCGGACGCCGACTCGTTTTCTGGCCTAGCCGACCGATTTTCTTCAACAGTAACAGGTATCCCTTCTTCCTTCTCCCTCTCTTGGCTTCCCACTTGTTCTTCTTCCTCTCCTTGTTTTTCTTCTTGTCTTCTTTTCCTTCTTCTCTTCATCTTACTTGTTCATATTCTAAAAAAAAAATCTGAAACCAAATTTTCTCTTGGCTCTCTTTCCTTCTTCCTTCCTCATTTTCCCTCTCTCTCTCTCAACTCTCGATTCTTTTCTTTTTTTTTTACGTGGTCTGTGGTAATGCATTAAAGTCTTAAGAATAGTATTTGGAATACATGTCCTGACATCGATTAGCATGCCTAAAATTATGCATTTGAGCTTGAGCGAGCCAAATTGGAAATACTATAGTAAGTTTGGGGCTATTTTAATTGTTGCTTTTTCATTCCAAAGGCTTAATGAGTTTTATAAGGATGAAATCCTCATGTTGTATATGTCATTACACCTTCATGCCTCTTGATTCGTGGTAAATATTTTCATTCCTTTTGTTGGGCTTTATGATATCCCGTATGATTGAGGTTGCTACTATGTATTGATTTACAAATCTCTCAAATGCGTTGAACTATTTTGTTTGAGAATGAACAATTGGTGTATGAAATCTATCTTTGCTTTTTGCTATAAGATTTTAAACTTTAGGTGTGAATGGTAGCAAGTCTTGAAGAACTACATTGCTTCTCTTCTAAAATACGCATACTAAGTGTTTGGTGGAATGCTCCCAAAAGAAAACCATGGGTGTTTGTTTGCATTGAGGCTTTGTATGGTGAGCTTACTCGTATGTAAGTTTACTCAAAATGTTTTCTTTGAAACTTATCAACAAAAATAAAAAAAATGGATTTGGAAATTTGATGAGATTGTGATCTAATAGGTGCCTTTGATGTGATATTTTGTTTCATATAGTTTTGCAAACAGTATACCTCAATTGTTTGAAAAAAATTTGTGTTCTTTGGTTAGTGGTGATATATGAAACTTAGACTCATATGGAGCTTAAAAAAAAAAAGTTTTTTTTGTAAGCATGTTTAGTTTAAAGGTGGGCGCACAAAGTGCTTGTGCTAGTGCCTAACGTTGTGTTATAAGCTCTCTTGAAAAATAATGCAAATTCCATTTTGTTTTAGGGTGAAACAATGATAATCTCTAGCTTTTCTTTTGTAGTTGTTAAATGACCCATTCTATGTTCATCTTCATTCTCCAAATGCTACGCAGGGATTTAACCATGTTTATGCTTGGGAGAGTTTAAGCTTACAAGTACATTTCAATATTATTAGCATGCTTGAGAATATTGGTTTATATACTTCGATTGGGGGTTATGTCATGTCTATCTTAAAGATGGTCTTTGTTTTATTGTGAGACATGACATAAGTATTATTGATGCAAAAGCTTTGGTTCCATCTTCTTCTTTGTCTAAGTTTTGTGGGTAAAGTATTTGATAGAATGTTTCAAGGAAGCTTTTCTTGAAGCTTTATTTTAAGAAAGTTTGGTAGTTGGAGCTGTATGTTCCTTTCCTTAAGAAAAATTTCCAATGCTTGGCAACATAAATTTGTTCCTAATTCTTCCATTATTTGCTAGAATAGTCGTTTGTTGTTTATGACACTATGGCATTTGGATTAGTTTTCATGAAGAGCATCGGAAAGCAAGTTTGATTAAAAGCATGAGTACATTTTCTTTGGTTCGTCTTAACCTGATATGGAATGTTATGTTAAACACATGCCATCATAACCATTATATATTGAAAGGTGTCGCAAGTTATGTCCAAAGCAAAGTATTTATAAGATATGCGTGTGCCTTGTTTCTTTCAGGCTCTAAGAAAACTTATATTTGCCGAAATATTTGCATGGGTTTTGGGAGCAATTGTTGGATGAAATTTGCTAAGTTATGAAGGGTGAGGCCATTGGAAGTTATATTCTTGCTACTATTACATCTACCTTCGCAAAGGTAAAGTAAAACAAAGTGAAACCTCCTCTCTTTAGACACTCATACATCTTGTTAAAAAAAAATAATAATAATTTTTGGATAGAGATTTGTAGCATCTCTATCATGATTCATGGCTTTACATATGTACACATATATAGAACATTACATTGAAATTTTAACTTCAAGTCATTAAAGTTTTAGCTCCAAGTCCTTTTCCTTTTCTTTTTACATGAACGGTATTTGGCAGTCATGAAGAGTTTCAATAACAGATGTTTTTTTTTTTTTGAGATTGTTTTGTTAATACACATGTGAGACGTTATTAGGGTCAAAGTTAACTTCATAAAGTGATTGCTTGACCCATGTTCTTTTTACTTAAATATGAATGTTAATTATATGCTTTGTTGCCCATTGGGAAGAGGTAAAGAAGATTGTTTATAAAAGATGGTGGTAATGCATGGAGTAATTTTATAGTTCTACTCATAAAGGTTTCATGAATGATTGAAGAAGGTGAAAACACCAGTGCATAGCTATTTTGAAATGACATTTATTTGTGATTCATATTTTGTATTCATGACGGAAGCATGAATCATTTAGAAGCAAGGTAATGAGGTTTTAGCTCTATGTACCAATCACATGTTTTATGAAATGGGAAAGTCTTCATCACATTCGGCATCGTTCTAGTTTATATTTTGATAAATTGCTAAGGCATATCTTGTTTCCATGGTTGGCATAGTTAACCAAAGAATGTGAAATTATTTCTTGGCATGTGAATATTCATAGAACTCAAACCACTTCTCTGTATTCTGATGAACCATTTAGTAGAAGAATTGTTTAAAGTACATTTATATGTTTTCTTCAGTGTCGTGAGAGCATAAACTTCATCATATGAGAAGGGTAGTCCAAAGCATGAATCGTTATAAAATCTGTTGCTCTCCAAATCACACGTTTGCAAATCTCTTTGGATATTTTGTTGGTATGTGGCATGTAAGCTTTACTCGATGATAGAAAAGTTGTAAATGCTAATTTCCATTCAAATTCATGTGCGTATATGTTGTGTTGAGAAAATTCCAAAAGTATTCTTTTATGGTTGAAATTGGTTTTATTTCAAAGTGGTTTCATGTGGTACAAGCAAAGTAGCATGTTGAAGTTATGTCATTTGGGGATGAGTAATTAGTATGTGAGCTTACACTTGCCCTATGTAACATGATTTAGAAGTTTTAGGAGTAATTTCTCGCATCAAATTAAACGTATTGAAGTGTGTTTTAGAAAAATATTCTTTGTGCTAGATTTCCTTCCGTTAGCACCTAAAATAGCATGTTTTGGTGGGATTGCAATATTTCTATTGAGTTCGGGTTGAAGAGATTGAGCAGTCTCTTATTTGTTTTCTTTCCTTGTAAATAGTCTTTTATTAGAAATAAAGTGAGTGTGAATTTAAAGTGTTGTCATGAGTCTTTCTTTTATGTTGAAAAGCATTGTGATAGATTTCATGGATGTTTTTTTTTATAATGAAGGCTTTTTGTGAGGTTTTCTTTTTGAGTTTTATAGTTTTACCCCACTCCAAATGAGAGGAGGGGCACTTGATTAGTGGTTGTTTGGGTAGGATTTTTGTGTCAAAAAGAAGAGATTTTGGAAGGTGATTTTGTAGATTTTTTTTTTTATGTCAAAACAAAATGAAAAGAGGAAATTTTGGGTAGATAGTTTTTGGGAGGTTTTGAACAGTAGTTCACTTGGAGGTTCTTGCAAGTCATGTTGGGTTTGGTTAAACTTGTGTAATGAGGTCCCTTAGTGTCTTTTGAGGGTGATTAGTGTTTTCTCATTTGAGTGAGATTTTCTTAACGCTTATTTCAAAATGAGTCATTAGGACGGAACACTAAGAAACTTTGGGCTGGAAGATATTTAGTGTCTTTTTATAGCTTCTTTGATTAGTCCCCAATCGTTTAGAATCTCTCCCATCAGTGTTAGTTGTTAAAATATAGGATCTTGAGATGAGTGCAAAACCATAGAGAATCTAGGCTCAAGTCTGGTCTTAGAAGTACATCTCCCTTAGTTGATTTAGCTTTGGTTTAAGGTGTGTTGGGAGCAGTCGGGTCAAACGTATCAAGCGCCTCATTTGGAGTGGGAACAACAAAGGGCATTATTGCTGTTATAGGATGCACTTGACTTCTACGAAGTGTATCCAATAACAACAATGCCTACACCCCTTTTTGTATTTAATTTTTGTTCTTTTTATATTCTTCGCATTTAGTCGTCTTTTGCTTAGCTTTGCTAGTTTCTTCATTGTTTCTCTCGCATTTCGGTACTGCACACCTACAAACTAAGGAGGATCCACAGACATACGACTCAATAAATAATAAGAGGTACATTCTAGTTTTTATTGCATTTTTCATTTCCTTACACTGTTATTTATTTATAGAACTGCTCTAATACCTCTCTTTCTTTTGTGTTGCGAGGTACCTTTTGGAAAGCAATGGACAAGGAGCACTTGGATCTGGAGCTAGGACAACCGGACCTAAGCATCAGTCGTCCCTACCCATCTGGTAGGGGTGCTACGGGTGGAACCACCGGATCGTAGCCCCCGGTGCTGTAAGTTTACTAAAACTTAAAAAACCTTTAGGGGCCTAGATGGTTGTAGGCCTCCCACCCTTAGGGCCTTAGAAACTTCAATTATATATTTAGGATTGCTTTTATTTTTATTTTTTAGATCCCTAAAATCCTATGACATCCGTGTAGAAGTCTTAGGAGTTAGAATAACAACACCTTTAATCCTACAACACTAGTGACATCTAAGGACAAAAATTAAGGACCGAGTTTTAGAAAACATAGACTTAGGGTGCATGTTCCTTATTGGATAGAGACTTTAAAACAAAAACCTAGTGACACGTTTTCCTAGATTTTGATTTTCTTTAATCTACTAATAATCAACCGACTAACTTTAATCTAATTCTTAAAAATCTATTAAAACACTTAACTCTTAACTAAGTTTTAATTAACATTCATAATCATTAAATCATAAATTTAAATCATAAACCTAAATCAAATCTAATTAAACTAATAATTAACCCTTCACCAATCTAAGATTTAAAAGAAGTAGATCTAATTAGGAGATCAAATTTTAGATTAAAATTCATTAGGATGAAAATATTTCTAAATATCAAACTTTAGAATAACCTCTAAAAAATAATTAACAAACTTGATTAATAAACGACTAATATACTCTTTTCTTTTCTTTTTATAACCAACTACAATAATAACAAAGTTAATTATCATTGGGTAACCCAGGCCTACGAGGCTATTAAGTTAGCCCCAAGGAGGGTGAAATAAATCTCACGGCCTCGGTGTGAAACAAAGGTGGTAGTTAATCAAACATTAAAAATAAAACATCCCTAAAATTAATCCTAAAACACTAATACTTGAACTTTAACCAAATTCTTTTCTTTGCCCTTCTTAACAAATAAAAAATATACAAACAATTCTAACAAAGCTATCCCATATAGGACCCATCAAAACCCACAGCTTTCACACACATAGATGAGTTTGCTAGGACACGATTATTAGCTTTAGGTTAGGTTGTTGTTTTTCTTTACCTTTTTTATACTTTGTTGTGACGCTCTGCATGTGACTCGTGTGTTGGTTGTTATTTTTGCTACCTGTTGTAGCTTTTCTGCTGTGTCATTTTTATACTACTTTCTTTTAGCTTTTCTTTCTGCACTGTGGTTGTGACATTAGAATACCCATAGGTTAGGCATGCTCTTTCATACTAATGTTGTTTTCCTGCAGGTGGCCGTGCTCATATAATGCTACTAAAAAGGGGGCTAAAAATTAATAATCATTTATAACTATTTTAGGTACCCGCTTCAGCTGCTTAGCCCCCAATAATCAGAGCACGGCCAAGTGATTGATGTGCGCATTTTAATTTACATATATAACTGCTTGAGTGAAATTTTTATTATAACTGCTTAGGATAACCCCTGTAGGAGAGTTTAGAATTTTCTCTTTTTTCTGATGTAATGTATTTGAGATGTAGTAAATTATGAAAATCGTTAAAATGAGGCATTTTTTAAAGAGATAGGAATCCAAAGAGAAAAGTAAACCCCCATAGAGGGTTTCCTTTTTCATTTGGATATCCTTTTGGAGCACTCACTATGAGGAGTTCAAAGGGAAAAGTAAACCCCTACAGGGGGTTTCCTTTTTCATTTGGGTATCCTTTTGAAGGATCCACTACGAGGAGCCCGAAGAAATGAAGATGATCCAAAGACGAATCAAGGAAGTGGAGAAGAAGACTGAAGATGTAAAATGCCTCATTTTAAAGATTTGTGTCATTTCCTAGTTGTTGTCGGTGGAGCCCGGTCACCTTTACTTACTGTACTCTGTGATGTAATATTGTATGGCACTTGCCATGGATACTCTTTTTCGTGGGATTTTATTTTTGTGTTGTGATTTACTTACTTTGTTTGCGCAGTAGAAATGGCATGTTTTTTATAGGTTTCTTTCTTGCATGTGCTTGTGTCTGACCGCTAGGCTCTTTAGGGATAAAATTTTTATACTCGTAATTATTAAATAAAAATTTAAGATTAATTCACATAGAAACATAACGACTCTAGGGAATAGCCGGAATCGTCCTAGGGAGCATGCACGCATTCTCTCTTCTTTTAGACAAACTTCCTCGCCTGCGGGTAGAGTCCGGATAATCTGGCCTATGAGGATGAAGTGCCGGACCTGTGGAAGTTTAGTCATTCAAAAAACTATTTTTTATAAAGCATTTTTTTTTAAATTCATACATACCTGATTTGGAGACTTTAACCAGCATAAATTGCATTAGTAACTAATTAAAATAAAGATTTAATTGCATTACTTTAGGAGCATTATACCACTCATAAGTGTGAGATCACCTAGGAATTTCTCTAGTTTGTCGATCCCAAATTCAGTGTCTAAACTACCCACCCTTCTTCATACAGACTGGACAGCATGGATTTGATACGATTAGGTGGATTTAGCTGGCTTCCTTTGTCAGACAAGGAATAAGTCCAGATTGCATTAGCTAGGTCGTAGATGTTAGTGTTGTGCGTGCAACACTACATCTTTTATAGATTTAGGATCTAAAGGTGGAGGGTACAAGTGTACCTCTATACACCTTATTGGTGGGTTAGCTCTCTACTTTTCCAAGGGCAATAAATCCTACCCATCTGCGTCACACAAATGACGCCACTTCCTTCTTTCTCTCGTGCTTGCTTGAGGTGCTTTGCCTCTCTTCTTTTTTCTCTAGTTTTCAATTCTCCTAGCCAGCTGGATGTTGAATGAACCATGAGTGATTGATTGAGTCAGATTGGGACCTTCTTCCCTTTGATTAGGAAAGCCTAGAAACCCCTTTGCACTAAACTCATTCAAGAAGATAATCTAACATCCTTAATCGAGAGTCTTCTTAGACCGAGGTCTAAGATGTAATTAACTACGGGGGCTTGCGCCCGTAGGAAATCGATCCCCACAATCAAATAAATCCCATTCGAGCTGATGTATCGAATGGGGGAAATCTCGTGAATTTAGGGTTATAGATATTATTATCCATCGAGGTGCGTAGGTGAAAACCCGCTATCCTCCATGGCTAATCGTTTCTATAACTCCATCTACTCTTCCATCGGCCTGCTTGTGTCGATTGTAAAGGCCTACGACCATTTTGTCCTACGGGATAGTGTGATCGTACCCTTTGCATTCGAACCACACGAGCGGAACCCTTTCGGAGACCCACAACATTTTTGATCAAAACTAATCTACCTCCAAAAAATAGAAAATTAGAAAACCAATACAAGAGTTTTCTCTGGAAAATAATAAAAATGTCTTCAAAAAGTTGATTCTTCTTTTTACCTTCATAAATTGGAGTACCTAAATACTTTATGGGTAATTGCTTAGATTGGAAATCACAAATTCTTTGGATAGCATTAGTTCTACTCCGATTAATTGAGTTACTAATAATAAAGGTACTTTTATCCTTATTAATAGCTAAACCACTCATATCATAGAATTTGACAAGGAAATTACTCAATACTTTAATGTTATTAATATAACCATTAGAAAATAGAATAAAATCATTAGCAAAGCTAAGATGAGATATCAGGAAACCCTAATAATATAAAAATTAAGGTTCGAGTTTCTTAAATATAAACCATCCAACCCCCCTAGAAAGATATTTCACCGCAATAATGTAAAGGGCAGGAGAAATAGTATCACCTTGTCTTAAACCTTTAGAAGATTTAAAAACCCATTATTCCTACCATTAATGATTATAGAGAAATAACAATTTTCAATACTATTCATAATAAAAATTATGAAATAATCATAAAACCAAAATAAAGACAAAACATTGTAAAGGAAATTCCAGTTAAAATTATCATACGCTTTAGTAATATCAAGTTTCAAGATAATCCCTCTTTAATCTTATTATTAATATCATACGTAAGCTCTTGAGCCAAAAGAACATTGTCAAAAATACTTTTGCCCTTAACAAAACCAGTTTGATTATAAGAGATAATTCTAAGAATAATATTAATCAGACTATTGGAAATTATTTTAGAATTGAGTTCGTTAAAAAAAGAACAAAGACTAATCAGTTTGAAACCATTCCAATTAATTGCCCCCTCTTTTTTAGGGATCTGAAAAAAATATTAGTTGAAGAGAAGAATTTAGGATAAGTATTACCATAAAAGAAATCTTTTACCGCTTCAATCAAATCCAACTTGACAATATTCCAAATTTTTTGAAATTTTTCTTTCATGAAACCATCAGGACTAGCAACAGAATAACCATTCATATCATTAATAACATTTAAAATCTCAGTTTCAGAAGGAATTTAACAAAGAGAATTATTGTCATTATCATTAATAAATTGAGGGATAACATAAGGATTAATTATAGGAATAAAACTACTTTGAATATTAAAAATATTCACGAAATGATCAACTCCAGACTTACAAATCAATTCATCCGAGTCAATTAAGCTACCATCATTATTAACAATTTTGTGATTCTAGCTCTTAATTCTATTCTTATTGGCCAAGGCTTGGAAAAACTTAGTGTTCCTATCCCCCTCAACAAATTCGGCATTAGACTTTTTCCTCCAAAAAGTTTCCTCCTGGAGCTGCAACTAAAAGAGATAGTCCTTAACAAGGTTAAGGCAGTTAAGATTATTGAAGTTAGGATTATCCGAGTAAATTTTGTCCAAATCAGTGACTTTAATATTAGAAAAACTATTCCTAAAACTATTTTTATTCCACCATCTCAAACATTGCTTAAGTCTACTCAGCTTAGACCATAATCTTAACATGCCAATGATATTATTATCAAGGTACACAGGAGAATTAAAATTAGTATGAACCACATTCATAAAATTGGCAACTTTATCATGATTGGAAGAGGAGGTATCAACACTATTCATGATAATCTCATGATTCACAGCTATAGAATCCAAAGTATAAGAAGGTATGAATTCACCTTCTTCACATTCCTCATTGGCACCATCCATATTACCCACTAAATCAATATCTTCTACACCATTACCTTTGGTATTAGAAAGAAAAAAAGGATTAGGTAAATTTGGATTTTTCGTATCATTGAACATAGAATCAATAGAAACAAAGGTATTATGATCATTTTCTATATCATTGTTCATAACATTCAAATTATTCTCCTCCTTTTCAGGCAAAACTTTCATTATGTTTTCCTGAATATCCTCATTATGACTAATCACATTATCCAGCTTATCCATATGGATCAATTCATTGTTATCCACAATATGCACATATTTTTTTTTGGTGGATCCAGGCTTCCCACTAGACGGAACAGCCAATTTTTTTAACTCCGGATGCAGCCTAAAACATTCAGTTTGAGCATGGCCATGGACTTTACTGCGAGAACAAAATACTTTTTCAAATTCAACTTTTTGAACATAACTGAAAGCTTTTGATCAAACCCATACTTCCTTTGCATGCTTCTCAGTGATATCGACCTCAATTGGAACTCTAGCCACAGACGGCCAAGTCCTAGATGTAGTCGCCTAGCGGTCTGGAGAGGTCTCCCAAAAATCAAACCCAAAGCGTGCAAAACTTTCAGATTGCAGAAGTGAAGAAGCAAATTAGGAAAAAAAACTAGATCGGAACAATCGGGGATTCTTCCTTAATATCAAAAAACGGGGTGCATTTCAAAATACGCATTTAATAGTTATAGATGAAATAAGAACGGCTAGCAAAAACTCTACTGTAATCAAAATTGTTGGAGAGCTGTATAGAAACATGCCGAGAATCGAGTAATCCGACAGAATAAAAACTCATAAATTTTAGAGTAGCAAAAAACGGGTGTATAGTATCAAGGTTAGGTCTACATAATCTGAATTTACCAACCAACGTAAATTGAAAAGGGGATGTTAGTTTAAGAACTTCATCATCAGATAATAGAATATCCGGAACCCCATTGAAAATCGTTTGAGTTAAGGCTGGAAGAGCATCACATGCGGAAGAGCTACCCGAGAGTACCTCTTTTAATGAACGCGGTCGAGAAGGCGATTTCAAACCATCGCCATCCAGATTAAAGAAGCATTTATTCTTATTCAGCACATGCTTAATAGCATTTCCCCACGGGGTGGAGGACAATGCTCTCGCCATTAGAAGCTTGCCCAAAATGGTCAAGAAACCTAGAGAGGGAACCCAAAACGCTTAGATCGCAAAACGAACTAGTGAAAATGAGAGGAAAAATAAAAAAGATGAAAAATGAAAAAAAAAAAAAAAAAAAAGCAAAATATAGACTTCTGTGAAACTAATAAAAATAAAAATAAAGAGAAAAAAAAGTTAAATAGGATCCCCAAATAGATGATAATCCAAGCCTCATACTAGCAAGATGAGATATATTTCTTTAGAAGTATCTTTTCTTAAAACAACTACCTAAAGATAGTCATTTTATGAAACTAGCAATCTTTAATGTTTAAATCCTCATTTTTTTTTAGTGAAGTATTTTTTTTTTGCATCTTGATAGTTGCATTAAAAATTAGAACTCAAGGACAACTTCATAGATCATTATTAGTCTCAAAAACTTATGATATATTTTTACTACTAGCATATATCTACTTTTTACAACTAACATGATAATTTGTATTAAATGGCTTCCAACACATGCGAAGAAGTTTGTTAGTATGGGTTAATTATAGCTTTTGTTTTTTTAACTATAACCTCTAGTTATCATGGTAGAATAGCTATCAACTATTATAAATGAATCATAAGACTGAATATGTATATAGGTAACAATACTATACAATTACTCCTAAATTATAAAGGATATGCACCCTATTAATAAACAAATCAACTTAAAAGTTTTTCTTATAATCTAATAAATAATCGATGATAAAATTGTGAATTAATTATAAATTATCGATGATAAAATTGTCTAAACCTAACTTTTATATTGAGTATTTCTCATATTTGTGATTTTCTAATGTACATTAACTACTTTTGTCTATTTTATACATTGTGGACAAAAGCATTCAACCTTATTCAAGTACATCTAGATTCAAATTAACTGAAGGTGGATTAATGAATTTTTCAACATCCTATTGCTGTAAGATGTTCAGTTGGAGTAGGTGTGAACAAAGGCATAGATCCTTATATTTTCATAAGCAGATAATGTTCATTAAATAAAATAAAAATTATAAAAAAAGCTTGAACATTTTCTAGCACATAACAGGCTAGCTACATCTAGCTATCTATGTAAGCTACAAGTATGGAGCAAGAAAAAACATCCTCTTATAAAATAAAGTCTAAGAAAATAAAATTAGTAACACAAACTTGTAATTCTTTATGATTTTTAAATACAGTTTAATCTCAAACAAATACAAACATTTCACGATTAAACATATATTTGTTCCTTATTAAAGAAATCCTTTAACAGTTCAGTATTCCATAGATATTTGAACTGATAATCATGCACATAAAATTGCTTCCTAGATGTAAAGAACACATTCAGGAACACGGACTATTAAGTAAAAAGATTAATAATGCTACTACTTTTAAGGAATTGAATCAATTAATAGCCTTTCCACATGGACTGATCCACTTGCTGCTGTTGCATAGGATCGCCATGTTTGGACTCATGAGTTGCAAAGAATATTGGGTCACCTTGCCCAACAAAGGAGTTCATGCTACATCCCGTATTTACTGCCTCCATTGGTAATTGGTAATTGCTGAGCTGCAATGCCTTTAGCATAGCCGGATTCGCCACGGAGTTTGAGCTTAACAAGCTTGATGTCCATGGAAGAAAGGTCTGACCTGCATTTTCAGATCGGCCATACAACCAGTTCATGTAAAGGTTCAAATCTATCTTATTTCCATCATTATTATTGCAGGCATTGCCATTTGCATTAGAACTGACATCATTTGCTTGAACTAATAATGGATTGAATGGCCCTGAGGAATTGGCAAGATTGTTCAAGATGGATGCGTCAATCTCACCAAGCTCGCTAAGCGAAGTGGTGTTGCCTGGAGAGTGGAGCAACATTGGCATGGAAGGGGAATTTGCGTGGTGCTTCTTCATATTAAAGTTGTTGCTCTTCTTGAAAACCCTACACACGACCCATTCTTCCTGTGTAAAAGTAGTCATGATTAATAAGCAAGTGCTAATTATTTAATCATCGAGCCTAATTTATTATTAGGGGATTTAAATTACATTCATATAATTGTATATATATATATATATATATTTACATAGCTAATACTCAAAATTTTAATACTTCAATTTATCATGTAACAGTTAAGGAGAAGAAAATGTGATGAGCTTACTCATGATAATGATAATATAGTAAAGACGAGTTGGTTCAATGTAAATTATTACTACCTTTGAGGGTTTGTAAGGGAACTTTGTTTGTTGCCTGTACTCATGCATGACCCAGCTGGTCTTCTCACCCTTGGGCGCCCTACCCTTGTAGAAAACTAGGGTTTTCTTCATTCCAACCAAAGAACCATAGTGGAAGATCTCCTTGTCTTTACCTGTGGTCTTCCAGTAGCCTGCGTGTGTGGCTCGATTTGTTCGCATCCCAGTAGGGTATTTTCGATCTTTCAAGCTAAAGAAATACCACTCTTTCTCCCCCATACTTGCCTTCCCTGCAAACATCGCTTCAAATATGTTATCACTGTTGCTACTCTAGCTAGAAGAGAAGAAGAGGAAGAGAAATCAAATTAATAGAATTGATGCTCAACTCCAATTTAATTAGAATTTTCTTGATTAATGAATTACTTATTTTATCATTTTCATATAAATATTTAAATTTGCAATTCTCTATGATGGAAAGGCACATATATTAAAAATAATTCAAATCTAAAAATAATAATTATGATAAAGACAAAGAACTAAAATATGAAATTATCTAGAATTAATTGTTAAATCTGAAAACCTGGGAGGTCCCAAGGCTCGCACTTGTTGAGATCGACATCAACGATGGCTTTCGTGACAAAGCCGAAATTAGAGATCTTGTGCGTCAGGTAGTAGTTGATGAGCTCCTCGTCGGAGGGATGGAAGCGAAAACCAGGAGGAAGGCCCTCCTCCATGTCCATGGATGACAGAAGGAAGGAGATGAAAGACTGTGACAACTTTGTAGCAGGAGAATGGCTAGCTTGCTAGCAAGCTACATGCATTCCAGAGCTAAGTATGGTTAAGGGGTGCTCTCCATATCTATTTCATAGGGAGGCAACTCGCAAGTCCTCTTCTAGATCATTTACACATCTTATCCAAATCAAAGAAAAATATTTGCCCTTGAGTGAGGTCAGGAAGTTATCCTAGGACTTTGGTTTTACAGCAGTATTGCAACAGGAGAGCTGTGAGGAAGTGAGGAGGAGAGTGAAAGGGAAGATTGCTAATATTAAGGCAACATATAGGATGGAAATTAGAGTTTGTTCTCAGTCAAACCTAACTCCAACCATTTCTAACCACCGGTTTTGCCCCTCGTTTAGTGCTGGGAGGCACAATGGAATCAAGTGGTGGCGAGAATAAGACAAAGAAGACCTTGTGGATATGTAGTAACACCTAACTCTTAGATTGCTTCAACAAGGTTTATCATTAATTAGTAATACGTAGTTAGGCTTTTAATTATTGATTAGTGAGCACTAAGAGACAATCATCTGCAGCCGAACCAGTGGGAGTTGAATAACTAGGTATTGCTATTCTGTTTTATTGATTACGCTTTATTTTATAAAATTATTTTAAATTAAAGAGGATTTTTATTTACTTTTCAGAAAAATTTTAAAAATTAAAAATCAAATGAAACATACATAACATCTGCTACTATTCTCCTTGCTTTTGGCCAGTGGTGGTGGTTGTGATAGTGCTCTAGTAAGCTTAATCTTTGGTGCGATTTTTAACGGAAACAATTTAGAATTTGATTTTTTTGTTGTTAAACTGACCATAGAATATTAACCATTCAAGCCAAATGCACTGTTGGAAGAAATTAAAGAATATATCTGTAATCGTCTCTTTAAGAAATGTAATATTTTATCAAGCTCATTCTATTTCATATTTCAAGGCATCACTAATCGTCCTAAACAGCTCTCTCGCAATTACGTTTTAGTTATGACTACTGATTTTAATTGTATCGGTTGCTCCGAAAAATAAAATTATGGCTAAGGTTTAAATATCGTCTAAAGAAAGGAAAATAGTATTAAAGTTCTAAGAGAAATTCAAAAGAAAACTGTTAAAATGATATACAGATTAGATGAATCATACTGCTTAGACAGCTTAGTGTAATATGGCCCTTTGTTTTTTTTTTTTTTGTTGATGTACTGAGTCGATGGCCAACTTTTAATTATATATACCAACCAATTTAATGTTATTATTGATAAGCAAGCCACAATTTCTAAATAAAGCTGCCAAGATAGAGAAATTATTATGTGCAGATTACAGACATAGCTCTACGTCCAGATTCCACTGAAATCGTGACACGTTTATTTTACACATATTTTTTTAATATATATATTTTATAGCTTGTGACCCAACGACCTAGCCTAACAAATTCAATTTGCGCTTGTTTTTAAGTAAATAACCTGCAAAATGTCCCAAAATTTTAAAGTTTAATTGGAATAAACTTTTGATAATGATCGAGAAAGAAAAATGAGAAAAACAATAAAGATGGAAACTAGTTTGAAGAATGTTGTATTCTACCAAGAGATGACGTGCTGCAGGTTTCAACTTATCGGAAGATTTGAAACTCCTTTCAAGTTTTATTATATTTCCTGTAAATGAACATTTTACTGACTTTAGCTTTTTCAACAGAGAAAATAATTGTAGAAGCAATTTCAACATAACAGTTTTCACCTTCAAGATAGATCTACTTCTCAAACATGCCCGGATGCTTTAATGAAGAATTTTTATATGAGAATGTATTCTTCAATTATTTAATTGTCGAATGCCTCAAAAAGACACGCTTCTATAAATAACATAAGTAAAATTTTATAGAAAAATAATAATTTTTAGGAATTTCATTAATTCTTTCATTTTTTTTGAACTTGTACACCGTCGTGTCTATAGAAGATTATTTTTGGATTTTTTATCTCGTTACACAATGTATGGACTGTGTATTACATTTTAGAAGTTAGGATTAAAAGATATTAATGATTTATATGCTGTTTTAATTCATTTTGGGATGTTTCTTGAATTGTTATGTTCTGTGTATAAAGAGTTTATTCTATTTTTTCACAATTCACATTTTGTATTGACTGTATATTGAGTGTGTTACATTTTAAAAGTTAGGATTCAAAGATATGAATCATTTATGTGGTATTTTTGTTCATTGAGTGTATATTAGCATTGTAATAAGTGTGTATTAAGCGTTTATTAAGTGTTTATTTATTGTGTATTGAGTTTGTATCAAGTGTGTATTGAGTGTGTATTGACTGTATATTGAGTGTATATTGAGTATGCATTATCATTTTTTGTCAACATTAATTTTTAGCCATACCAATTCCCAAAATTATTAATGAATATGTATTGAGTATATATTGAGCGTGAATTGACTGTTATTGAGTGTGTATTAATTGTTTATTGACAATATATTGACCGTATATTGAGTATGTATTAATTGTATATTGAGTGTGTATGAACATCAAAACTAATTGAAATCAAATCTTTTCACCAATTTTGTCTAAAATAACTTTATCCAAACACACTCCAAACTTTAAAAAGTAATATTAATACAAAAAATGAGTGTATTGACTTTGTAAACATACTATGTACACATTAAATACACAATCAATATACACTTAATACACACTCAATACACATTTAGCATACACTCAATACACAATCAATACACACTCAATATGATATCAACACACAATCAATACATACTTAATACACACTCAATACACACTCAATAAACAATTAATGCACTCTCAATACAAACTCATTATACAGTCAATACACACTCAATAAATAATTAATATAACTACAGGAAATTCAGCTATTATCGATGGTCTAAACCGGTGGTTGTCTAGCTGCCGGTAATAACGACCGTTTAGCCAACAGTGGCCGTCGGGTAATACCGGCGGCCTAACCGGAGGTTATTCAAGCATATGCCAACGAAAATAGTTACAGTTTTAACACCACCGGATTAACCGCTAGACTTAAATATGACTAGCAGTATACAGGCAGCTAAAATCGCCGGTATTAAGTGATTTTATTACTGGTGGCGGAAGCCGCCGGTAAAAGACCTAAAATGAACCAGCCCGAGCCTCCCATTTCATTTCTTCTTCTTCCCTCTCTCTCTTTAGCCGTGCTCCCTGTCTCCGCCGCCCGCCTCTCGCGCGACCGAGCTGCCTCCTGCCGCCGACGACTTTTCTTCGGCCGTCGACGATCACATTGTCCGCCCTCAAACTCCCACTGCAAGGCCGCCGACGAACACACAGGCCGAATCCCGTGCACGACGCCGCCTCCGAGGTGAGCTTTTTTTATATGT
This sequence comes from Dendrobium officinale, assembly GCA_019514585.1. NCBI lineage: Eukaryota > Viridiplantae > Streptophyta > Magnoliopsida > Asparagales > Orchidaceae > Dendrobium > Dendrobium officinale. The sequence continues at coordinate 23,179,187 of CM033685.1, read as the reverse complement.
TTTTCATAAAATATTTGAATGTGGATGTTTTCACTAGGCATTTGCAAGAGGTTGTACTGTAGTGAATGCATTTTGGTGATTATGTTCTTCTTGTTGATAAGATTAGAGAGGAGTGACTAAAATTTTTATCTTATGTAAGTGATGACCCAAAATTTAAATCCTAGCATTTTGAACTCATCAAATTCCCCTTAGGTTTAATTGTGAATTTTCTAAGTAAATGTAACTATACAATAAAATTTTCATTTAATTATATCTAAATGTGAGAGTAGACAAAAATAAGTTGCAAACTAACCATTGATAATTTATCGGACAACACGCAAAGTACACATTTTAGATATTTTGGATCTTTTGTTCAGAGTGATGGTGAAATAGATGGGAATATTATTAGTAGAATTCAAGTTGGATGGTTGAAGTGAAGAAATGCATCTGGTTTATTGTGTGATAGAAAAGTCCCCATCAAACTTAAGGTAAAATTCTTTAAGATGGTGGTGAGACCTGTAATGCTTTATGGTGCCAAATGTTGGCCCTTAAAAGATAAGCATAATACTAAGTTAAGTTTTGCAGAGATGAGGATGCTTAGGTGGATGAGTGGCTTGACCCTTAGAGATAGGATACGAAATGAGCATATACGTGAAATTGTTGGAGTAGCTCAAGTGGAAGATAAGATTAGATAGAGTCACCTTAGATGGTTTGGTCATATTAAACGGAGGCCTTCCGATGACCCGATTAGGAAAGTTGTGGTATTAGATTTGGCTTATGTTAAGAAAGTTAGAGGTAGACCTAAAAAGACTTGGTTAGAAAATATTAGAAATGAATTTCTTTATTAGATTTAGATGAAAATTTAACTTTTAACATGACATAATTGAGAAAAATGATTCATGTAGCCGACCCCATATAGTGGGATAAAGGCTTGATGTTGTTCTTCTTGTTGTTGTTGGTATATTCCTGTTTATGCTTATCTTGACTATGTCTCTCATAGTGAGTTTAACATTTCCTAAAGGTGTTATGAATGAGTCATATTTAGGAAAGATCTTTTATTTGATTTTGTCGGCGTAGTTGATTAGTTTCCAGCACCTCAAATCACTAAGTTTTTTTGTTGGATGGGCTTAGTTGATCTAGCATATTATAAAGTTCCAAGAGAAGTGCTATGGAGAGTTCTTAAAAAGAAAGGAGTTAATAACACTTATATTCAAATCATTAAAGATAGATATGTATGCATGAGCTATTACTTGTGATCAAACACAAGGTGGTTTGACCAAGTACCTTCCTTATTCGGTTGGATTACATTAAGGATCAGCCTTAAGTTCATAAATTTTTTTGCTTTAGTCATGGATGTTCTCACTAGACATTTGCAAGAGGATTTACCTTGGTGCATGCTTTTTGTTGATGATATTCTTCTTATTGATAAGACTAGAGAGGGAGTTAAAGATAAACTTGAATTATGGAGGTCAACTTTAGAGTCTAAAGGTTTTCGCTTAAGTAGATATAAAACTGAATATATGGAGTGTAATTTTAGTGGAAATAGACATAGTGAGGGGATTGTGACTTTGGGCGATCAAGTCATTAATAAGATACACGTTTTAGATACCTTGGTGCATGCTTTTTACATATAGCATATACACTTATTAAGGTTTACACATGTGTTCTAATAAATGTTTTCATAACTGTGTAGAGAGACGTTTGCTTCAACATCCAAATAACTATCCAAGAAGGGAGATATTGGATGTATAACATATTGTTGTCGGGTCAAAAAAGGTTGACAGATGAAATTATACAAAGAGTTAAAAATTTCATTCAAGTTGCATCTCAACTGCCTTCCTTTCAGTTTGATAAAATGTTTAGATATCCATATTTGAAGCATAAAAATCAAGCATTCCTCAAACTCGATGATGTGAAGCTTGATTTATATCGTAGAGGATTTCTTCCAAACTACTGGATTTGGACATCACATGACGAGTATGAGCAACACAGAGATGCTCATGCCTGTTCATCTATAGCTTATGAAATATTTGATGAAGATAAAATGAGTAGATCCTATGAAGAACTTATTTTTAATATAGTAGGTCCTAATTTAAGGGCTAGTGTGGAAGAGCCACTAAATGTAGAAACTCAAAAATTCTTTGAGTTATTACATGCAGCTCAAAAATCAATTTGGGACGGTTGTAGTACCCATTCAGAATTATCCATTACAATGAGGATGTTAAGTATTAAAACTAAGAATAATATTCCCCGTGATTGTTTCACTAACTTTATTGGTCTTATCAAGAAAACTAATCCAACAGACAATTTAATTCTCTCAGACTTGTTCCTAACTAAAAAATTAGTATCTAAGTTGGGTCTTACTGCTAAGGATGATGCAGCAGAAGTTTATTGATGTACCTACAATGCTCCTCGGTTTAAGACAAACTAGGAAAATAACATAGTCAAAAGAATGATGTTCCATATTCCCGTTTATTTTATTTACCAATCATTCCAAGACTTTAGCGACTCTATGCATCAATGAGTTCAGCAGGACATATGAGATGGCATAAGGAGAAAATAGAAAAAGTGGTATCTTTCTCATCCATTAGATGCTGAAGCCTGGAAATATTTTGATCGAGTGTATGCTTCAGTTGCTGTTGAACCCCACAACATAAGATTGGGATTATGTGTTAATGGTTTTACCCCATATAGTCAAACAACTATATCGTACTCTTATTGGCTAGTTATATTAACACCATACAACCTTTCACTAGAGATTTGTATGACTACTCCGTACATGTTCTTAGCTCTTATAATACCTGGACCACATAATCTAAAAGTAAAAATTAATATTTTTTGCAACCATTAATTGATGATCTCAAGTTATTATGGGAAGAATGAGTGCTCACATATGACATATCAACAAAATAAAATTTTTTCCTTTGAGATGCATTGTTGTGGACCATTGGTGATTTTACAACTTATGGTATATTGTCTGGTTGGAGCACAGTAGGAAAATTAGCATGTCCTTATTGTATGGAGAATAGTAAAGCTTTCACAATAAAACATGGAGGAAAAAATATTTTCGTTTGATTGTCATCGTATATTTATACCTACTAATCATCAGTTTCGAAGGAATAAAGAAGCATTTGTTAAAAACAGAGTTGGGCGGTCGCCTCCTCTACCCAGATTAAGTGGTGATGATGTATTACAGAGACTTTCTAACATTCCAACAATTATTGATTTTCCAAAGAACGAAAAATAATTGATCAATAATATATTGTAGCAACTGCACATCAAGAGGATGAGATGTCAAGTTCTAGTCCTGTTGAAATTGAGGAGATGCCAACTACAACCTCTTGTATTGAAATGCAGTTAGAAGATGTGAATAGTTCAACTAGCTCATGAGAAGATGAGAATGAGGATGAAAGTGAAGATACCTTGGAGAGGAATGAAAATAGTTTTAATTCTCAGTAGTTTTTATAATTTAGAATTATATAATTTTACTTTTTGTAATATTTTGAATAGTACTTTTTGAATTCTGGAAATAAAAATATTAATTATTTATTTATATTCTAGCATTCTTTATTTTTGTAATTCATTAATTGTTTTATTAATTGCTTCTTTTATTTATATTTTGTTATATTTAGAATTGTAGAATTGTACTTTTTTTATTAATTGCTTCTTTTATTTATACATTATATATATTATAATACTTTACTAATTGCTTCTTTTAATGCAGATGGCTTCAGGTTTTGTTCCTCTTCATAAATTATTTGCCTCAAAGCTCCACCGGAAGAAGTTGAGTGTTACTCCCAACATAGACAAACAACCTGATAAAGGTGAGGGACCTTCAGTTCCACCGGTTCTACCTACACCACCACCACCCAGGAGCTAGCAGCAGTCCCCGAGTGAGCAGGTTCAGGGGGGTCAATCAGATCCACCTGTTGTTGTACCACCACTCTTCCCTGGATACTTCACTCTTCCCTCGATGAGTCCTCACTTTCTCTCTCCAGATCAGGAAAATAATGCTCCAATATATCCATATTACCCCGACCATCATCAAAGGTAGCAGGTCAATCCACTAGTCCTCACCCTCGTTACCCCTACCCATATTTGGTGCAGCCAGAACACGGTGGACCATCTAGACCAGTAGAGGTTGGCACTGGAGATCATGTAGTTGCAGCAAATAAGCGTCAATACATTGAGCCTAAGGGTGATAAGTAAGTTTAGCTTATGTTATTAAGTTTATTATATTTTGATATATTATATTTTATTGACAAAAAAATTAACCTGCACCTTCAATCCTTCAGTGCCACCTACACACAAGATCTATGATATTATAAAGAACAAATATGATGATCCTTACTTATCATGGAAGAAGATCCCAAAGGTGGTTAGGGATATGTGGTTTGAAGAATTTCAGGTATACTTATTTGGCATGAATAATTCAAATATTTGATTTAATTTATATTAATCTTTTTGGTTATGCCTAAATTTTTATAGAAAGAATTTAGGTGGTTACCTGAGCATAGCACGAGGATCAGAACCAATTTTGAGAGGATAGGAGAACCCATCTCAGGGACATGTTCATGGACATTAGAAAGTCTGGGCAGCATCCAATATGGATTGGAGAGGGCGTATGGGCTGATCTGAGTAAAGCTTGGGTGACCCCTGAGTTCACAAAAGTAAGAGAGCAGACTAAGCAGAATAGAGCCTCTAGCTGTGAGGGTTTAGGAAACTCTCTTCATACAGGTGGATTTGTTCCTCATACGGAAAATAGACGACGACTGGTAAGAGTTTTAAATTAGTTTATTAAATATATATATGTTATTATAACTATATCTTATATTTTCAGAAAGAGTACCTTGGTCAGGAGCCAACACCACTGGAGTTGCATAAAAGAACTCATCAATATCAAGCTAACCATTTGTGGGTTTATGAAAAGGCTAAGAAGGCTCATATGACTATCATTTTTTGGAGATTGGGAATAAAAATTTATTTTAATAAAACTTATTGTAATATTAATATATTTTATGGATTTATTCTCGCAGGATGATTTGTACAAGATCGGGAAAGTCGGCAGTCCACTGATGAGGGATCATATTTAGGATCGACCCAAATTTCTGAGTATCATACATGGTCAGATGTTATTGGAGGAAGATAGAGGAGGAGGTTATATGGCTTGGGATCGCAAGGATATGCTTATGAGGGCAGTTCATCCACCTCAACATTTTTTGATCCAAGTGGAGCTGAAAAAACTGTAACTAGAAGTTTACCGACACTGTCCGACAGTTGTTTGTCGATACGCCGGTGGCTACAATCGCCGACAATGATGTCGGCATGGACTGCTAGTTAGCTGCCGGTATATTTTTTGGCGGTTGGACGGTCGGAAGCCACCGGTAATAACTCCGGTGATAACCGGCGGCATAGGTAGCCAGAAAGCCATAGGGGAAATAAACCGTTGGAAAAACACCGCTGGCAATGACTTCCGACGCCGTTTTTTCCGTCGGCTTTATAACCGACGAAAGCCTCCAGGTTTTTTCAGAATTGCCAATATTACCTGGTAAACTGCCGAAAAAACTCGTCGAAAATAGCTGAATTTCCTGTAGTGTATACAATAAATACACATTTAATACATACTAAAAACACACTCATTATATAGTAAATACACACTCAATACATACTATATACACAATCAAAACAAATTCAATACATAGTCAATACACACATAATAAACTCTCAATACACACGCACTATAAAGTGAATACATATTTTATACAGTCAATAAACAATCAATACACAATCCATACACACTCAATAGACACCCAATACATATTCAATATACACTTAATTCAAACTCAATAGATAGTCATTATATAGTCAACACATAGTCAAAACACACTCAAAACTCAGTTAATACACATTGAATAAAAAATGAATGCACGCTCAATATATAATGAGCAAAAATATCATAGAAGCCATTTATATATTTTTAACCTAACTTTTAAAATGCAATACACGTCAACACACCAAAAATACACAGTCTATCGGGAAAAAAATACATTTTAAAAGTAATTTGTCTTCCATCCAAACTGCATCATACAAGTTCAAAAAATAAAAGAATAACTAAAATTTTGAAAAAAAAAATTATTGTTTATAAAATTTTACATATGTTTTTTATATAAGCATTCCTCTTTGGGGCATTTAATATATAGATAATAGAAGTATACATTCTTAAAAAAAAAAATTCATAAAAGTATTTAGGCGTGTTTGAGAACTTTATCTACCTTGATTGTAAAAACTTTTTTTGTTGTAGTTGCTTATATAATAGTTTTCTCTGTTGAAAACACTAAGCTCAAGAAAATATACATTTACAGGAAAAATAGTAAAATTTGGGAGGAGTTTAAAAGTTTTTGATAAGTTAAATCAACAACACATTATCTCATTAAAAATGCAACATGCTCTAAACTAGTCTCCATGTTCATTGCCTATTTCTCATTTGTCTTTCTTAGTATCAAAAGTTTATTCTGCTAAAACTTGAAAATTTTGGTACACTAAAATTTGGGGACTTTTTGCTAGTTATTTTCTAAAAAATGATAGTCAAATATTTTTTTTTGGGGTTGGTCAATGAGTCATGAGCTAGAAAAATTTTATATTAGAAATCCATGTGTAAAATAAGTATGTCATAATTTCATTAGTGTCTGGATGTAGAGCGACATATAGACTTCGTGTGTAATAATTACTTATCAAGGTGTACATGCATCCCATAACACTACTTCCATTTGCTTTTTTAACTCACGGTATCATAACCGTTGATTATTAATTGTTTATCTTATACTTATTTCTATTTAATATAGTACTTCCTTTTGTTTATATATATGTTGCTTATTTGTACTACAAAAAGTAATGAAAGGAAAGACTTTCACTTTAACACTTGTAGCTCTCTATTGTCTCACTTCCCTGTATTATGTACATTTGATTCTACATGGCATCAGGTATCAAGTTTGGAGAAGGTTGTTAGCTCTCTATAATAGGTTTTTGTTTCTCCCCAATTTAAAATTCTTATGAAAATATTAAATCCACTCTTAACATTCAACTCACTTATAAAAGTTATCCACTATGGAGCTCTCTTATTTTAAAATTGTTTATTACTAATAGTTTTAATGATTTTTTGGATGGTTCAACACCGGAGCACCCAAAACACCTTATTTCTTATAATGGATAGGTTCTTCCAATTCCCCATTTTCTTGCCTAGCACTTAATTGATTAAAACTGTATAGTGGTTCTCTATTCAACTATCTCTTTAACCTTTCTTCCTTATGCTCTTAATCATGAACCATGTATGGACATTTGGAATACTGTATGAAAATGCCTGGAATGAACCATCTGCTATTGCATACTTAACCTCAAGAATGGGTTACATCATCTCTTTATGAAGGATAAATCCATGATGCAATATTTATCTGAGATTAAAAGAAAGGTTGATTTATTAGATCCTCTAATTTTCCTTTACCTGATAAAGATATTATTTTATATACATTGACTGGTCATCCTAGTTTGTATCAAACATTCAAAATGGCCATTAGGACTAACCTTTAGACGCATAGTTTTAATGATTTCTATCACTTTCTCGATAGTAAAGAACATAATTGAGCTACTAAGCTTACTCGAGATTATCATGTCCATGTTCATTTCGACCAACATTAAGCCTTCTATGTTATTTGTGGTGTAAGCTATGGAAGTTTCTCATGAGGAATTTTTTTCTTCTCGATCGGCACACGGAATGTCAGCTACATCATGAGGCTCACACAATGTTTCTACTCTGATTACTTGTAAAATTTGTAAAAAATTTGGACACCCTGCTCTAAAATGCTATTAAAGATGTTATTTTAGCTCTTAGCATTCTTCTTCTTCAGCACTTTTTACTAAGACTCCTCCTGTTGTTGAAGAATGTCTTCTTGATCTGGATCTACATCTCATATCACCTTCGAGCCCACTCAAATTCTAAATCCCAAACCGTATAAACGTACACAATTGGTGTTGGTTAGCAATGGTGATCTTCTTTCGATCACTCACATTGAACAAGGATTATTTCCAACACCTTCTTGCAATCTTTGTTTAAATTCCCTTCATTTTGTTTCTAAATTATCTCATAATTTGATCTCCATAAACAAATTAGTGTCGTATTATTTTTGCTCCATTATTTTTTATGCTAATCGATATTCGATCAAGGATAAGATGACCAAATGAACTCTTCTTCAAGTTCTCTATCATAATGGACTTTATGTGATTCTTGCAACTTCTACATCATCTTCACCTACCTCTACATTTCTTGATGTAGTTGCTTCCTCATCTTGTTATAGTCGGCTTCCTCATCTATATGTTGCCAGATTTTTAAATGTTTCCAATTTCTAGTTTCACTTCTTCTAAAGTATCTTATTATAATTCTTGTGCACATGTAAAAAGCCACCAGCTTCCCTTTCATAGTTCTACTCCTTATTCATCTCATCCACTAAAATTAATTCATACCAATGTGTGGGGTTCTTCCCCTATCTTATTAATGCAAGGTTTTAAATACCATATAATTTTTGTGGATGATTTTTTCCATTTTTTTTCTAGATATATACACTTTGTCACAAATATGAATCAACTTTTACTTTTATTCATTTTAAAATGTTTATTGTACATCAACTCAATAAACAAATAAAATATTTACGTTCTCATGTTGGTGGAGAATATGATGCTTATTTATTGCATACGTTTTAGTGTGAATGTGGTATTGTTCATAAAATATCCTATCCTTATACTCCCAAATAGAATAGACTTGCTAAGAATAAGCATTGGCATATAGTAGAGATAGCTTGTACATTATTACTTGAGACCAAACTTTCTCTTTCATTTTGGGTTGATGCCGCACTTACTCTGGTGTATCTCATAAATTATTTATCTTATCATATAGTCATATAGCTAATCACTCTTATGTCACACTCCATGATCAATTTATCCTTCTATAGTGTATCACATCTCAATCTATTATATTATCAATCACAGTAGTCGTAACAATCAATAGTACTAACCAATAATGTTAAATAGTGACATTGATAAAAAAATAGAAATAATGTCAGTCATAATATCATTATAGTGTTCATAGAAGTGACAGTATCAGTATTCAGATATTTAATGAGTAGATCTTAACAGTATTATGCTCATGCACTTATGAATCCAAATCACTCTCCCTATATAATGCCCAATTAATATACTCCTTATAACACCCCTTTAATTACGTGAATTAGTCACCCAGACTCCTTATAACTTTCAATCAATCTGCAACTCCTTAAGACTCCCAATCTATGAATCATGTTAATCAATAGGTATCAAGTTGAGCTATTATATCATGTATTTAATATTATTCATTACTTTATTTAAAATATAATAAAATTATTTCAAATCATTTAGAAGGACCAAATCTATAATATATTAAAACATGTATGGTGAAATATTATGAAATTAGGAGATAATGCATTTTTGATAGATTTAAGATAGATAAAATCTATAGAAATAAAAATCATTAAAAAAGTAAGAGTTTAGTAAGTTACAATGAATATAACTAAATCTATAATAAGAATGACTGACAAATATGATCCAAAGGCTTTTCTCTCTCCTCTCACTTCTTCCCCTCTTTTAATTTCTTCCAAGACAAACAAATAAGTGAGGGAGTCAGTGGCCTAGAGTCATATTGCTTACTATATCAGTGCTGAAGCACTCTGCCTCAGAATTTTCAAATTTTTTAAGAAAATTTAATTCATATATCTAACTTGTTCTTAGCTCCCCACCTTCAAACATTGTCATCCTCAATATTTCTATATCTGTCACAGAGAGAGAGAGAGACAGAGAGAGAGAGAGAGAGAGAGAGAGAGAGAGAGAGAGAGAGAGAGAGTATACTCCAAATAAAATTTCAAACTCAAATAAACTAATTATAAATAAAAATTTACTTTTTTATTCAACTCATAAGCTTTAGTTAAATTTCAATTATTCTAATAACCATTGCTTTGATACCATTTTGTCACACTAGATGATCTATAATAGAAGAATTACATCTGCTATCATTTTAATTATTTAACTAGAGCTTATCAATAAATAGTAAAAAATATAATTACAATTTTGTCTTGTTTGGAACACCATATCATATCATACTTACCAAATATATAAAACCACGTAATAAGTATATAGCCCAATAACTAAAATCTTACAAATAAAATAACTGCAAGATAAAAGAGAAAATCATACTAACTATAAATCAAATAAAGAAATTTATGTTTTGATATTTATACTAATTATCATTATCAATTTATCCTTCTACATTTCATCACATCTTAATCCATTACATTATTAGTCACAATAGAAATAAAAGTCAATAGTACTAACCAATAATATTAAATGGTGATAATGACATAAAATAGTATTAGTTTTAGTCACTATATAAGTACAATTTTCATAGTAGTGTTAGTATCAATATTCAGATATTCTATAAGTATATCATAAGTTAATCTTTATCCTACATTTATGACTCCAAATAAATATCCTTTTATAACTCCCAATTAATGTAATCCTCATAACTACCCTTGAATCACGTGAATCATTCGCCCCGGCTTCTTATAACTCCCAATCAACCTCCAACTTCTTATGACTCCCAATCAGTAAATCATGTAGATCAGTAGGGTATCATGTGGATTTATCATATCATGTATCTAATATTATTCATTACTTCATTTAAAATACAATAAACTCACATCAAATCATTCAGAATGTTTAAATCCATAATATATTTAAACTTGTATGGTGAAAGGTTATGAAATCTAGAGATAATGCATTTTTGATAAATTTAAGAGAGATAAAATTTTTAGAAATCAAAATAATTAAAAATAAAATTATGAGCTTAGTCACTTATAATGAATAGAAAAAATATGTAACAGGAATGAATAACAAATATGACCTAAAAGCTTTCTCACTCCTCTCTCCTCTTCCTCTCTTTAAATTTCTTCTTGTCCAAACAATCAAGTGAGGGAGTCAACCGGGTTTCATATTTTTCATGAAAATTTATTTCAAATATTTGAGTTATTACAATTTTTCATTTTCAACTATTATATAAGTAAATTCCATTCTAAGCACATTTTAAAATTTTCTGTCAAAATTAATTCCATATGTTTTCTTTGGGTATTCCCCTCACACAAAAGATTGTAAATGTTTTTATAGTGAAAATGGACAAGCCTTTATCTCTCAGCATGTTTGTTTTCCTGAGAAAATTTTCCCATTTACTCAAACTCCCATACAACAACCATCTACCACAACTCCACTATTTGTTCCACCTTCTCCTTCGCAAACTACAACACTTCCCAAACCATACAACTCCTCTCTACCTATTGCCCTAACATCCTCAATTTTTCCATCCTCTCCTCATATTCTTCGAACTTCACCTTCCCCTCTTCTTTCATCTTCCACTGTTCTTAATGTGTGTAACACTCCTTCATCATCAATTTCTTCAGTATCTCTACCTTATAATCTTATGCATCAAGGACACCACATGGTTACAAGATCCAAGGCTAAGAATCATAAGCCAAAATAGTTTATAAGCATGTTTCACTCTACCATTCCAGTTGATCCTCCTTATTTTACTCAAGCAATCAAGAGTGAATCTTAGAGAAAGGCTATATCTAAAAAATTGGAGGCTATTCAAGATCAAGGAACTTGGAAATTGGTTCCTCGTGAATCGACACAGAGTATTTTAGGATCCAAATGGATTTTTAAAACTAAACTTCATTCAGATGGCACTATTGTAAAACACAAAGCTATACTAGTTGCTCAATATAGACAACATTTGAATTTTTCTAATCCTTGCCTTTCATTGGAAAATTTTAGAATTGGATATTGCCAATGCTTTGCTACGTACATAACTAAATGATGTTGTCTATATGGATCAATAACTGAGTTATCACTATTCTTCTTTTTCTGGATAATTTTTGTTCGCTTCAAAAGTCCATTTATGGTTTAAAGCAATCTCCACTCTAATGGTTTGAAACTTTTCAACCAATTTTCTGAAATTTAGCTTTCAACACAGTAGTGTGTATCCATCTCCTCTCTTTTATACAAAATATTCTTTTATCATATATATTCTAGTTTATGTAGATGACATTCAACTTACTAGCAACAATGAAGTTAAACTTCAAAAACTTATTTTTAATTTTTCCAAAAATTTTAGATGAAGAACCTTGGATCCGTATCTACTTTTTTGGGCATGTAGGCTACTACTACACCTACAAGTTTGTATTTACCTCAATCTCAATATGTCATTGATTTGCTTAATTAGGATGGCATGTCTGACTACAAGTCTATCTCTTCTCGAATTCCTAAAAATTTATCTCTAGAGAACTCATGTGTTTTACTGTCATTAGAATCTCAAAGTTTCAAACATCTGGTGGGATCTTTGTAATAATTAACAATCATAAGCCGGAAATTACTTTTACTATTAAACTATGTCAACATATGCATCAACCATTAAAAGGACATTGCAAATTTTTGAAACATCTACTCAAATACATTAAAGATACATTATTTTTTTTGGACTGCATATTCTACCTGAAAATCTTAGATTATTTGCATACACTGATTCGGATTGAGCTGGAGATCTAGTTGATTATAATTCTGTAACTAGTTTTTGTGCGTATCTTGGTAACACATTAATTTATTGGCAAGTTAAGAAATAAAATATAGTTGCTACATCATTAACTAAATCTGAATACCAAGCTATGGCTTCCACAACCACTGAGCTTATCTGGCATCAACAATGTCTTCAAGAATTTTAGATAACCTCTTAATATATTACTTCTTTATTTTATTCTAATATATGAGCTATTTTGGTTGTTGACAATCCCATTTATCATGTATGAACTAAATACCTCAAAATTGATTTTCATTTTGTTCTTGATTCTATCAAGAATGGGATTATTAAAATATGACATATAAATATAACTGATCAAATCAATGATATATTTACAAATGATCTTTCCATGATAATTAGTTTTCAACTTCATAGAAAGTTAACCATTTTTTAGAATATAGTTAACTTGAGGGGCCTGATAAGTAAGCCACCATTTCTAAATAAAGCTAGCAAGGGGTGATTTCACTATTGTTGTTGCCATTTGCTTCTCTGACTCACAGGGTCATCAATGTTAATAAATACCTGATTAATCCTAGCCTTTTATTTTACTTCATGTAGTATTACCTTTAGTTTATATATATATATGCTTCTTATTTGTATTACTAAAGGTAATGAATGGAAAAAAAAAAAATTCACCTAAACCCATTTAGCTCCCTGTTGTCTCCTTTCCCTGTATCTGTATATTTTATTCTTCAATTATAAACTAGAAAAAATATTTGATCAAACTCTTTTTTTTTTTGTGAATCATGATTCTTTATATTTAAGAAGAGATGCATCCCATGTTAGCAAATATGTTGATTTTATGAGTGTGGAGAATCCTTGACACCTTGATTGTAAAGAAATGCTTGATCAAGTAACTTGTTATCTTAAAATTTAAAATGGATGCCTAAAGTGGGAGAGGACAAATATTTATGATTTTTATGATAAAGATATTATTGATTGAAGTTAGTCAATTTAACACCTTTTTAATTTAAATATATAAATTGATATGGTTCTTTCATCATGACATAAAAAAATATATAATAAGATAATTTAAACTTTTGAGGGTTAAATTGCGAGTCATGTCACACACTATAAAAAGGGTGATTTTAGTAGCCATTTTTCACCAGAAAAATGTATAAAATATGCTAAAAACACTTTCTAGAAGATTTTTGGTGATTTTATTTGTTTGATAAAATGGGTATCACAAATATTTCTATGGCAAAAAATTTTCAACAAAACCATTTTTGGTGGAATATGGTAAAAAATGATGTACTTCAAGCAAAATTACAGACGAAAAAATTGTCAAACATACTATCAGTAATACCGGTGGAGTAACTGCAATAGTTTCATATGATGTTTTCACTGGTATTATGCCAGTAATACTGTTGGATAAGGCCCATCGAAAATACATTTTAAAACTCATCATACCATATTTTTATCAGAAACCACTAAAAATCACTTAGAATCATGTAGCACAAAATAAAAAATACCTTGCCTCAATTATTGTATAATATAATATTTCTAAAGTCACAGATAATTAGAAATATTAAAATAGCCTCATATTTCAACATTACACAAAAATATTGATGCTAATGTAAATATGAATTTAATCAAAAGAAAATATTCTGTAATTTCCAAGTACTTCTATAATAAACATCTAATTTTTATATAATAAAAACTCATCAAAAATTTACAAACAAAGATAATTAACTTAGAATATGTACCATTCTTTTCCACCTATGCCGATGCTTGCTACATTCCAATAAATTTTCCCCTCATTCTATGTAGCTCCTCCAATATTTAACTTTATTGTGTATTCATATAAGCTTGAAATTTTTTGACATGCTCTAGCTCTGCTTTAAGGTTAACCACCTGTTGATTATGCAAACTCTCCTAAATACTTATAGAGAAGCTAGAGGAACCAAAAGATTATCCCTCGTACACCTAAGCTTGTGAGCCTTATTCATAAACTTGTCTCTTTTACATTCTACCTATCACTTATGACATAATATGGTAGTCAGAATAATCTATAAATTTCCCAGAGGATCCCTTATCCGCTTCAATTGGCTCTCTTAAAGAAATGTATACTCCTCCTATAGAGGATAATATTAGATTAATCAACTTATAATTAGCACTTAAATTATTTCTCTTAAAGTTATAAACTTATATACTTATATAAACCCTTTTCACTCACTTTTCCATCCACTATAGTTCTTCCTAAAGCTTGTAGGTATTATTATACAACTCAATAGCAGTAGATTCTCTACCTGGAATCTCTCTATGTAATATACCTACATTACCATTTATAATTAAATAAATTACTAACATAAGTTAAAATTTTAAACAAATGTTGCATGTGCTTAGTTTGTGGAATAAGCCCCTAGTATATATGCTGCTATCCATACCCCTCATGTCAGAAGCTTAGTTTTCTCTATTATGGTCCCTCCTCTTAATGATATTGGCTTCCACAAGAACTAGTCAGATCTCCCCATACACTCTCATCAATTGAAAGTGAACGCTCGCCTGACTTCCAAATATACGTTAACATGTCTCACAGATGAGTCGATCCTTGCTTGTCAACTTTTTTTTTTTTGATCTTATCATTGTGCTATGTAACAAGTTAAAATCTCTCTACATATATAAAAAAATTACAAAATAGCATATTTTTTGTTAGTTTAATAAAAATGCATAGATTATATTAATAATACTACTTACTAACCATAAACTCCTTAAACTACTTGTTGCATACTTCCTTGTAGATTTTCTTCTAAAAAATATATAGAGCATCAAGCTTGCTTCATATGATGTCCCATATATTATGCATGGGCTACTTTGAAGGATTAAACTTGCATAAAATATATACAGTGGAAAAAAAATTCCAAATTATCTTTGTAATATTAAGATTATAGTACACACATGTCACCCTCAAGCTCAATCAACCTACGACCATCCAACATCTATTCTACTGTAGCTGAGGTACAAGGTCCACATGTAGAGTGCTGAGGTGATGGTGAGAAGTAGAATGGTGTGGCATATGGTAGATATGGATAATTGGAATGGACTCCCTAAAAAGATGGTTGCGGTAGTAAGGGTAGAAAGGAGTGTTATGTATGGTGTCTTGTAAAGGAAAGCGGGTGTCTTGGGAGTAGTACTAAGGACTCCTAGCTGGAGGAGTAGATAAAGGCAAGTTCGAGTGGGTTTAAGTGTCAGTCTTTAAAGAAGAGGTCCCCTCAGCACCTTTGGTCCTAACGGATGGGCCACTACTCAGCTTCTTACACCTATCAAAGATCTTTATGACACCAGATTTATAGTGGTTCGATCTATAACCAGACCTACATCCACTCCCCAGAGGCACCCTCTGAGTATTGCACTAATACCAATAGTGACTCTCCTTTTACACCCACAGCAAGGCGGAGAAGCCTTTACAACACACTCTTTTCACCACTCCCCGGTGCGGTAGAGAACCGTCCGTCCTTTTACATAATCCCCAGTGTTGGCAGAGAACCATCCTTCCTTTCACACTATCCCCAGTGTTGGCAGAGAACCGTCCATCCTTTCACACTCTCCTAGTGTGGGCATAGAACCCTTCCGTCCTTTCACACTCTCCTAGTGTGGGCATAGAACCCTTCAGATGTTCACACTCTCCAAGTGTAGGCAGAGAACCTTACAACTGTTCACACTCTCCAAGTGTAGGCAGAGAACCTTAATCCTGTTCACACTCTCCAAGTGTCGGCAGAGAACCAGATCTCCTTGACAGATCTTCTCACAAGAATCTAGAAGGAAGAAGGAAAAGAGTGAAGTAATCCCAATTCACAAGTAGAGACTCTTACCTTTAAAATCCAAGTGAAGCCTTCTTGCTCCAGTGGTAAGAATCCTCCCTTGAATGCTCTCTTCCACTCCCTCCTTGTCTATTCTCTCAATAGGCACGAAGATCAAATGAAAAAAAGATTGGGTGGCAGTCTAATTTAGACTATTTATACAAAAGACAAGAAAAACCACCCAAAAACTGCAAGTATTCAATTCTATACGCAGTGGATCGTCCCGTACGATCGTGGATCATCCTGGACGATTTTACTTAAATGATCTGAAACGACCCTATTTGAATATGTGTACGAAATGTCTTCGTACAGCTGATCGTCCTGTACGAACTAGGTTCATCCAGTACGAACGGTTACTACAAGGTCGGTTCTAGAAACTGTTGAAAACTGTTCTAAGTCGGTTAATCGTTTGGACGATATTTTATTCGTCTGGACGAAAATTTTACAGAGGACCGATCGTCCTGGACAATTCTTGACTTCGTCTGGACAAAAATTTTCCAGAGGACCAATCGCCATGGACGATAATCTAATTTCGTTTGGACGAAACTTTTCCAGAGACCCAATCGTCCTGGACGATTATTAATTTCGTCTGGACGAAAATTTTCCAGAGGACCAGTCGCCACGGACGATAATGTAAATTCGTCTGTACGAAAATTTTCCAGTGAACTAATCGTCCTGTACGATATTTTATTTCGTCCTGGACGAATAGGACTTAGAAAAAAAATTTCGTGCAAGTTCCTATTCGTTCCATATGCTCTATAGGAGATAACTGTCTGATCGTCCAGTACGAACATCCATCGTCCTGTACGATCAGTATAAATTTTATATGATCTCCTTGTTTGTGTGTATGTTTTTATTCACTCAAAATACAATCACTCCCTTTCAATTTGATTTCTAAAAAAAAGTGCAAGCTTCAAATTTTACAAAGTATCGCATGCTGAATTTAATTTGAAGTCTTCGTAGTCTGGAGTTAATTTTTCCTGAAATGTCAGTACACACAAGAGCAAATGCAATTCTTCTAAAAAATGTTAGGAGATAACTACACATTTGAACAATAATCTTTGGAATAATCAAAACTTCATAATTTACAAAAATGTAAAGCATGCAAATATGCAACTATCTTAACATGTTTTACCATCAAATAATTTTCCACCAAAAATTTGATGAAAATGATTATTTCCAATAGATTTTATGCATTTTCTAGTGGATTTTGCCCACCGGTAACATGCTACTTTCCTGTAGTGCAATATACCTAGATACTAGCAAAGCAGACTTGGATTACCTTGCTAATAATGATAATTAGGTCAAAGTTTGTATATAGCTTACCCCTCTTTACTTTTGTCATACTGTAAAATGGATATACTCTCACACCTATTTTTTGCTCTTGATCAGACCAAACATAATTAAAGAGAAACAAGTTATTTCTGTCACTCAAAAATTTGAACTATAAAACTTCCTGTAAGACCCCATAATACTCTAAGTCATCACTTTATGACTATCACTTCTTATACAAACTTTATATTTCTTGATATTTTGACCTTCACACAAAGATTTGGTTTATAATTTGTAACCATTGAACACAAAAATTTTCCATTTTTTCACTACTCTCATTGGTCCCCAAACTTGATCCAATAGTCTTTGGTCTTACACATCGATGGCTTTAGTTATGACCTGATTGGTTTAGTAAATATACCTATGTTATTATCAATTTTACTATGCTAATATAAAGAATTAAGTTGAAATGACAAGTTGAAGAATATCATATATTGTTGAACCAATTTAGGAATTCAATTTCAACAATCTTCTAAACTTCTACTAGTAATGATGTAGTCAAACCAATAATGAAAATCTTACAAATTTTGAGTTGTTATAGTTTATAAGTTATTAAATTTATGGAGTATTATTAAGTGTAAATTGAGTATTATTTATTATAATTAAAAGCAGTGAAAATGTACTATTTTAGTTGTGTTTTGTACCAAAAAATGTTTAAAAAATGATAAACATTACCATTGTTGATCAGCACCAAAATGCCAACTCATATCACACTGCAGTTAATACAACATTCACTTCGAGGGACCTTTTTCAGATGCTGCACCATCTTCTTTATATGCAAGCATTGCAACGATAACATAGTCAGCATCACTGCACTCAAAATTTGCTCCACAATAATGGAGCCTCAAGAAAATTCATGCTGAGTGCCATACCATTCAATGCTTCAGAACTGGATTCCTAATTCCAATGTTACAGTGCTAAATGTTTTTAGCACTATGATGGAGTAGTCGTAAAAAATGAAGAGTTATGCTGACTCAGCAAAAGGACATTGTTTCAATCCGTAATAGTGCCATATTATCCAACACTGTAGTGGAACCAACATTACAACACAATGGAACTAGTCAATTTTTCACCACATCAATGCAACCTTGTCAATCATTGTGGTGCCTAAACTGGTTTGATGTATAGCCTCGATGAAGGAATATTAGAATAATTAGGATTATTGAAATGGAATGTTGACATGCTTAGATATAAGATGTTTGAATATTCTAGATTCTATAGAGATAGCAAAACTATAGGAAGGCCATAAACCTTTTTTATCTCACCTCTAAAAGCTCGACAAAGATCTAGTGGTGCATATGCTTTGATCCACTTCTATAATTAAGAGTCTATTTGAAAAACTATGCTTTTCATCTTCATTAGTCTAGAATACTTTAATTTCATTATTATAAAAATCCTTTTGTAAGTTTTTATTTTCTTTTAGTGACAAAAACTCCAAACATCATTTTTATTTTTAGTAAGATAAGAAGTGCATTTGAACAAAGCAATACTAGTTACGCTGTAATTAAGCAAAACACTTCCTTGTGGGTTGAACACTCTAATCCTTTACTTTCTTATTTGACTTGAAATGTATACTTAAGTAATATAGTGGGCTTTTTCTAATTTTATATTAAAAAATCTAAGCATATTTCAGACTTAATTATTTCATCAATGTTGATTTAGTAAGGAGCCCATATTTTTAACCTTTAACCCTGAAATAGAAAGAACCCTTATTTGAAATTTTTAAATTCAAAAATATTTTAAAGATATCGAACCAAGGACAAGATCAAGACCATTATAAACCACTTAAGGAGTATGTTGTACATGTAGTTGAAGGAATCCATCAGATTATCAATAGACCTGCTATCCAGGTAAATAACTTTGAACTAAAACCTATTATAATTCATGTTATTCAAAATTTATAGCTTATATGAATATCCCAATTTACCCTTAAATAGTTTCCGAGAAATCTATGCAACATTTAAGTATAATAGTGTTAATGGTGATGGTATTAGACATAGATTATTCTCATTTTGTCTAAGAGATAAGATTAAGATGTGGTTGAACTTTTTGCCCATAGGCTCTATAACCACTTGTAATGAGTTGGAAACTAAATTCCTAGCTAAGTATTTTTAACCTTAAAAAATTTCTAAATTTAAAAATAATATCACATCTTTTATCCAGTTTGAGGGAGAATCAATTTATGAAAGTTGGGAGAGATTTAAGGGAATGCTTAGGAAATGTCCTCACCATGCCTTACCAATTGGTTGGTTATTTAGACCTTTTATAATGGATTAGTATGATCCTTTAGATCAATTATAGATATTGCAAGTGGAGGATCTTCAATGTCTAAGTCATTTGAGGAAGCATATGAGCTAACAGAAAAATGGCTATAATTAATTATTAGTGGTAAAAAAATAGGGTGAATCCTATAAGAGTAGCTATAGTTTATGAATCATATGCATTGCTAATTCTTACTGCTCAAGTTGATGCAATTTCGAAGAAGTTGCATACTATAAGAATTAGAGTTAGACCACAAAGGTATAATTATTACCCTAGCTCTGTTGGTGCTCCTAAACGTATAAGTTCCATAATAGTGAACATTGCTGCAGTACAACATCTCCTTTAGCTTCTAACCAAAATAATCATGTTCAGAATGGGAAGATACCATTCGAAGTTGTTGTTATGCAATTGGGAATTTAACTACAGGATCAATGTACAACTCTTAACAAAATAGAAGATCTTATAGGATATCTTGCTAGGTTGATAAATAATCTAAAATTAGAAGAAAATATAAAAATATACAACTTAGGAGTGGGAGAGATTTAGGAGAGCCATATAAGGAAAGAGCTCCACCTTAAAAGATAGTGGTGTGGAAGAAATTTTAGGGATTAAAATCACTATTGAACAAATTAAAAATCTTAAAGAAATAGAGAGACAAATTAGTAACGTTGTAAAGAGACCACCACTACCCTTTTCTTATAGTTTGATCAAACAAAATCTTGATAAACAATTCTCTAGGTTGTTAGAAGTGTTCAAGAAATTAACTATTAACATACCTATCTTTGAAGCCTTAGAGTAGATGCACAAATATGCTAAGTTCAAGAAAGATATTTTGAACAATAAAAGGAAGTTAGTTGACTTTGAGATTATAGCAATAACCAAAAAGTGTAATGCTATAATTTAAAAAAAAAATCCTAAAAAACTGAAATATCCTAGTAAATTCACCATTCCTTTAATAATCTATGATAAGTTCTGTTGTACAGCTTTGTGTGATGTAGGATCAAGCATCATTATTATGCCAATTTCTATCTTCAACAAAGTAGATAGAAGAGAGGATCAAGCCACTTATGTCACTCTTTAGCTAGCTAATAGATCTTTCACTTATCCTAAAGGGGTGATAGAAGATGTGTTGATTTAGGTTGATATGTTTATTTTAAAAATATCTTAACCCATTAAGAAATTTCATTAAATTCCATGTCTCCTTATCCATTCATTTTCATGAAACCAGTGAAGTGGAAAAATAATTTAGAGAGAAATATGAGGAGAGAGAAGAGAGAACATAAGTTTTGGAACTTAGGTTATAATTTGATTACAACCAAAGCTAAAGGAATTAAATTATGAGTGGGGTAGTTGGGTAGTATAGATTTTAATTTCTATATTAATTTTATTTCTTTGCATATGTGTGTAAGTTGAATTTGTGAATTAATAGATTAGGAAAGAGGATTTTATCAGTGGATAGATAGACCTTACCAGATAATATATATATAATAAATAGGGTGCAGTAACAGATCTGATAAAGTCTAACTATTTGATGCAACTAGCCAGTAAGTTTACACTGATTATGACTAATACTCATAGTAGATAGGTGGGATAGAAAAAGGTAGAAGTGGATAGGAAACTATGGATGTTCCATAAGTTGATTCCCTCATTGATCAAGGGATCTAAAAAGCCACAAGTAGTAGAGGAATGGTTGTGGAGGATATAAAAGATATTTGATAGTATGCAGACACCAGAGAATCAAAAAGTACCACTTAAAGTGTCCCTGTTTGAAGAAAAAGTAGAGAGATGGTGCATATGATAATAGTTAGCAATTTCAAGGAAAGATGAATGTAGAGATCACCTGGATAGAGTTTATTACAATCTTTAGAGATTGGTTTGTACCTACGTCAGCTCGACAATAGATGCATGAGGCTTTTATAAGATTAGAGCATGGGAATAGGACTTTGATATAGTATGAGATAGAGTTTACTTCATTGTTTAGGTTGGCAGCTCAACTAGCAGCACTAATGATGAAAAATGTTATAAGTTTCATAGAGGATTGAAGGATAAATTTAGGAATCCACTTATACTACTAAGGATTCAAGAGTTTTTAGATATGTTTGAGAGAGTGAGACTGGTGGAGAATGACTTGGTTATTTTATAAGCTAGATGAGATCGAGAGATGACATTACTAGGAGAGAGAGCAGTGAAAAGAGGGGTAGATTCTTAGACACAATGACAGGATCTATATTGAAGTCTAGTATTGGTAGTGTATAGGAATGTTTTAGATGTGGGAGGATACAAACAAAATAGTTTTAACTCATTAAAAGACATTACTTTAGATGTGGTCAGCATGGACATAGGTTGCTAAATTGCCCGCAAAGAAGATTGTGGGAAAGATTTGCGTCCAAGAAAAATCAATCTATAATGGCATATAATAGGAGGGTTGTTTGATTTCGAATTTCTAATCAAGGTTCTATGAGTATGACAGATTAAAAATAGATGTTGAAAATGAAAGAGGTCCTAAAAAGTCTGTTTCACTAGCACTACCATTCCTACGACCTAGAATTTACAATATGATCAAATAAATAATAATGAAGCACTCGGAGAATCCACTTATAAATTTTAATTCATATAATTATAATTATATTAAAATTTATTTTATTTATAATTATTGTATCGTATATTAAGTGATTAAATATAATTCTTGGTTTTGAGTTTTATTGATTTCTTTTAACAAATTTACACTATTTTATTTATTTGTTTGATTATTTTACATGTGGAAATGTCAAGGGCAAGATTTTTCTTTGGTGTGGAGATTATAATAGCCTATATTTTGACCCAAACTACTTTTACCCAATTAAAAAACAATTAGGAGTCACAATAAGTCACATTTAAAAATTTTCTTTGTCATATGATAGATATTATTCTGTTTTAGTTTTAATAATTTTTTTGTAATTTTGGTGCACTGGTGTAAATCATTAAGAAATTAACACCTTTCAGCACAAGTTATGATTTTAGGACCATTAGATGTCCATTTTGCAAGACAATTCACTTGTTTTTCTTATATAAATTGAACTATTTAATGAATATTATTTTGCAATTCTTGAAGCCACCGTAGGATTTATATAAGAATTTTATACTTAAAATTGAATAAATTATATAATTATATTTATATTAGTTATATTATTTTATTTCAACATATCATAACCGTTATGGGAATTCATTAAATTCCATTTCTCCTTTTCCATTTATTTTTAAGAATTTAGAGAAATGGAAAAGGAATTTTGAGAGAAATGTGAGGATCAAGAAAAGATAATTTAGGTTTTTAAGGTAGTAGAGTGGTTTTCGTCAGTTTGTCATGTTGGAAAAATTTATCTTCTCATTGTATGGAACCATTATGCTATTTTTTATTGTAAAGTTTGATGTATTTTTTTTATTAAATTTGTAATTTTGTTACAAAAAAGTGTATAATTTTGTATTGGTAAAACTTCACCACATAACTTTTAATATGTGATAAATATTGTCAATATGACCATTTTGATCAAAGCATATTGAATTTTCACATGTTAAATTGGAAGTTATGAATTTTTAAGTAAATGTATAGCAGAGAAATATGATAGATTTTACTGCATTCTGTGAATTATTTTATTTTATACATGATAATGACAAAAAATATAGCATTTGCATTTAAGGTAGGCTAGATGGAAAGATGTTTGTTAACTTGAAAGGTGAAGACTAATACTAAATAGTTTGCAGTAAGGACTAATTAAGACTATTACCAAACTGGGTGATATTTGGGGTTGGTTGATATTAATTAGTTGATAGTTGGGCCAAGATTAAGATTGATACCCAACAATACAATAATTAGGGTGGAAGGATAAAAATATCAAATTAAAGAAGTTGAATTTATGATTTTATTTACATGGTAGTACATTGAATTGGTTGATAGTATAATTAAAATCATACTTGCATTAATATTGATTGATACAACATAGCATAACATACTAAAATTATTTTTTGGGTGATAGTACACTTTACCATCGATTTTAAAATTTGATAGATCTCTTTAGGCTTCAATGATCATATTAGTTTTATTATTAATTTTAGAAATTTTTTATGTATATTAAATTATGATTAATATTGACTAAAAATGAAACTTGCATATTATTTTTTTTCCTTGCATTGAAAGGAGTGATAGAGTTTTTGTTACTTGTTGGGCTCTCAAGCTCATTATATGTGGATTTTAATTATTTCAGGTCAGGGAAGGGGTCAGGATCACTAACAGTAATAATAATAAAGATTTCCAGGTTCTTCTTTAGAATTGTTATAAATTTCCTTTTATTCTTTTGTAGCCAAGAGCTTGGAATATATTTGTGATTGTAGTGATCTTTTATCTAGTGTAAATAACATTTTAGTGAATGAGTAGTGAAAATATTTTGAGGTATATGATTGTTAGTTATTTTTTACTGATAATATAGATTTATTTTTTTGATGATTTATAGAAGTTATGGTTGATTAATTAAAATAGATAATTCTTTGAAATTTGATTCTTAGGTATGACAACTTCTCTAAAATTTTATATCCTACATGTTATTTATTAGAGTAGGATGATCCTTTAATATTTTATATTGTATGTCTTGAAGCTTTCAATACTTTGAAATAACATCTAATTATTATAATAATTATTATTACTCCTACTTGGTTCTTACCTTTTATAGTTATATGTGATGCAAGCAATTTTTTTACTAGTTCTATTCTTTGTCAAAAGCAAGATTGAAATTTCCATGTCATATTTTATACTAGTTGAATTTTAAATTCTACATAGAATAATTCTACTACCACTAAAAAATAATTGTTAGCAATTCATTTTTCTTTTGACAAATTTAGATCTTTTTTTATTAACACCAAAGTAATTATCTATACTCATCACTCTTCAATCAAATATCTTAAGACAAAGAAATATGCAAAACTTAGATTAGTGAGGTGAATTCTTTAATTAAAAGAATTACATATATAAATTTTGGATAGAAAAGGAACTTAAAATCAAATTATTGATCATCTTCTTAGACTTTTAAATAAAGAACAAGCATCTAAGGAGCTTTAAATTAATGAATTTTTTTCCCGAAGAATAAATATTTTTTTTTGCTGATGATATTCTTCTTGTTGATAAGACTAGAGAGGGAGTTAAAGGTAAACTTGAATTATGGAGGTCAACCATAGAATCTAAAATTTTTTCACTTGAGTAGATCTAAAATGGAATATATAGAGTGTAATTTTAGTTATAATAAACCTAGTGAGAGGATTATGAATTTGGGCGAACAAGTCAGTAATAAGAGTTACAGGTTTTAGATATCTTGATATATTGTTCAGAGTGATGGTGAAATAGATAGGGATATTATCAACATAATTCAAGTTGGATGGTTGAAGTGGAGGAATGTATTGGGCTTGTTGTGTGATAGAAAAGTACCCCTCAAACTTAAGGGAAAATTCTATAAGATGGTGGGGAGGCCTATAATACTTTATGATGCCAAATGTTGGCCATTAAAAGAGAAGCATAATACTAAGTTATGTGTGCCAAAGATGTGGATGCTCAGATGGATGAGTGGCTTTACCCTTAGAGATAGGATATGAAATGAGCATATACTTGAAATGGTTCAGTAGCTCCAGTAGAAGATAAGATTAGACAGAGTTGCCTTAGATGGTTTGGTCACATAGAACGGTGGCCTTTCGATGAGCCAGTTAGGAGAGTAGAGGTATTATATTTGACTTATGTTAAGAAAGGTAGAGGAAAACCTAAAAAGACTTGGTTATAAAATATTAGGAACTACCTTTCTTCATTAGAATTAAATGAGAATTTGATTTTTAATAGGACACAATGGAGAAAAAGGATTCAAGTAGCCGATCCCACGTAGTGGGATAAAGGCTTGATGTTATTATTGTTGTTGTTGTTAAACTTTTTTTTTTTTTTTTTTGCATTTGAATAGAATTCCATGGTATGCTGATGTTATCAATTTTATTATCACTGGTACATTTCCATTAAATTTATCTTCAAATTAGAAAATAAAATTCTAGCATGATGACAAATCTTATTTTTGGGATAAACCATATTTATTTTAAGTCTTGCAGACCAAATTATTGGGAGATTCACAAGAAAGAAGTAGAACCAATAATTAGGAAATGTCATGGTTCTTATTACAGAGGGTATTTTGGAGGATTTGGAACTGCTTCTAAGATTTTCAATCAAGATTTTACTAGACTACTCTATTTTAGGATGTTAATGATTATGTTAGAAAATATGATAAATGTTAAATAGTAGGAAACATTTCTAAGAGAAATGAAATGCCCTTAAAATATGTTTTAGAGATTGAGATATTTGATGTTTGTGATTTAGATTTCATGGGACCATTTTTATAATCCCATGGGTGTCAGTATATACTTGTTGTTGTTGACTATATATCTAAATGGATTAAAGGAGTGACAAATCATAGAACAAATGCTCTTGTTATGCGTAAAATTTCAAGGAAAAATATTTTCTTAATAGATTTAGGATGCCTAGAGTTTTAATCTGTGATGGGGGCACTCATTTTTATAATTAAAGTGTAAAGATAACATTAAGAAAATAAAATATTCATCATAGGGTTATAAGAGCTTATCATCCTAAATTTAATGGTCAAGATGGAATAAGTAATAAGGAGATAAAAAGATTAAAAAAAAAAACTATCAATTCTAATATAAAGATTGGATTATTAAGTTACATGATGTATTATTGGCCTATAGAATTGATTTTGAGACTCTTAATCGTATGTCTAGGATAGTCTTTGAAACCTTCCTATAGAATTAGAGCATACAACATTTTAAATAATAAAGAAATTGAATTGAAATAATAAGGGAATAAAAGAAAAAAGATTAATACAATTTAATTTATTGAAAAAGATTATAGATGAAGCTTAAAAAATGTCAAGCATTATAAAGATAAAATAAAAAAATGGTATATTCTTAAGCTTCTAAAGAAAGAATTTACCCATAGACATGTTGTTTTACTTTTTAATTTTAGACTAAAGTTATTTATAAGAATTTACCTATAGACTTGATTGCTCATCTTTGCTTCCATTGGGGCTTTATGGGGCATGATATAGGTCATTATTCCAATGCTACTTTTTCCTACAAGGCCCCCTTGTCAGCTTCAAAGAAGAACTACTTAATTGCAAGAAAAGCTTTCTAGTATGTGCAATAACAGTAACACCCCCTCTTCTAGTGACTCGCTTGTCACTACTAGTTGCCCTCCTATGGAGATTAATAACCCAATTTTATCTTCCATGATCCAACTGTCACTACTTCCTTCCCAAATGCATAGTGCGAAGGAAGATGAAAATCCAAAATGATATGGGCCTTGGAGACTTGTTACTTCAAGGAAATCTAGTAGAGAAAAGAAGAAGAATTCCATTATTGGAATTAGAGGGAAGAAGGCTACTCCCCCTTCCTTGCAAGTCACAAGTGGGGAAGTTAGTGATTAGACAAAATAAGTTGTTGAATCTAGGGATGTGATCTCTCCAACATACCTTTCAAGTTTTCCACTGAAGCTTTGCTTTTTCGTCCTAGAAGAACTAGCCCTTGGAATGATAGAGTCTCTAAGACTCATTTTGCTAAGGAACTTCAACGTTTGGGGCCAATTACTGATCTTCTGATGAAGCAGAAGGAGGGTTGCTGAGTCGACTCCCGTTAAGGTGATCATTTGGAGTGGTCTTTAGCCATATTGGTTGGTTTGGTGATCTTATTTCTTTTTTGAAGTGTATGCATGAGAGGGAAGTGTTAGCTTGTTATATGCTTCTCTCTACTTAGTTTTGTTTTGTTGAGGGAGGTTCTTTTTGTTGATTCTCTCTCTACTTAGTTTTGTTTTGTTGAGGGAGGTTCTTTTTGTTGATTCTCCCTAGATTGTACTCATTGTATACTTTTTGACTTTATCTTAATAAATTTCCTTTTAGAAAAAAAAAAAGAAAACTAAAATTCAGGTGGTCAAGATCGTTCAATATTATGAAAGTGTTTCCATATGGAGTTATTGAAATTCAGGATTAGAATAGTTTGCATGTTTTTAAAGTTAATGACAAAAAATTGAAGCCTTATTTAGGTGGAGATATAGAACATTTGAAAAAGATCATTGCATTAGTTCATCCTCAGAGAAAATAATTGGTATTTTCCATTATTTAGTTCTTTTCTTAAGTTTAGTGTTATTTTTCTTTTGTGATTTTCATTTACAATTATTTTAAGCTAGTTTTTAGTGTGTTCTATTATTTACATCTAATTAATTTTATTATGCTTAAATTGATGTACATTATACTTCATAGATATTTACACTTTAATTATTTACTTTACCAAAATAAAAATTAATAAATAAAATACAAAAAATTAGGATAATAATAAATCTCTAAATGATAGTTTGAATGAGCACTACATAATATTCTTAATTTGAAATCATAAAAATTAACTAACCTAGATCACTTGAGATATTAACTTGATTTTGAATTTAGAAACTATACATTAACTCATTGACTATTGAATTAAAAATGAATAATTAAATTTATGGAATAGATGTGTGTAGTTTAAATTTTGAAAATTTATAAGAAAACTTGAAAATGGAATTAGTACTCTTATTGAATCTTTACATAAACTCAATTAGGATTGCAAAAGGATGAAACCAAAATTGATATTCAAAACATTAATTAAGTTTTCCACAAATAGTAATAAAAGAAAATGTTGAAAAACTCAAGAAATTACTACAAAAAGAAAAAGTTGAGTACATCAAAAATTGGTATAGTTGTAGCTTAAATTCAAATGCATATTGATACTTAAATAAAAAAGGAAAAAACCAGTAAACTAGTAAATATGGCAGTGCACTAATAATTTTACTATTTTAACTATGTGCACTTCTAATCCCTAGGTTATATTATTCATATCTATAATAATAAAAAACTTATTTACAAAAATAGAATATATATTCAAAATAAGCAATTTATAACTTTATTCATTTTAAATTACTTCTATACTATGGTGTATTATTCCATATTTTAGTAATTTTAAATTATTAATTTTTTCTTTGGCTATTAAGTGATCAATGAGTGAAAGTTGCTATTACATGAGGCAAGGAAAACTTTATGCTTGGAAAATTTGTTAAGTTTAAATTGAGTATTATTTATTATATTTAAGTTTTAAAAAAAGTTACTATTTTAGTTATATTGTTTTAAGAAAATATCCAAAAACATGAAAAAAAAAAAATAGAATCGTTGATCAGCACTGTGATGCCAATTCATATCACACCGCAGAGCCAACATCATCCTCATCAAGGTGCATATTTTAGGCATTTCAGTACCATCTTCTCTATTTTCGAGCACCTTATTGGCACCATAATCTTTGTTATAGCATTAAATAGTGCCACTTCACCCAAAATTAGTATGATAGTATTGGCACCTTAGAAAAATTGATGCTGGAGAACCAAACCTTTCAATGCCTCAGCACCATATTCCCAATTCCACTATAGTAGTGCTCAAATTTTGGAGCACCACAGCAAAGTATTTGCTGAAGACTAGGATCCTCGCTGACTCAGTTAAAAGATGCATGTTTTTTATCAGTATTTGTGCCATCTCATCCAGTGTCGCAGCGGAGCCAACATTACATTGTCAAGTTTATTTTTCACCACTAAAACCACCTTGTAGAGTGTCGTGATGCCTGAACCTATCTCTATATGTCAAATATATATATATATATATATATATATATATATATATATATATATATATATATATATATATATATATATATATATATATATATATATATATATATATATATGAGTTGAGGATAATTTTTTTTTTTCATGTCTAGTTACTTCTCTAATTTTGGATTGATGATACAAAAATCTTTGTAAGTACTAATGTAGACTCTTATTCCTTGAACAATAAATGATTCTTTCAATGTCTCCCATTCTTCTTTTAGTACATACAATGGCTACGTGTTTAATTAAAATATATTATGATGTAAAGCAAAAATAATGGAATAATAAAAGAATTAAAAATATTGAAATGAAATGTTAACATGCCTAGACATTGAAAGTTTGAATATTCTAGGTTCTATGGAGATAGTAAGATTGTAGAAAGGCCATAATTATTTATTTTCACCTTTATAAGCTTGACAGAGATCTAATGATGTATATGTTTTGATCCACCTCTATAATTGCGAGACTCATTAGGAAAACTATATTATTTACATTCATCATTCAAAATCACTTTATTTTTATAAATATCAAAATCTTTTTTCAAATATTTATTTATTTATTTTGTGACAAAAACTCCCAACATCATTTTTGTAAAGTTGGATAAGTGGTGGATATGAAGTAAGCAATAATACCTACATTATATAGAATACTTCCTTGTTGGTTTGATGCTCTACTCTTTTACTTTATTACTTGATTCAGCAAGCATAATTGCATAATTTATTTGTCTTTTACTAATTTTATATAAAGAAAAATATAAGCATAGTTTAAACTCAATAAGTTACATATTAGCTACCATAATCCCACATAAATATTAACTCATATGTACTTGAGAAATGATGCAACATCATCACAATTAAGCATGCCAAATAATGTGGTATCTCTTATCTCCGTATAAATTGAATAATGGAAGGTGCTAGCATATACTAGCTCACCACATCCATTGAATAAAGTTATAGTTGAAGATATACATGAATTTGAATTATCCAAATTTTAAGGTACAGTACTCCTTATTGATTATAACTCTGAGTCAAAGTAGCAAGACCTAAATTAGGTTATTTCATACATTATGTATGCTTCACAAATTGATCTTTCAAGACATGCTCTGTCTTTAATAGTCCTGTTAAGTCTACTTTCTTGTAACATATATGATTATTATAACATCTTAATATGCATTGACCAGATATGTTATATAGGAAAGAATACTATCTCTAAAAAAGATACATCCACCGATACTGAATAGGACAACTAACTCTGTTGAAACTTTGTTAATTATGAATTAGATTGTTAGACCTAAGCTTATGTCCCAACGGCTAACCAAGAGGGGGGGGGGGGTGAATTGGTAATTTAAAATTTTCCTCTTTATTTTTATACCGAAAAAAAAAATTATAGTAAAAAATTTGAAAAAAAAATTTCAACCACAGATCAACATAAGTAGTAAAGTAAAAAGCAGCGAAAAATAAAAGGCACAAGATTTATAGTGGTTCGGTCAAACACGACTTACTTCCACTCCCTGAAGTCTCCCACTTCAGGTATTACACTATTACATCTTAGTGTCTCTCCTTTTGCCCACACAGCAAGGAGGAGAAGCCTTTACAAAAACTCTCTTCCACCACTACCCGGTGCGGCAGAGAATCATCATCATTTTACACCCTTCAAGTGTAAGCAGAGAACCTTCCGTTGTTCACACTGTCCAAGTGTAGGCAGAGAACCTTTGTCCTTTCACACTTCTCTAAGTGTAGGCAAAGAACCCTCCCGCTGTTCACACTCCTCGAGTATCGACAGATAATGGAATCTCCTTGAAAAGATCTTCTCACGAGAAATCTAAAAGGACAAGAGAAAAGAGTGAAGTAATCACAATTCACAAATGAATATCCTTACCTTTGAGTACAAGTGAACCCTTCACGCTCCAGTAGTAAGAATTCTCCTTCAAACACTCTCTCCTTCGATCTCCCTTCAGTTTGCATGAAGACTAGTAGACAAAAAGATTACAAAACAGTTTTAAGTGGACCTTTTATAAGAAAAATAGGAAAAATTATCCAAAAATTGCAATATTTCAAATTTGTACATACTCGATCATCTCGTACTATCTAATTTTGTACGTACGAACAGTGTAAAAACTGTTTCTTAGAAAGTCAATGTGCATTGGTACGAAATGTCTTTGTACTCGATCATCGTCCCGTACGAACATAGTTCATCAGGTACAAATAGTTATTTCTAAGCTTCGTTGGAACAAAACTGCATGACGATCCATATATTTTAAGGAACATAGGACATCGTCCTGGGATGAATGTACAAAATCATCTGGATGATTAGTTCAAAGCATGAGTCCAGAGAGCATCATCCTGGGACGAATGGACAAGATCGTCTGGATGATTAGTTCAAAGCATGAGTCCAGAGAACATCGTCCATGGACGAATGGTCAATATTGTCTAGACGATTGGTTCAAAGCATGAGTCTAAAGAACATCATCTAGGGATGAATGGAAAAGATCGTCTGGACGATTATTTTAAAGCATGAGCCTAGAGAATATCGTCCTGGGATGAATAGAGTAAAATTGTTTGGATGATTATGACTTAGCAAAACTTTTCGCCCATTTTGTTCGTTCCATTGCTCTTTGGAGAGTATAACTGACCTGATCGTCCTGTACGAACATATTTCATCCTGTACGTTCAATATTTTAAAATTTTTTATTTTTGAAGTTCTCCCCCAGTGTGTGTGTGCTAAGTTACTCAATTACAATCATACTCTCTCTGACTTAAAATTAATAAAATACAGACTCCAAGTTACAAAACATTATAATCAGATCTTGAATTGAAATCTTCAACAATCTGGAGTATGATTTACCTGAAATGTTAATACACACAAGAACCAAAAACAGTTTTTCTAAAATGTGTTAGGAGAAATTAGTAATCAATACAATAATATTTGGAATCATCAAAATAACAAGTTGCAAGAATATAAAACATGCAAAAGCTAAGTAGTAAATTTCTCAACAATCTTCCCCTTTTTGATGATGGAAAAATAATTATTGTTTGTATAAATTTGAAAGTTCTAAGTATCTCCTAAACTCCTCCTGAATTAATAAGCATGTGAGAATAAGGGGCATTTGAACATTAAAAAAAAAATATTTTGTTTTAAAATTTTTGAACACACAGTCACTTGACTACAAAGCACAAAGCACTTGAACACCAAGCAGAATAAACACCAAAAAGTCTCAGAGACGACAATTAAAAAAAGACATAGAGAAGACAGATACGAACAAATAAAACAAATGCAACGATAGTTACGAACAATATTTCTCCCCCTTTTTTACAACAACAAAAAGAGAAGAAGAAAAAGAACAAATATAGAAATGTAAGAAGTCATATGAAGAGCCTTTGATAATTGATCCTATAAAGAGGTTGAGTTACATTTGCAAATAAAATTAAATATCATTAGAGAAATAGAAAAATTCATATGTTTAAGTAGAGATATAACATAGATAAGAAAAAATATATATATCAAAAACATATATTAATTTAGACAACGAGATAAGAAAAATCATTGCAAAGAAGATGAATGTAAAATTTATATATTTCAAAATTCAATACAAAATAAAATTGCACAAAAGATTAATTTGAATTTAAAGATTAAAATATTAAGATCATATACTTGTGGCGCTTTGCGCATCTTTAAAATTTTTGTCGCATATTTTGTGCATCTTTTATTGCACATTCTTTTAATTTTTGTATATTTGTACATTTTCAATTATTTTTCTTTGATCTTTCCAAAGTTGATAATCTAAAATTTCAAATTTCTCTAAGTACCACGATATTTATATTGAAAAGAGAAATAGAAATAAGAGAACATAAAAATTGTAATAATAATATTAAAATTATGTTAGTGTAACAAGAGACATGAGATTGACATTCTTAACTAGATCAAGTTATAATCACAACTTAGTTTTTTTTTTGAAAAATTATATTTTCTAATGAATTCAATTTTGTATTACAATTCAAAATATAGCACTGGTAAGATTAAATATTTTAAGGATGATCATATAGGCTAACACACATTTCTGAAAGAAAAAAGAAATCTAAAAGCAAGACAAGATAACTTTTATTGATATCATGGGTAAAAGATAGTACAATGAGCATGGATGATATCAATTAAAAGATATTCATGACACATAAAACATAACAACTAACAATCACAAAACATTATATCACATTACATAAAATATAAAAATATAAAAACCTACAATCACATCATATTACATCACAGGTAGAGAGAAGCATGAGAGAAGTACAATCATCACTCTGAAGGACCCTAATCTGGAGGAGGAGGTTGGTTGAAAATATTATAATAGCTATTCATCATAGCTAATTTTGTGTTGACCGACTCAATTTAACCTGTAACCCAACCATATCCTACTGATATTAAAGGTCCTGTTATTGAAGATGAGTTTCAATCTGATCAAAACATTAATCAAAATGACTCTCAAGATGGTCAAATCACTGGACCATATCCTGAAAGCTTTGTGTACCAGCAGGTGCAGGTGGAGGTCCTCTTCTTTCCTCCTCTGCGTCACTACTAATTAAATGATTATCTTTATTAAAGATGGCTCAAAATGATCCATCATTGTAGTAAACAAGCTCCTCTAGATTTTGAACAGGATGAATTAGTTCATACTTCTTTTCCAAATGTAAGTCACAAGATGTCCTAATACAATATTTTTCTTTCTCTTGTGGCAAACATGGCCAATTTCAAAAATTTCATACATGTAGTCAATGATAAGTTGGGCTTTATCTATTGGTTAGCTATTCATAATCAGATAAGTCACTGCAGAAAGAAGATGTGTGATATTTACTCGATCACCAACTTTAGGAATAATGGAGGTGCGAAGAACATGCTGGATGATATGGGCATTGCGGTTAAGAGTGACTACCTTAGGCAAATGACCTACTCCTCTAGTTCCTCTAATGACTTGATTTATTACTGTCCAGTCAAAGTTGATGGAAGAGGTCAAAGTGTGGGCTCTAATCTCTTGAGTCCTTAATTTCAAAAATATCCCTAAATCTTCTTTTGTAATCTCTGCTTTCTTCTTAAAAACATAAGACCTAAGCACACTTTGGTCAGAGTTAAAAACATGTTTGCAAGGAAGTAGTGGAAAGTTTTCTTATTGTAGAAGTGGATCAGAGTTAGAATAAGACCAAATTGGGTAGAAGCAAAAAGGTCCATTACCTTGAAAGTGAGTTGTTCTTGTAGGACTCTAGAGGGGGTGATTTTTGCGAATGCAAACCTAGGAAAAGACTCCTCATTTTCTTTGTAAAGAAAGTTTTCTCCTAAGTTTCTAGAGTGGGGCCCCTTAGCAAGTACATTTTGCCTGTCACTTTTGCTTGAACTAGCCATGGAGATGATCAAAAAGATTTAGTAGAATGAAAGAGTTTTTGAAGTGATGAAATTTGAGTTCAAAACCTTTCAATTTAAAGAGAAAACAAACTTTCTTACGAACAAAAATATTTTTTTCCCATACGATTTTTGGTTCATACGTACGAAACTTATTTTGTATGGATGAATGAATGGGTCCAAAAAAGAAACAAATTTTTGTAAACATGCAAGTTATGAGGTGTCCTTTCATACATACTTTTGACCATACGATCGTACAGAAGAACAGGTGTTTGTCCAGGACGATCAGTTATTTAACATCATTTTTATGATGGTTTGAAACGTCCGCCACATTGATATGCCAAGTGTTTGTATATACGAACTAAACGTTCGTACGTACAATAAGAAATAAAGAAATTGATCTTATCTGTATAATCATCTACATGCATACATACGATTGCATACACATCGTCCAGACGATCGATGGATCGTACAGACGAATGGTAATATAAAAACTAAAAATTGCATGTAGAAATGTTTAAAATCAACAGTTAATATGATACAGGTTTGTTCCGTATAAAATTAATTTTGTACAGATGATTGTCACACAATTTTTCATGCCATGCTAAAAAATATATGACCAAAAATAGAACACATAAGAAAAATCACAAAAATAAAAAAAAACATACTAACAAGGATACATATCAATGTCGCTAATACTTTCATTTAAGCATTCAAATCAATAACACCCAGCCTTGTTCTTAATGTACTGAATGTAGCAAAGGCTAGTGGTTTTGTAAAAATGTCTGCAAGTTGATTTTCAGTTGAAACATGAATGAGTTCAATTTCTCCTTTGGATACATGATCCCTTATAAAATGATGTCTGATATCTATATATTTGGTTCTTGAATGTTTAATAGGATTTTTAGATATGTAAATAGCACTAGTGTTGTCACAATAAAAAGGAATAGTTCCTATTGTTAATCCTAACTCAATCAATTATTATTTTAACCAAAGTACTTGTGTCACACAACTTCCTAAGGCAATGTATTCAGCTTCAGCAATAGATAGGGCTATGTAATTTTGTTTTCTACTGTACCAAGAGACTAAAAAATTTCCAATAAATTGACATGTTCTAAAAGTGTCTTTCTATCAACCCTACAATCTGCAAAGTTCAAATCTAAATATCCAATTATTTCAAATGAAAAGCTAAACTTAGGTTACCAAATTCTTAAGTTCTAAGTTCCCAATAAATACCTTAAAATCCTTTTCACTACTGTCAAATGTGATTCTTTTGGATTTGACTAAAATCTAGCACATAAAAAAATACTAAACATTATATTGGGTCGGCTAGCTATCAAGTAAAGATCTAATTATCCCTCTAAATTTCTTTTGTTCAATAGATTTTCTCTAAGGGTCCTTATCCAACTGAACTGAGAAAACTCATAGGTGTACTAACAGGTTTAGCATTGTCTATTTCATACTTTTTGAGGATGTCCTTAACATACTTCGACTGACTAAGAAATGTACCTTCCTCAATTTGCTTAATGATAAAGCCTAGAAAGTAGTTCAGATCTCTTATTATACTCATCTCAAATTCATTACTCATTATTTTAGAAAAATCATCACAAATATTTTTATTTGTAGATCCAAAGATGATATCATCAACCTTATATTATACAATAACTACATCCTCTCCCAATTTCTTAAAAAAGAGAGTTATGTCCACACTTTCTTTTCCAAAAGATCTCTCAAGAAGGAAGGTGCTTAACCTCTCATACCAAGCCCTAGGTGCCTGTTTCAATCCGTATAATGCCTTTTTCAATTTGTAAACATGATTTGGGAGTTTAGAATTTGGAGTTTAGAATTTTCAAATCCTGGAAGTTGTTCTACAAAAACATCCTCTTGAATTACCCCATTTAAAAAGGTACTTTTAACATCCATTTGATACAATTTAAATCCTCTAAAATAGGCAAAGGCTAACAAAAACCTAATTGCTTCAACTCTAGCTACATGGATAAAAGTTTATTCAAATTCAATTCCTTCAATCTGATTATACCCCTTAGCAACCAATATAACCTTATTTTTAATAACTACTCCTGAGTCATTCATTTTATTCTTGAATACACACTTAGTTCTAACTATACTTTGATCCTTTGGCCTTGCAGTTAATTCCCACACTTCATTTCTCATAAATTGATTTACTTTTCTTGCATAGTCAATATCCAAAATTCATCCAAAAGTGCTTGATCAATATGTGTGGATTCTATCATTGAAATAAAGGCTTAATAATTGACTTCTTTGTTTAGTCCATGCCTAGTCCTAACACCCTCACTAGGTTCACCTATAATTAATTCCTTTGGGTGGTTTTTAGAAAATCTCAAATTTCTAGGCATCTGGTTTTTGTCTTCAAATTTTCTTCCAAATTTATTTTCTCAATCTTTTGGGAGTTAATTTCTATCTCATCCTCTTCAACTATTATCTCTTTCTAAATTCCATATTCATTAAATACAACATGTGTGGTCTCCTCAATTACCAAAGTTCTTTTATTGAATACTCTATAAGATTTTCCAATATTTGAGTATCCTATCAAAATTCCTTCATCTGATTTTGGATCAAATTTTTCTAAGGTAGATTTTCCATTATTATGTATGAACACCTTAAATCCAAAGACATGTAAATGTGGCAAATTAGGTGTTATTCCCTTTAGTAACTCATAGGGTATTTTATTTAAGTTTGATCTAACAGTCACCCTATTTAGAACATAACATGCTGTGCTAACCACCTTAGCCCAAAAATATTTATGAAGTGAATATTCTGCCAACATGGCTCTGGCAGCTTTTATTGATGTTCTAATTTTCCTTTTGACTGCCCCATTCTGCCGGGGGGTTCTAGGTGCAGAAAAATTGTGATCAATTCCTTTTTCCTTACAAAAATCTTCAAATGTTTCATTCTCAAATTCTCCTACATGATCACTTTGAATTATTAAAAATTCACGTCATAGTTTCCTTTGAATCCACGTTGAAAAATCTCTAAATTCCTCAAACAATTCACTCTTATGATATAGAAATCTAACCCATGTAAATCTAGAGTAATAATCCACAATCACAAATCCATATACCTTACCTCCAAGACTCACAGTTCCAACTGGTCCTAAAAGATCCATATGTAAAATCTCCAATGTTTTACTAGTTCTAAGATCCTTATTGGATTGAAAAGATGTCTTCACCTATTTTCCTAATTGACAAGCATCACAAAGGTGGTCCTTAGTAAAGTCCAGTTTTGATATACCTCTCACTAAGTTTTTCTAGGCAATCCTCCTAAGGTTTTTCATGCTAGTGACAAATTCTCCAATGCCAAATCCATAACTCGTTAGAAATAGGTTTTAAATAAAAAGAAGTATGAGTATTCATGTAATTCAAATCTAGTATATACACATTGTTTACCCGTATACCATTCAGAACATCATTACCAATTAGGCTTAATATGCAGTTTGTAGGAAAAAATTTTACACAATTACCTTTATCACATAGCTGACTAATACTTAGAAGATTATGCGTTAAGCTTCTACCAACAAAATATTCTATATAAAAAAGTTTTTAAGATTTCCAATCATACCTAACCCTACAACCTTTCTTGTGGTGTTATCTCCAAGTGCAATCCTGCCTCCACTCCTGGCTTCTAGCGATATGAATTGTGCAGTATCTCCAGTTATATTCTTTGAGCAACTACTGTGCATTTACCATTTGCTCTCATGAGGCCTTGTGTGAGAGTGATCCTGTAAAATCATCAAACGTTAGACCTGGGAACCCAAACAAGTTTGGGGTCACCTTTTTGCAAATTATAAACATATGCATGTATGATATGTCTAGGTTTGTGCATCTTAGGTTTCCACACCAAATGGGTTTTTCTTCTTCAATGTACAGGTGTGTGCTATATATCCAATCAATCCATAATTATAACATTTGACTCTAGGAAATGGATTTCTTGGTCTTTTATTATTCTTCTATCTATTTATAGATTGCATAAACTTAGAATACAAAATAGGATTGGTGAAATCTTCAAGTATTTGTGGTATCCTATTATCCTCGAGAGCTTCTATCTTTAGTTTATAAAATGAATTCATGTCTTTCAATATTCGATTTGTATAATTTATTTGATACATCTTTCTCTCAAATTCATCCTTGTTTTTTTCATTTCTCTTTGAAGTTTTGCATAAGATGATTTTAAATTTTCATGGTTCTTATTCAAATCGTCAAACTCATCAAGCAATTTCATATGATTGTTATCAATTAATGCACGATATTTCCTAAGGATATCTTGTTCTCTTTATAGTTCATGAAATTCTAAGTTCAAACTAGTATGCATTTTCCTTAACTTCTTATATGTATCTTGTATGCGTTCAGACACTTCAAAAAGTTCATTATAACATAAGTCACATATCTCATCTTAAACAGAAAGATCAAGATTATCACCCATTAAGCACAGATTGTTGACTTCCTCTTCCTTTCAGTCTAACGAGTCGAAAGCTGAGTCCGCCCAGAAAGCTCTTTGGAATTTCTTCTTACCCTTTTTCACCATTGGTTTCTCCTCTACCTTCTCCTTGCTAGGAGTGGCTTTGAGTTTTGGACAGTCTGATTTAATATGTTCAGGTTTTCTGCACTCATAGCATATAACATCATTTGAAACCTTGACATTCCTATTAAATTTACCTCAATTCCATTGCTGACGTCTCTTTTGCTTCCTCTTCAGAAAGCTTCTAAATTGTCTAGACATCAGTGCGATGTTGTCTTCATCCTCAGGTTGTGAGAGATCATTCTCTGACTCCTCTACTTTTAGTTCTATATTCTTCTCCCTTCGTGGTTCACCTGCATCAATCTTTCTTTGACTCACCCCTTGCTCGTAAGTAATTAGTGATCTAAGAAGATTGTCAATAGAGTAAATATTTAAATATTTAGACTCTATAATCTTGCTCGTAATTATTTTAGCATCATAAGCAGTAGGTAAAAAACAAAGTATTTTATTATCCATTTATGCATTCATTATTTCCCTTCCCAATGCATATAAAGAGGTGACTATTTGTGTGAATCTTATGTACATGTTAGAAATAGATTCATTGGGTTTCATGCAAAATAGTTCATAGTCATGCAACAAGATATTAAGTCTGGATTGTTTAACTTCATTAGTCCCCTCATAAGTTATATAAAGTCTATACCATATGTGCTTTCCACTCTTGCAAGTGGAAACTCGCATGTAATCTTCAGATTTAAGAGCACAAAAGAAACTATTCAAGCATTTAGCATTAAGTTGTGCTAAGTCACATTCTTCTACTGTCCAGTCCATAAAGGGTGTTTCAACTCTAACTTTGTCAACTAATCTAGTTGGTTTTGCATAAACTTCCTGAACTAAGATCCACATTCGGTAATTAAGTGACTGTAAAAACGAAGACATGCATGTTTTCCAAAAATCAAATGGAATATTATCAAACAAAGGAGGTCTAGTTATAGAGTAACCTTAAGGTGTGTTTCAGTTTCCAAATGTAGCCATGGTCGTTAATCAAAAAGTAGTCTAAACTAATGATTTTGAAATAAAGCTATGATACCACTTATTGAAACTTTATTAATTATGAATTAGGTTATTAGACCTAAGCTTATGTCCCAACGGCTAACAAAGATGTCGGGGGGGGGGGGGGGGTAAATTGGTAATTTAAAAATTTCCCCTTTATCTTTAAACCGATAAAAAATTTATAGTTAAATTTTGAAAAGTATTTTTCAATCACAGACCAACAAAAACAATAAAGTAAAAAAGCAGTGAAAATAAAAGATATAAGATTTATAGTAGTTCGGTCAAACACGACCTATATCCACTCCTTGAAGTCTCCCACTTCAGGTATTGCACTATTACCACTTAGTGTCTCTCCTTTTGCCCCCACAGCAAGGTGGAAAAGCCTTTACAAAAACTCTCTTCCATCACTAGCCGGTGCGGTAGAGAACTGTCATCCTTTTACACCCTCCAAGTATAGGCTGAGAACCTTCTGCTATTCACTCTGTAAGTGTAGGCAGAGAACCTTCATCCTTTCATGAAGTTAGTATATAATTTAATTTCCATAGATTTTTATATAACTAAGAAGTTAGTATCCAAATTGGTGTTGACTGCTACAAAATTTATTTTATATTAACGGTTATATGTAGCATTATAAGGACAGCTTGACAGAATAAGAAAAATATAGCATGTAACTTATGGTTTAGTGCCTCACACAGAGCATAGATGATGATTGGTAAAATCTTAACTCATATTATGCAAACAAGTTAACAATCATCTATTCAAATTATTTTCTATTTATTGTCTTAACATGGTTTTTTATATAAAGAGGTACTTCATAAATAGCCTACTGCATTAGAGCAGCATACAAGCACACATCAATGTCTAGAGGATCACTAATGGGTTGATTAAAGATCAAAGAAAGCTTATATTAGTTTTAAAATTTTTAGAAAGTTCATGCATACAAATTATATCTATATGGGTTTATATTTATTTCATTTTCACATGATGATCATATACGAGTTCATGAGATTAAACCTTTTACTATTGATTGATGCTCATTAGGATTTATATAATTCTCCGACTACAACAAGTGGTCACCAAAGAGAGGCAATAGATAAAATGGGAGGGTATAAGGATTAGGTTTCCAGGCATATGCATATGAGATGCAACAGTCCAGCTCAGCAGTCTATGGTGGTTATGATATTGAGGAGATTTTCAACCCAAAGGTAGCTACTCTACTAAGGAGATATAACATATGAAATAATTATAAGCTGATATTCTATTACAACAATATGAGATGTAGATCGAGCTAAGGTCATAAAGGAAACAACAATGGAAGAAAAAAGTTCAGGAGCTTGAGGAGAGTTAAGAGACATTAGACGATTATGTTTTCTGCATATTTTTAAAAATGTGATGAATTCATTGTTCAATTTGACAAATAAATTAATGGTATGTTATAATCTTATATTTATTATTATTTTTCTTTAATGAATGGTTTTTTAATCTTTATAGTGTAGAATATAATTTTTTAGCTATATTAATTTGTTATAATGTGTTAGAATGATATGCTCTAAATTATAATTGGTTTCTATGCATAATACTAAGTTAAGTGTTGCAGAGATGAGGATGCTTTGATGGACTAGTGGCTTTACCCTTAGAGATATGATACAAAGTGAGCATATACGTGAAAAGGTTAAAGAAGCTCAAGTGGAAGATAAGACTAGAGAGAGTTTCCTTAGATGATTTGGTCACATTAAAAGGAGGCCTTCCGATGATTCGGTTAGGAAAGTTTAGATTTTAGATTTCTCTTATGTTAAGAAAGGTAGAGGTAAACCTAAAAAGGCTTAGTTATAAAATATTTGAAATTAACTTTCTTTTTTATAGTTAAATGAGAATTTGACTTTTAACATGACACAATAACAAAAAACGATTCATGTAGCCACCCCATGTAGTGGGGCAAAGGCTTGATGTTGTTTTTATTGTTGTTGTTGTTGTTGTTATTGTTTTTGATATAGGTTTCTGATGGATTTCCTATCGGAAAAATTTCATATTGAGATAATGATGACATTACTAACAGGAAAACATCAAATTTCTATTGAAAATTCATGTATATTTTTATGAGAACTTTTGCCAAA
This sequence comes from Dendrobium officinale, assembly GCA_019514585.1. Classification (NCBI taxonomy): domain Eukaryota; kingdom Viridiplantae; phylum Streptophyta; class Magnoliopsida; order Asparagales; family Orchidaceae; genus Dendrobium; species Dendrobium officinale. The sequence continues at coordinate 23,136,320 of CM033685.1, read as the reverse complement.
AATTATTGGCAAAAAACTAGGAAAAATTTTTGCAAGAATATTATGGAAAAATTTTTAGCAAAAACTTATATCGGTTCTCTCATTATTCCAAGAAATTCTAATGGAATTCTATTTGTTAGTTAAAGTTATAAGTTTTCATCACATATCCATCAAAAACTATGAAAATGTTTTTCAAAGGAAGATTTTCATCGATAAATATTTTCATACAGGTGTTTTACAAGTAAAACAAATGAAGCTGAAATCCATTAAAAATCAATTTTTTTTAAAAAATATATGATTAATTTTTTATAAAGAAATTCCACCTTAAGTTGATCATTTTCTTTTAGTGAGGAGTTTATGCCCGAGCATTGTCAAAAAATTCAACAAGCACATTTATAAGTACAAAAATCAAAATCATTTTATGTAGAAAACCTGGAAAAGGAAAAAATCATGAGGCATGGCCTAGTTGAAAAATTCTCTATGTTATAAATGATATAATAATCATTTATAACATAGAGGTAAAATCTGAATGATCAACTTTTTGAGGATCTCTATCAATCACTAATGAGTTTTGATTTTTCTCTATGAAAGATTCATTTTTTGTTTCATTCTTATTATTAATCATACAAATATGCTTAAAAAGATTTTTTTTTCATTAATTTTTGACTCTTTTCTTTTATTGGGGCAAAGTAAAAGTCAGATAACATAAGTGAGGATAGGGGTTTTATTCCACCATCCATCACCTAAATACATCACTCATCAATATATTTCATCTCTACAAACATTTCACTCGTTTTCTTTTTATTATTTGCGTTAGTTCCTATTGTGAATTTGATTTCAAGAAATTTAATTTTGATCATAGCAAACATTTTTGATACTTCTACTTCTCTATGACTGTCTTGCCTACTAAAATTTTAGGTCCACAAGATTGAGTGCAACTCAAGCTAGCACAAGATTGGGTAGATTAGGACTGAGTCAGTTTATAATCTTTTACCTTTCCTTGAGTAAATTATATCGATGTGGGTCTTCATCTAATGTAACCTTGCACACAAATACTTGAGGGAAAATTTTTGATTTTTTAGAGTTCTCTATTTTTGAGCACATCATCCTAGATAATCCAAACACTGTACTAGACAATTAGTTAAATATAGAAATTCTAAATAGGGCATCCTAGTTAAGGCAGTCGTCATTAAGCACCTTATCCTGGATAATAGGCTCAAATAAAAAAAAATTAGCAGCTAGATCTATTTAGGCATGTTTAATTTTAGGACATCATCCAGGACATCATCCTGGACGATGCAGCATAATTATGTCTAAATTAATCTCATAATTAAGAAAGTAATTAAGATTTGATTGCTCGATCATATCGTCCTGCACAATTGCAGGATCATCCGAGATGATCAGTTAACAAACCTTAATTCTTCCTGGACGATCAAACATCAGCTTGGTTCCATTCAGGGCGATGTTTTGGATGATTTGTGATGTTTTGAACTAATCATCACAGACGAACGTGATATCATCCCGTGAGATCTAATCAATTTTGTATTATATAGACATCCATTCAGGGTGATGTTTTAGATGATCTGTGATGTTTTATACTAATATTCCCAGACGATCGTGAGATCTTCCTGGATGATCAAGTTACTTTTTCATCATCTAGACTCCCATCTAGGGTGATGGTTTGGACGATATTCGATGAATTTAACTAATTATATAAGACTATATACTATGGTTTTGGATGATATGAACAAATTTCCTTCTGATCATCTCAAATCATCCTGGCTGATTGAGCTAAATTTGTACTGATCGTACAGGATGAATAAATTTATATCATCCTGGATAATAATTTCAATTTATTACAATTAAGAACTATTCTGAAGATCTTCTATATAAGACCTCTTGTTTTATCCAAGGGAACATCTTCTACTACTGTCCTGACCTGAGAGAGTCAATAGGAGAGGGAGAGCAAGGGAGGGAGAGAGAGAGAGAGAGAGAGAGAGAGAGAGGATCTTATGAGGGGTAGTTTGTGAGGGGATTCACAAAGGTTGCTCAAAAGGGAGAAATGGGTAGATGGACCAACAGAAGTAAGGTACTCAAAACTATAAATATAATACCTTTATGGATTTTAAAGACATCCGAATTTAACATTCATAATAAAAGGAACTCTCTACTATAGAATATTTCCTTCCTCTTAGGAATTTAAATTTTATACTTAATATCCCATTATAGTTTACTTTCACAACACTTTGAATTTTAAAATACATATTTGAAACCAAAACGACTAAAATAACCTTCATGGTTATCCTAAAAAAATTTTATATGAAATTATTAACATCCCAAGCATTTATAGAATAGACATGCTTGTATTTGGGCATAAACACACTTGACCATGCTCTTATAATTTTAAGGAAGTTAGAAATTTAAAGCGCCTATAAAAAACTTCATTTGATCACATTTTTAATTATCCCCCATTTTATTGCCCTATGTGAGCATGAGCACTAGTAAAAGACTTTGTTATCATCCAGATCATCCTAACCTAGGAAAACCTAGTGCCCATCACAACATATCTCTTGTAGCACGGTAACGAAAAGAACATCACAACATAAGAAATCACAATAATTAGGTTATAATCACCATCATGTAGTGAAATGAATGAATAACTTCATCTCACACATAATAATAAAAAAAAAAGAACACCGACCTAGCCTAAAACTAGTATTGATTATCCTAACAAACCATCTAAATTGTGTGTTTTAGGTTTTGTGGCTTGAATATGTCCTAGGCTACGTTGTTGTTGGAGTTTATAGTAATTTTTTATGGTTTGTTGTAGGCTAAAGGGATTTTAATTTGAGTTTAAGTATCAGTATTTTAATGCTCATTTTGTGGTGAATTTTATTTTTTGAGTGATTACTACTTTTTACCATTGCCACGAGGTTTATCTCACCCTCCTTAATCCTAATTTAATTGCGTTGCTAGCTAGTGTTATCTAGTAATAACTGCTATTATTTAATTAACTTAGTTGTTTTAAATTAATGGTTGATGTTTTTTAATTAATTTGTTGCATATTTGATTGATTTAATTTTAATTTAATGATGTTTGAATGAATAATTGAACTTTAGGATGTTTATGAATATTTAAATATTTTTTTAATTAATGTTCAATTTTTAATTTTTAAATTACTTTAGGTTCTAGAATTTTTATAATTTTTATAAATTCTAACTCTAAGATGATTAAAATATCTTTGAGTTTGCTTTTATAATTTTCTATAATTAATTTTGATTTCAAATTTTAGATGTGTTTAGGATTTACAATTGACCAAAGAGTCATTTTTTTAATAATTCTAAAAATTTAAAAATTTTCCATAATACTAGACATGATTAAGATTCTAATGGTTTTGATTTAGTTCAATTTGAAATTTTTATGATTTAGTTATGATTTTTTTATATTTATGTATTTTTCTTAATTAGTTAACTGCTTAATTAGAGAGGTTAAATAATTTTGGTACTAAGTCAATCCCAAGCTTCTTTGTGTTAAGATAGTTGCTATTTGCATGTTTTACACTTTTGCAACTTGTTAGTTTTGATGATTCCAAACATTATTGTTCAAATGTGTAGTTATCTCCTAACAATTTTAGAAGATTTGTATTTGCTCTTGTGTGTACTAACATTTCAGGAAAATTGAACTCCAAACTAAGAAGACTTCAAATAAAATACAGCATGAGATACATTGTGTATTTGAAGCTTGTAGTTTTCTTTGAAATAAACTTGAAAGGGAGTGATTGTAATTGAGTGAATAAAAACATACACACACACATAAGGAGATCATATAAAATTTATACTGATCGTACGGGACGATATCAGTTCGTTCGGGACGGTCAGTCAGTTATCTCCTATTAAGATCACATGGAACGAATAGGAGCTGGCCAGAAAAATTTTCTAAGTCCTATTCGTCCATGATGAAATTAAAAATCTTCCGGGACGATTTGTTCTCTGTAAAATTTTTGTCCAGAAGAAATTAAATTATCGTACATGACGAGTTGCTCTCCGTAAGATTTTCATCTATAAGAAATTAAATATCGTCCAGGAAGATCTGGTCTCTGTACGATTTTTGTCCAGAAGAAATTAAATTATCGTACATGACGAGTTGCTCTCTATAAGATTTTTGTCCAGACGAAATTAAATATCGTCCAGGACGATCTGGTCTTTGTAAGATTTTCGTCCAGACAAAAATAAATTATCGTACATGACGAGTTGCTCTCTGTAAGATTTTCATCCAGACGAAATTAAATATCATCCAGGACGATATGATCTCTGTAAGAATTTTGTCCGGACGAACCAATTTTCGTCCAGACGATACAACCGACTTAGGACGGTTTTTTTGCAATTTTTTTTTTGGAACCAACCTTGTAATAACCGTTCGTACTGGACGAACTTTGTTCCTACGAGATGATCAGCTTGTACGAAAACATTTCATACACATATACAAAGAAGTTCGTTTCAAGGCTTTTAAGTAATATAGTCCAGGACGATCCACGATCGTACGGGACGATCTACTGCGTACAGAATTGAAAATTTGCAATTTTTGGGCTATTTTTCTTGTCTTTTGTATATATAGTCCAAATTAGACTGCCACCCAATCTTTTTGTCATTTGATCTTCATGCCTTTTGAGAGAATAGCCAAGGAGAGAGTGTAAGAGTGCATTCAAAGGAGGATTCCTACCACTTGAGCGTGAAGGCTTCACTTGGAGTTTAAAGGTAAGAATCTCTACTTGTGAATTGGGATTACTTCACTCTTTTCTTTCTTTCTTCTAGATTCTTGTGAGAAGATCTGTCAAGGATATCCAGTTTGCTACCAACACTTGGAGAGTGTGAACAGCCGAAGGGTTCGTTGCCTACACTTGGAGAGTGTGAACAGCCAAAGGGTTCGCTGCCTACACTAGGAGAGTGTAAAAGGACGAAGGGTTCTCTGCCCACACTAGGAGAGTGTGAAAGGACGAAGGGTTCTCTGCCCACATTAGAAGAGTGTGAAAGGACGGACGGTTCTCTGCCAACATTGGGGATTGTGTAAAAGGACGATGGTTCTCTGCCGTACCGGGTAGTGGTGAAAAGAGTGTTTTGTAAACGCTTCTCCGCCTTGCTGTGGGTGCAAAAGGAGAGTCACTATTGGTATTAGTGCAATACTCAGAGGGTGCCTCTGGGGAGTTGATGTAGGTCTGGTTTAGACCGAACCACTATAAATCTGGTGTCATTTACTTTACTCTTTTTACTTTTCTGCATTTTATTTTTGGTTTAAAAAACTCTGTGGTTGAAAAACATTTTCTATAAAAACTTAATAAAAAATTTTCATTTCAGTTCAACACATTTTCAAAGAGGGTTTAAATTTTTAAAATACCAATTCACCCCCCTCTTGGTAGCCTTGGGACATTAACTTAGGTCTAACAACCTATTTACTAGACTCAACAAGTGGTATCAGAGTTCTATTTCAAAATCATAAGTTTAAACTACTTTTTGATTAACGTAGATGGCTACATTCGGAAACCGAAACACACCTGAGGGTTACTCTATAACTAGACCTCCACTGTTTGACAATATACCTTTTGATTTTTGGAAAACACGCATGTCTACTTTCTTACATTCACTTGATTATCGTATGTGGATCCTAGTCCAGGAAGGTTACACAAAACCAACTAGATTAGTTGATGGAGTTAGGATAGAAACACCTTTTATAGATTGGACTATAGAAGAACGTGATTTAGCACAACTAAATGCCAAATGTTTAAATAGCTTCTTTTGTGCTTTAAAATCTGAAGACTACATACGGGTTTCCACTTGCAAAAATGGAAAGGACATATGAGATAGACTTTGTATAACTTATGAAGGGACTAATGAGGTTAAGCAATAAAAACTCAATATCTTGTTACATGACTATGAATTATTTCGCATGAAACCAAATGAATCTATTTCTGACATGTACACAAGATTCACACAAATTGTCACTTTTTTGCATGCAGTTGGTAGGGAATTAACTAATGCTGAAATGGTTAATAAGATTGTTCGTTATTTACCTACTGCTTATGATGCTAAAATTACTGTAATTACAGAGTCTAAGGATCTAAACATTTAGTCTATTGACAATCTTCTTGGTTCACTCATTGCTTATGAGCAAGGAGTAAGTCAAAGAAAGATTGATGCAGGTGAACCACGAAAGGAGAAGAATATTGCACTAAAAGTGGAAGCGTAAGAGAGTGAACACTCACAACCTGAGGATGAAGATGATATTTCATTAATGACTAGACAATTCATAAGCTTTTTAAAGAGGAAGTAGAAGAGACGCCAGCAATGGAGTAGAGGTAAGTATAAAAGAAATGACAAGGTTTCTAATGAATTAATTTGTTATGAATGCAGGAAAGCAGGTCATATCAAGACTGATTGCCCAAAACTCAAAGCCACTCCTAACAAGTAGAAGGTTGAGGAGAAACCAACTGTAAAGAAGGGCAAGAAGAAGTTTCAAAGAGCTTTTTGGGCGGACTCAGCTTCAGACTCATCTGAGATTGAAAAAGAAGAAGAAGTCACCAACTTTTGCTTGATGGCAGACAATGTTGATTAATCAGATCAAGAAGAGGTATGTGACTTAACCTATGATGAATTGTTTAAAGTTTCTGAACACATGCATGATGCATATATGAAAATCAAAAAGATGCATTCTAGTTTAAGTTTAGAACTGGAAGAGCTTAAGAAGGAACATGAAATCCTTAGAAAAGATCATGCATTAATAGATAACAACCACATGAAACTTCTTGATGAATATGATGACTTGAATAAGAATTTTGAAAATTTAAAATCATCCTATGATGATCTTGAAAGAGATTTTAAAAAATTTAAAGATGAATCTGAGAGCAAAACATATCGAATCAGTTATACAAATCGAATCTTGGAAGAAATGAATTCATTTTATAAATTGATAATAAGATCTCTTGAGGATAATAGGATACCCCCCAAACATGAAGATTTTACAAATCCTAAATATTATCCTAAATATATGGAATCCCTTAGAAGACAAACAAATGAAAGAAAACTTAGGAATACTTTTCCTAATGTTAAATGTAATAATTATGGATTTTTGGGACATATAGCTCACACCTGTACTTTGCAGATGAAACTAATTTGGTGTGGAGACCTAAGATGCATAAATCTAGACATATCATACATGCATCTGATTATAAATTGCTAAAAGGTGAACCCAAACTTATTTGGGTTCCCAGGTCTAACATTTGATATTTTTGCAGGGTTGTTTTTACACAAGACCTCGTGAGAGCATATGGTACCTGGACAGTAGATGTTCAAAGCATATGACTGGAGATACTGCTCAATTCATAACGCTGGAAGCCAGGAGTGGAGGCAAGGTTACACTTGGAGATAATACCACAAAGAAAGTGGTTGGATCAGGTATGATTGGAAATTTGAAAAACTTTTTCATAGACAATGTGTTATTGGTTGAAGGCTTAAAGCATAATTTGTTAAGTATAAGTCATCTATGTAATAAGGGCTATAATGTTAAATTTTTACATACTAGCTGCATATTAAGCTTAAATGGGAAAAATGTTTTAAATGGAAAAAGGGAAAACAATGTTTACATGCTAGATTTAAATTGTATTCAATCTCCTACTGCTTTTTGTTTGAAAACTGTTTATGATGAATCATGGCTTTGGCATAGGAGAATTTGTCATTCTAGTATGAAAAACCTTAGGAGAATTATCCAAAAGAACTTAGTGAGAGGTATACCAAAACTAGACTTTACTAAGGACCTCCTTTGTGATGCATGTCAATTAGAAAAACAAGTGAAGTCCTCTTTTAAGTCTAATAAGGATCTTAGAGCTAGTAAACCATTGGAAATTTTTCACATGGATCTTTTTGGACCAGTAGGAACTGTAAGTCTAGGAGGGAAGGTATACAGATTTGTTATAGTGGATGATTTCTCAAGATTCACTTGGGTTAGATTTCTTTTTCATAAGAGTGAATCGTTTGAGAAATTCAGAAATTTTTCAACTTGGATTCAAAGAAAACTAGGGACTGAAATAATTTCTATACAAAGTGATCATGGAGGAGAATTTGAAATTGAAAGATTTGAAATTTTTTGTAAAGAAAAAGGGATTGATCACAATTTTTCTGCACCTAGAACCCCTCAACAAAATGGGGTAGTTGAGAGGAAAAACAGAACATTAATAGAAGCCGCCCGAGCAATATTGGCAGAATACTCACTTCCTAGATATTTTTGGGCTGAGGCGGTTAACACTGCATGCTATATTCTGAATAGGGTGAATGTGAGATCAAATTTAAATAAAACACCCTATGAGTTGTTAAGAGGTAGAACACCTAATTTGTCTAATTTGCATATTTTTGGTTGCAAGGTGTTCATTCATAATAATGGAAAATCTGCCTTAGGAAAATTTGATCCAAAATCAGATGAAGGAATTTTTGTTGGATATTCAAGTGTTGGAAAATCTTATAGAGTATTCAACAAAAAAACTTTGGTCATTGAACAAACCACACATGTTGTATTTGATGAATCTGAAAATTTGGAAGAGCCAAATGTTGTTGAAGATGAGATTGAAGAAAACTCCCAAAAGATTGATAGAATAAATTTGGAAGAAAATGTGGAAGAGAATTTGGAAAGAGAAAACCATTTGCCTAGAGATTTGAGATTTTCTAAAAGCCACCCATAGGAATTGATTATATGTGAACCTAGTGAGGGTGTTAGAACTAGGCGTGGATTAAACAAAGAAGTCAATCATTTAGCCTTTATTTCAACTATTAAACCCACTAACATTGATCAAGCACTTTCTGATGAATTTTGGATATTGGCCATGCAAGAAGAGTTGAATCAATTTATAAGAAATGAAGTTTGGGAATTAACTTCAAGCCAAAAGATTAAAGTGTTGTTGGAATCAAGTGGGTGCTCAAAAATAAAATGAATGACTCAGGAGTAGTCATTAGAAAAAAGCCTAGATTAGTTGCTAAGGGGTATAATCAAATTGAAGGAATTGATTTTGAGGAGACTTTTGCCCCTGTAGCTAGACTTAAAGCAATTAAGGTTTTACTTGTCTTTGACTGTTTTAAAGGTTTTAAATTGTTTCAAATGGATGTCAAAAGTGCCTTTTTAAATGGGGTAATTGAGGAAGATGTTTTTGTAGAAGAATCTCCAGGTTTTAAAAATTCTAAATACCAAAATCATATTTTCAAGTTAAAAAAGGCATTATATGGATTGAAACAGGCACCTAGGGCTTGGAATGAAAGGTTGAGCACCTCCTACTTGAAAGAGCTTTTGAAAAAGGAAGTGTGGATACAACTCTCTTTTTAAAGAAATTTGAAAAGGATATTCTCATTGTTCAAATTTATGTGGATGATATCATTTTTGGATCTTCAAATAAAAATCTTTGTGATAATTTTTCTAAAATAATAAGTAGTGAATTTGAAATGAGTCCAATGGGAGATTTAAATAACTTTCTAGGTTTTAGCATTAAGCAACTTGAGGAAGGTACTTTTCTTAGTCAAACTAAATATATTAAGGACGTCCTTAAAAAATATGAAATGGATAATGCTAAACCTGTTAGTACACCAATGAGTTCCTTAGTTCAGTTGGATAAGGACCTTAAGGGAAAATCTGTTGATCAAAAGAAATTTAGAAGGATAATTGGATCTTTACTTTACTTGACTGCTAGCGGACCAGATATTATGTTCAGTGTTTGCTTATGTGCTAGATTTTAATCAGATCCAAAAGAATCACATTTGACAGCAGTGAAAAGGATATTAAGATACTTACTAGGAACTCAGAACTTATGAATTTGGTATCCTAAGTTTAGCTCTTCATTTGAAATTATTGATTATTCAGATTCTGACTTTGCAGGCTGTAGAGTGGATAGGAAAAGTACTTCTGGAACATGTCAATTCATTAGAAATTCATTAGTTTCATGATCTAGTAGAAAACAAAATTCAGTAGCCCTATCTACTGCAGAAGTAGAATACATTACATTAGGAAGTTGTGTGGCACAAGTACTTTGGTTAAAACAACAGTTGATTGATTTAGGATTAACTATAGGCACTATTCCAATTTATTGTGACAATACTAGTGCTATTTGCATTTCCAAAAATCTTATTCAACATGCTAGAACCAAACACATTGACATAAGACATCATTTCATAAGGGATCATGTATCCAAGGGAGAAATTGAACTTACTCATGTTTCAACTGAAAATCAACTTGTAGACATTTTTACAAAACCTTTAGCCTTTGATACTTTCAGTACATTAAGAACAAGGCTTGGTGTAAATGATTTGAATGCTTAAATAAAAATGTTTTTGCAACATTGATATTTATGTTTTCATAGTTTATGTTTTTATGATTTTTGTTTTAGTGATTTGAGTGATTTTATTTTTAGAGTCTGTGCATTTGTCATAGTGTATTGTGATTTATGTTTTGTTTGATTTTCTTTAATAAAAATTCAAAAATCCAAAAATGTGGAAATCGTCCTGGATGAAATTTTTCGTACGGGACGATGTGTCTAAAATTCAGTTTGCGTGATATGAAACGTCTTGAGAACAGTTTTTAATGTAGTTCGTTTGTACGATCTGAATGATCATCCAGGACGAAATTTTTTTTTCTCTCAAACGTCGGGACGATTGAATGCAGCAGTTGAATGGATAAGGTAGTTTTAATTGTTAACTTCGTCCGTACGAACTTTTGGTTCGTCTAGACGAACAGACGTCGATTTATAGCGGGGGACGGTTTTCAACTGACATCAAAACGAATTAACTTTTGATCGTCTGTATGAAATTTTTTCATATGTATGAAATTTTTTTATTTGTATGATCGGTCAAGTCAAAAAGTCTGTACGAAAGGATGTATCATAAATTATATTGATTACAAAAAGTCGTTACATTTTGGACGAATTTAATTGTCTGTACAAAATTATTTCGTCCAGACGAACGATAATTTTCGTCCAGGACAAACATTTTTCGTCCAGGACGAATGTATCGTTTTCTTTAAATAAGAAGGCTTTTTAACTCAACAATCACATCTCCAAACATCTCTTTCAATCCCATTCGACTTCCAAATCGACAATGGCCTCCTCTAGCAAGCGACAAAAGGTGTTAGCAAAGAAACCCCACAGGAATGCTTCTGAAAACTTTCTCTCAAAAGCAAATGAGGAATCCTTTCCTCGTTTTGCCTCTGCTAAAATCACACCTTCTCGCATTCTGATCCAAAGCGAAATAAACTTCAAGGTAATGCACCTTTTTGCTTCCACTCAGTTTGGATTCATTCTTTCTCTTGTCCACCTCTACAACATACAAACTTTTCCTTACTTCCTAGCCAATATGAGTTTCAACTCTGATCACTCTTCTGTCAGTTCTTTCATTTTTAAACAAAAAGTTGAAATCACTAAGCACGACTTAGGTGCCTTTCTAAACTTAAGAACTGAAGGCTTTAGAGCCCACTCCCTTATGAATGAGAACACCTTCAAATGGTTTGAAGTCAATAGAGTGATTAGAGAAAATGGCCAAAATTATCATATTGCTAAAGTTTCTGAAATGATCAAAAATGCTCGAATCATCCAGCACATTCTTAGATCTTCTATTATTCCAAAAGCTGGTGATAGGATCAACATTACTCCACTCCTTTCTGTTGTGACGTTTTTTATTATGAATGGTAGTCCTATTGATGAAGCCCAACTTATCTTAGACCATTATTATGGGCTTTATGAAATTGGACATGCTGATCAGAAAAGAAAAAGGAATATTTCATTGGATCACTTGATTACATTTATTTTGGAAAAGAAATACAATCTAGTGCATCCTGATAAAGAATATGAGGAGCCGGTCTACTACAATGATGCTTCTTTTAGAGCAATCTTCAAGGAGCAAAAAGAGAAAGCACCTGCCAGTGCTTCTAAAGAAGAAGAAGGAGAGCAAACATCTGCACCTCAATCAAATTATCAGAATTTGATTGAGAAATTTGATAGACTTGAGACTCATTTTGATCAACGATTTGATCAAATTGATGCTCAACTTCAGCAGCAGCAACAGGACATTGGTAGTATAAGAAATGAAGTTCATGAAATCAATACCAATGTTATGTTGATGACTTCCTACTTCAACTTATTTGGTGGCATTCCTCCTCCTCCTCTAGAAGAATAGAGATTTGAGTGATGATCTTCTAGATGTTTGTTGTATTAGTGTTTGTTTTAGTTTATTTTTGTTGTGATTGTTTGTGTTTGTTTTAAACTTTAGTGTATTTTCTTTAGTATTGATGTTATGAAATGATTTTGTAATCGTTTTCATTAATATCAATATATGTTGTATTTGCTTTAAATTTGGATTGTTTTTGAAATGTGTTTAGTTTTTATGAATTTCATTAGTCTTTTTAATCTTAATTGTGCTTAAACTAGATTGTAATTTGAGATTAATTTCATTAGAAAATCTAGTCTTTCTAAATTTAAAATTTGTTTATAACTTGTTATAATTAGAATTTTTAATTTCATGTCTATTCATTTAGACTACATAAAAATTAATAATATTATTGCAATTTAGATGCTTTCTTATTTTGTATTTCTTTGCTCAAGTGATATTTATGCACTTAGAAAATTTTAAAATTTTATATTATTGATCTTGGAAAGAATTTGTTTCAATTACTCTTGAAAATTGTACAAAGAGTAAAAAAATCAAAAGGAATGCGCAAAGATTCGCAAATGTGAAAAAGAGGCACAAAATAAACCCAATATAAAAAGATGCACAAAAATGTGCTAAAAATTAAAAAAGATGCGCAAAGCGCCACATGTGGTAATTCTCTTCTTTCCAGATTATTTCAATCTCTTAATTCAAATTGATCTTATGTTCATTTATATTTCTATTGAACTTTGAAATATATAATTTTTATTCATCTCTCTTGTAATGATTTTCTATATCTCAAATGTCTAAATTGAATCATGTCTATGATAAATTCTTCTTACTTACAATGTTATATCACTTCTTAAATTCTATGAATTTCTATGATTTACCTAATGTTATTAGTTTTAGATTGCATACCTTATGTCAATCACTCTTTAGATTAAATTTTCAAATGGATTTCATATAATTACTTACATTTCTTGTCTATTTCTTCTTCACTTTTTGTTGTTGTAAAAAAGGGGGAGAAATTATTGTGTTTGTTTGTATTTTGATTTTGTTTCATTTGGCTTGTGTTATTATCTTGTATTTTTTATTTTTGTTAAAAATATTTTTTGAAAAAAAAATATTGTTCTTTAATTCAAAATGCCTCCTTATTTTCATGTATTCATCAATTCAGGGGGAGTTTAGGAGATTTTTTAAATTTGAGATCATACAAACAATAATTGTTTTGCCATCATCAAAAAGGGGGAGATTGTTAAGATAGTTGCTATTTGCATGTTTTACACTTTTGCAACTTGTATAGTTTTGATGATTCCAAACATTATTATTCAAATGTGTAGTTATCTCCTAATAATTTTAGAAGATTTGTATTTGCTCTTGTGTGTATTAACATTTTAGAAAAATTGAACTCCAGACTACGAAGACTTCAAATAAAATTCAGCATGAGATACTTTGTGTATTTGAAGCTTGTACTTTTCTTTGAAATAAACTTGAAAGGGAGTGATTGTAATTGAGTGAATAAAAACATACACACACATAAGGAGATCATATAAAATTTATACTGATCGTATGGGACGATATCAGTTCGTACGGGACAATCAGACAGTTATCTCCTATTAAGATCACATGGAACGAATAGGAACTGGACAGAAAAATTTTCTAAGTCCTATTCGTCCAGGATAAAATTAAAAATCGTCCGGGACGATTTGTTCTCTGCAAAATTTTTGTCCAGACGAAATTAAATTATCGTACATGACGAGTTGCTCTCCGTAAGATTTTCTTCCAGACGAAATTAAATATCATCCAGGACGATCTGGTCTCTGAAAGATTTTTGTCCAGATGAAATTAAATTATCGTACATGACGAGTTGCTCTCTGTAAGATTTTCGTCCAGACGAAATTAAATATCGTCCTGGACGATCTAGTCTCTGTAAGATTTTCGTCCAGACAAAATTAAATTATCGTACATGACAAGTTGCTCTCTGTAAGATTTTTGTCCAGACGAAATTAAATATCATCCAGGACGGTCTGGTCTATGAAAGAATTTTGTCCGGACGAACCAATTTTCGTCCAGACGATACAACCGACTTAGGACGGTTTTTCTACAGTTTTTTTTTTTGGAACTGACCTAGTAATAACCATTCGTACCGGATGAACTTTATTCGTACAGGACGATCAGCTTGTACGAAAACATTTCGTACACATATACAAAGAGGTTCGTTTCAAGGCTTTTAAGTAATATCGTCCAAGACGATCCACGATCGTACGGGACGATCCACTGCGTACAGAATTAAAAACTTGCAATTTTTGGGCGGTTTTTCTTATCTTTTGTATATATAGTCCAAATTAAACTGCCACCCAATCTTTTTGTCATCTGATCTTTGTGCCTTTTGAGAGAATAGCCAAGGAGAGAGTGTAAGAGTGCATTCAAAGGAGGATTCCTACCACTGGAGCGTGAAGGCTTCACTTGGAGTTTAAAGGTAAGAATCTCTACTTGTGAATTGGGATTACTTCACTCTTTTCTTTCTTCCTTCTAGATTCTTGTGAGAAGATCTGTCAAGGAGATCCGGTTCGCTGCTGACACTTGGAGAGTGTGAACAGCCGAAGGGTTCACTGCCTACACTTGGAGAGTGTGAATAGCCGAAGGGTTCGCTCCCTACACAAGGAGAGTGTAAAAGGACGAAGGGTTCTCTGCCCACACTAGGAGAGTGTGAAAGGATGAAGGGTTCTCTACCCACACTAGGAGAGTGTGAAAGGACAGACGGTTCTCTGCCAACATTGGGGATTGTGTAAAAGGACGAAAGTTCTCTACCGTACAGGGTAGTGGTGAAAAGAGTGTTTTGTAAAGGCTTCTCCGCCTTGCTGCGGGTGCATAAGGAGAGTCATTATTGGTATTAGTGCAATACTCAGAGGGTTCCTCTGGGGAGTGGATGTAGGTCTGGTTTAAACCGAACCACTATAAATCTGGTGTGATTTACTTTATTGTTTTTACTTTTCCGTATTTTATTTTTGGTTTAAAAAACTCTGTGGTTGAAAAACGTTTTCTATAAAAAGTTAATAAAAATTTTTCATTTCGGTTCTACACATTTACAAAGAGGGTTTAAATTTTTAAAATACCAATTCACCCACCCCCCCCCCCCCCCCAATAAATGTCACTAATGACTCTTAGGGATGATTCCATGTGTTTGGAACCATTTAGGTATTTTTCATTATTTTTTTGAAATTTAAATAATTAAACCAAGGTTTTCCTAAAATAATGAATTAAGTTTCTTTTTAAGCTCAACTCAAGGGACTTTTAGTTTTCTTTGATTGCAGACTTAATTATAAGTGGATATAATTTTAATATTCATTTTTAGAATTTAATTTGAATTTTTTTATTTAATTAAAATCCAAAATCATATTTTTTAAGGATGAATTTTGGGTTCCTTAGATGGAGGAAAAAATATATTCCAAATTCAATGAAATTTTAACCATGGGTTCACCTAACCCCAAGGTCATAACCAACCAAATTTGGTGACATGGTGGACCCTCTAAGGTGGTTAACCAAACCACCTAAAGTAACCACATGGTTACCCTTAAGGACTTAATTTGGTCTATTTATACTAAGGAGGGGATAAGACTAGTGGCCATATAATCCTTGACTCAAACACAAATAGCACACAAGCAATCAAATTCTAATTCCCAATGGACAGGTCATTATAAGTAGTTACAACAACCAAGTAATAATAACTAGCGTGCAGTGAAGTCCACCAAAAACCTCGTAACACAAAAAGCATAGAAATATCACTGGCTTAGCATGAAACTAGGATTGGTTGTCCTAGCAAACAATATAAAGTGTGTGTTTTAGCCCATCTTACTTAGATATAGCCTAGGTTGAGTTATTATTAGATTTTTCTAGAGATTTCTTTTAGTTTGTTATAGGTTGAAGGGATTCTAATTTGAGTTTAAGTATAAGTATTTTAATGCTCATTTTATGGTGAATTTTATTTATTAAGTGATTTCTACATTTGTTTACACTTTGGTCGTGAGGTTCATCTCATATTCATTACGGGTAATTTAATAACCTCATGGGCTGAGTTTCCTAGTAACAACAAATATATTTTATAATTTTAGTTGGTTTAAATTTAGGGTTGATGATTTTTAACTAATTTGATGCTCATTTGATTTATTTAGTTTATGATTTAATAATTATTGAATATATTATTGAACTTTGGGTTTTTTATGAAGTTTTTAATATTTTTAAATTAAGGGTCTATTTTTAAAATTTTTAAATTACTTCAAGATCTAGAATTTTTAAAATTTTTAGAAATACATGACTCCAAAATGAGTAAAATATATTTGAGTTTACTAGATTCATAATTTTCTATAATTTATTATGATTTTTTAAATTTTGGATGCATTTATGAACTATAGTTGACCAAAGAGTTGACTTTTATTATTTTTTACGAATTCTAAATATTTATTCTTATTCATAAATACTATAGTTGATTATGAATCTATTGGTATTGGGTTTTTTAGTTTAAAATTTTCTTTATCTAGTTGTGATTTTTAGAAATTTATGTCCTTTTCTTAATTATTTACTTGCTTAATTGTGTAGGATTAATGATTTTGGTACCCAAGCAATCCCAAGCTTCCTAGAATCACCCCTAAATTTCACTGAAGACTCTAAGGGATGATTTTAAGTGTTTTGAATCATTTTGGAATTTTTAATTATTTTTAATTAATTTAATTAATTAATTCAAGATTTTCCTTAATTATGAGTAAATAGGATTTTAATTTGCATTTTTAGAATGAAATTTAATTTATTTATGATTTAATTAAGATCCTAAGTCATTTTTAAGGGTGAATTTTGGGTTCTTTAGATGGTGGGCTAAATGTATTCCAAATTCAATGAAATCTAGACCATGTGTTCACCTAATCCCAAGGTCCAAACCCACCAAATTTGGTTCTATGGTGATTAACCAAGCCACCTAAAGTAACCACATAGTTTCCCTTAAGGAATTAATTTGGGCTATCTGGATCAAGAAGCGGGATAAGTCTAATGGCCATCTAACCCTTGACTCAAACATAAATAACACAAAAACAATCAAATTTTAAATCTCAATAAATAGGTCATTAGAATAATTAAAACAAAAGGGCTAATTAATAACCCTTGACATTATATTATTTAAAACATGACATTAATTATTCTAAACAGGGGGAGAAATTTTTGACTTGTCAGGCCCCCAGGGTGGCCTGGATATTAAGTGGAGGGGACAGCCATGGAAAGTTCTTTGGAGCTCTCTAAGTGTGATTAAGGCTCAAAAGCTTCTGGAATTGATTCATGTGAGGGGACCACCACATGTCAATTTTGCCTACTCCGACCGTAACCACCCACTTCCTTGGGTCAAGATGACGTGGAAAGGTGTGTAGAAGGATTCTAAGCTCAATTGTGAGATCAATAGGATTTATAGGGATCTAATTAGCCAATGTCCCTTGGCTTGACACAAACTTGGATAGTTTGGGTCTAACCCTAGTCAAGCTAATGGCTAGGCTAACTAGGGAAGATGTGTTGGGTCGGGGTGAACCCAATTCAAGTGTTAGTTTTGCTTGGTGAAGCCTTAGGTAGAAATTAGCTAAAACCAATGTATTTTTGACACTTTGTGCTAGCTTAATTCCTATCTTGAGTAGACCCATGGGCTGGGCCAACTATGGTAGATACATTAGGTCATAATGGACCCAATGGAAGCATTAATTTTATTTGGATTTACTTTGACTGGATTTTTTTCTCAAGGAAACCCTCTTGGGGTCACTTGGGACAAGCCATGTGGCTAGGACAATTAGACCTAAAGGTTGGGCTTCCTATGGGAGAGTCGTGGAGGCCCAATAAGCTGTTCTATGGGGTTAAATTGGTTTGGGAATTCCTAACATTTTTAATTTGACATAAGTATAAGTTAAGGGTTGATTTGGTCAACCAAGGGTTGGAAATGAGTCCAACACATTCACATTGATTGTTTGAAACCATTGAAGATGGCTTCATGCCATGAAATGGCCAATTGGTTTGAGAAGCCCATTTAAACACTTAAGGGTTCAATTACAAAACATGGGTTGACATGGTCATCGAAGCATGAAAAATGCTTACATTTGAGTTCATTACATTTCATAAGGTGTTTAAGATGCATGGTAAATGGTTTCATAGCTGGGTATGGGCTTAGGGGTGTCAATTTTGGATGACGATTCTGGTTCAAGTCTAACCTGAAACTGATCCAGGTTCAAACAGGTCGACCCTAACCCGACCAGGGTAGGAAAATGTGTTTTAAATCCATACCCAGACCCGACCTGGTGAGCTGTCAGGTTGACCCGATCGGATAAGGGAAGGCGGGCTCGGACTCAGATGTGAATGCAAGCTTGGACTCGGACGTGGACGCACGAGGGCTAGCGAGGCCGCACGAGCAGGGGATGGAAAGGACGCGTGCGGGCAGCAGTAGCTGGCGCATTAGCTGGAACGATGGGCAGTACCATGGGGGCGCTACAGAGTTTTGGGGTTATAGGTCTTAAAATTATATAAAATTTGGAGGGTTGACCCTAGGGACATTCATAATCAATATGCAATTGATAGATCATGAATTGGTGGTCATTTGATTTGATTTTGATGTGATTGAAAAATCACCTTAAAAGGGTTATAAGACATGGGCCTTTGAACTTGAATTTTTTATTTGGATTTGATTTTAATTCAGGCTTGGTTAACCTCATGACAAAAATGAGGTCAACACTAGCATTAATAAAATATACCATCAAAGCAAAATTGAATGTAGATATGAAACTGTATACAATTGATAAAAAAATAGCAATTATAGAAAGATTAATATTATTATTCCAAAAAAACTGAATTAAACCATTAACATAAACAAAGGAGTTATCAAAACCAATAATCCTTTGACATTGAGGGAGTATACATCAATTATTAGTTCTAAAATATCAAGCATAGAGATTTAATACAATCTACACATATTATAAATACGAGATCAAGAGTTAGGTTACCATCACCCCTAATATTCTAAATAATGCAATTAATCATAGTATAATAGGTTTGGAAGCGGCTCTTGCTCTAGTGATGTTGGAACATGGAGTAGGACCACCCAACTTTTTCTTTATATGCTCTTTTTTATACAGCAACTTCAAAATCATCCAAGTTATCAAGCAAAACCTTAATTTTATATTTGGAAGATGAGAGCAAATTCACCTCCATATCATGATGAATTTCTCCATCCTCCCCATCAGAATAAGAGTGTTCATCATGACTCTCCAAATCAGATTAGTTTAAATGAGTATTATTATAACTTGTTCCATGATCAGAGGGAGGATAATTAGTTAGAATAGCTTTTGAATAGCATCGTTGCCTATGCCGTCATGAGAGAAAGAGGATATTTTTTGGAGAGGATATCTATATTACGCACAACATGATCATCATTATTACTCAGAAGCGCAAAACATTCGATACGTCCTATGAAAATCAGATTGTTATCCTCCAAAGGGGCAGAAATTTTCACCACTAAATTAATTTCCCCCGAATTATCATAGTTAATAGTTATATTATTAGGGTTATATATTAATCTCAACCCTGCCTTTTTCAATAATAGGCTTAGTTTTCCTCAGTAGAGGATGCAAATATAAACATTCAACTTTTCATGCCCAATACATTTTCAGTGTTCACAGAAGGATGAAATAACATCCATAACAACTTTTAGACATACCCAAACTTCTATGGACCAAGCCATATAGCACTTGGGTACTTCTAAGTTATGTCAATTTCCACAATAATACGAACAACCTAAGGCATGGACCCTGAAGCAGTAACATTATCGATTTGATGGGGATCACCAAAGAGAGAGCCCAAACCGAAAGAAATACAAGATAATAAATGATGTTTAAGATCATGGAAAGATACCCATATGAGAACCAAAGGAGATTCTTCTCCAATATGAAAGAAAGGAAACCATTTGGCGAGTTTCATAAAGCAATTGTTTACATAATATGAACAACGAGCAAAGTTTCCACTATAATCAAAATCATTGGATACCTTGATCAAAACACGCCTAGTTAAAAGAGTAACAAAAGATTCACCCAATAATTTAAAGTTATAAAAAATTTTTTGAATCTCATCAAGAGAAGGATGGCGGGCCAAAATTTTACCCATAAGAGAGAACTTGAACAAAACAAGTGCTTGAATCTCCTCTTCATAATTCATAAAGACAACAAACCACGATTAGCAGAAGATTTCAGATTAGGAAAATAAATTTATTTGATGGTCCATCCAAAGCATCTTTAAAAGATTTCGATTGTGGTTTCTCTCCTAAGAAATTAGGATTAGAACGAAATAGGGAGCTATTCACCATAACCAGCAAAACTCCCCAAAACCACGCAAAAACCGACCTAAACCCTTATCATAACAACAAAAATATAAGGAAATAGATGTTAAGAAGACTATCCCGAGCGGCTCCCAGAAAATACTGGCAGATCCACCCAAATAGAAGGTTGAACATATATTAGATTTTAGGTTTTGTTCTTGTTCATGCTCTGTTGTTGTTCATGCTACATGTGCTAAGTTTAATTCTATTGTAAAGGGGAGAAATGTGGAATAGTAATGGAGGCTTTGAAAAATGAGAAAAGAATTTGAAAACTGAGAAAAGGCAATTCAATTTTTTTTTTTGGTTCATTGGGTTACTTAAGTTGGTATATTTTGAAAAATGGACAAATTTACGTCATCAATTATTTTTTGTTATTCTCTTGTTTTCCATGATAAATATTATTTAATTTCAGAACTATTTTCAAAATTATTGAAATCTAACACAAATACTAATTTTAATTTTAATTATGAATCTCAAATAATTTTTTAAATTGTTATATTTAAGTTTTTACCCAAATACGCTTAATTTTTGAGGGAAAATTTGGGGCTTCCAAAGCAGCAATTCAAAATAACATAAAAAAATCAACATTAATAGGAAAACAGACCCCAACAAAGAACACAGAAATTCTAAAATAAAAGAAAAAATCAACATGAATAATCGAGCAGTACAAAAAGCTCTTCATCGTGCCAAAGACGGCCATCCACAAAGTGATCTGCCAAAAACCATGATACCAAAGCAGCAAACAAATCCCATAATTCATGCGGCTGAGAAATTATTCTGTGCGGAATCGGGTTACAGAGTTATGTTCGGATGCCAGTAAAATCATTACATGTGGCGTGCTTACGTGGAAAGTTAAGATATTCATTTGACTTCTTACCCGACCCGTTTGTCTTTTAAGACTTACTGCAGACGAAGAGAAATTCGCAACAAATAAGCAATAAATAAGCAGAAAAAAGCACAACATATACGCAACAAATACTCAATAAATACGCAACAAATACACAATAAAATACTCAATCAATACACACATTTTACGCAACGAATACGCAATGAATACTCAATCAATACACAAGTCAAATAAATATCGCAGACTTTTAACTTTCCACGTAAGCATCCGAACACAGCTCTATAACAGGATTCCGCACAGAATAATTTCTCGTCCATTTGAGGGTTGCCAAAAACGATCAACACGGATGGATAAAAGGTTGAAAAAATTTCTCATTATTATACAATTGGGGCAACAAAAATATATATATATACTTCGTTTGGGACGGTGTTATTATTGCTTTGTGAAGCAATTTTTAGTACCAAATTTTTTAGTCTAAGAAATTTTTATATAAAAAATTACCTAAAAATACAGTAAAAAAAGTCATCCGAAACGAAGCCTTATTGAGCGTGAAATCTACTAGTCTATATAAAATTTAATTTGTAATAACTTTTTTATCATTTAAAAAACTTTGTGTTAAAATTTTCACTTTTAAAATTTGTATAATAAAAAATTCATAAAAAAAACAGTCTAAAAAATATTTAAATGTCCTGTTACAAATCTTATATGAACTGTCCGCATCAACATGTCCATTATTTTCAGTACTCGGTTTGAAATATGTGTGTGAGGGATAAAATCAGTAACAGTAGAGAAGATGGCATCAGCTCGGAACTTAATATCCATATAAATAAACTTAAAATAACGCTGCATTTGCGCCAAAAACTCTTTGTAGGTGCGACGACAGCATCACGAAAGGAAAAATCAGAGCGTAAATAATAATAATAAAAAAAAAGATTAGAATATCCTATTTATATTTGATCAGTGACTTAATCTTTCAAATTTTAAATTTCTGATATTTAAAAAAGAGACGTCAATATATAAGCTTCAGAGTTGGTAAAATTGCCTCACTATTGTCGCATTATTCCACGTGCATTTACTTATCAAGTATTACCTAATTCAGTACTTATTTAATTATTTAATCCTTTGAATTACACTTTTGTTTTGTGATCCTTCTCAGATAAGGGTTACGTATCTCATATAAAAGCCCTTCAATTTTTCTTTTGCCGTCAAATTTGGATGAGTGAATTTTAAAATAAAATTAGATTTATAAATTTTACTTTAAAAAAAAATGATGCAAGAAATCATGTCCATAAGACAACAAACAACAACAACAACATCAAATCTTTATCCCACTATGTGGGGTTGGCTACATAAATCTTTTTCCTCCATTATGCCCTACAAAAATTTAAATTCTCATTTAAATATTTTCTAACCTAGTCTTTTTAGGTCCACCTCTACCCTTCTTAACATAAGTCAAATCTTATGCATCTACTTTTCTAATCGGGTCATCGGAACGTCACCGTTTTATGTGACCAAATCATCTAAGGCGACTCTCTCTAATATTTTCCTCCACTGAAGCTAGTCCAACCTTTTAACATATATACTCATTTTGTATCTTGTATCTAAGAGTAAAGTCACTCATCCACATGGGCATCCTCATATATGTAACACTTAACTTAATATTATGCTTCTCTTTTAATGGCCAATATTTTGCACTATAAAGCATTGCAGGTCTAACCCCCATCTCATAAAATTTTCCCTTTAGTCTGAGGTGGAATTTTCTATCACACAAGTCTGATGCATTCCTCCACTTCAACGATCCAACTTGAATTCTATTACTAATATACCCATCTATTTCACCATCACTATGAACACTTGACCCAAGATATCTAAAACATGTACTCTTATTAATGACTTGATCACCCAAAGTCACAATCCTGCACTAGAGCTATTATTACTAAAATTGCATTGTATATATTCTGTTTTAGATCTACTCTAAAGAAAGCCTTTAGACTCTAAGGCTGACCTCCATGATTCAAGTTTACTTTCAACTCTCTCTCTAGTCTTCTCAACAAGAAGAATATCATCAGCAAAAAGCATACACCAGGATATAACCTCTTGCAAATGTCTAGTTAGAACATCCAAGACTAAAGCAAAAAGATATGGGCTAAAGGATGATCCTTGATGTAATCCAATAGAAATAGGAAATGCTTAGTCAAACCACCTTGTGTCTGGACACAAGTAACAAGTCCTGCATACATATCCTTACTGACTTGAATATATACTTTATTAACCCCTTTCTTTTCTAAAACTCTCCACAGCACTTCTCATGGAACTTTATCATATGCTTTCTCTAAATAAATAAATATCATATGTAGATCCTCCTTGTTCTCTCTATACTTCTCCATCAAAACTCTCAATAAATGTATAGCTTCCATAGTATACCTACCGAGAATGAATCCAAATTGATTTTGAGAAATGTCAGTATTATGCTGTAACCTATGCTCCATAACTCTCTCCCATAGTTTTAAACTATGACAGATTAACTTAATTCCTATATAATTCGCACAATCTTATTCATCACCTTTATTCTTAAAAATAGGAATCAACACACTCATTTTCCACTCATCTGGTATCTTTTTATTCTTCAAAATAATATTAAAAAGTTTGGTAAGCCAAGAAATTCTTTCTTCTCCTAAGCATTACCACACCTCTATTGGGATATAATTAGGACCAACAGCTTTTCCACAATTTCTTTTACCTAAACTCTCTCTAACTACATTTTTAATAATACACTAATATAAAAAAAAATCTTTATTTTTGTTTAGAGTGCTATAGTCACTAAAGTCAATCTTATTCTCAAAATATTCATTGAAGAGTTTATAAAAATATCTTATTCTCCTTTGTTAAATATCTTCTTATAATAAAAGAACTTTTCAATCTTCATCCTTAATACACTTTAGTTGAACTAAATCCTTACTATGGTTATATCTTTCTTTGGCTAACTTATACATATATCCTTCATCCTCTTTAGTATTTCATCTATTATATAAATCATTAAAAGCTAAAATCATTCCTTCGCATATTAATTTCTTATATTCCTTGCGGGCCTCTTTATATATTTCTCAATTATCAAAATTTTTATATCTAAACAAATTTTTATAATATATCATGTTATTTTTTTATCTTTTATTAAACATTTTGAGTGCACCACTAACTATTTTTGCTATTAGGAGCTTTTTTCTTTGATAATCTAGGCACATCTTTTTCAACCTTCTTAATAACACTAGCTACATTTTCCCACATAACTTTAGCTTCCTCATGCATTGAAAAAATCTTAAGCTCTAATATCTTACTCTAAAAAATATTTTTATTAATATTCTTTAAAGGCCCCGTCTATTTCTAGAAAAATTCTTCACTTTATTTGTTATTTTATGCCCCTTCATCTGGAATTCCAAAACTAATAAGTGATGTTGGGTACATAATCTTCAACTTGGAATAACTTTACAATCTTTGTAATTTAAACAATCTAGTTTTCTTATAAGAAAATAATCAAAGTTTTATTATATTCATTCTTATAAGCGATAAGATGCTCATCCCTTTTCTTCAGAAAAATTATTAACAATTACAAAATCTTAAGATAATGAAAAATCTAATATGGTCTTACCACCTTGATAAGGTATCTTGTTGATAGGAAGAGAAAAATTAAGATTGATCGCTTTTGTGACTATAATGAATGTGAAGTTGCATTATAGGTCTAAAAAAAGATCAAGAAATATTGTATCACATGTTTAGTTTGTAATGAGTGTATAGGAAATATTATTTTATTGTATTCCTAGAGGAGGGATTATGGCCTTCACAACAATTTTTATTATGATTATTTATGATGTTCATGAACCAATAATCTACTTAGACAATATTATAACATAAGGGAAGTGTTCGTCATTTAAAGCTACCATAATTTTTATGTTTGATTGCCTGATTTGATATGGTTCTTTAGAGACACAAAGTTATGGCCTTTCTATGGAAACTATCTATTTAAGTGACAATAGAGATTAAATGGGGGAATTCACTCTTTTGATCAACGGGTCATGTCCATGCTATCATTGATTCTAGAGCTACAACCTAGTGATGTTTGGAATTTATTTAAAGTAAGTTTTGAGCTTTCAGTCTATTATGATGGAAAATTTCCTTTTAGGGAGCAACTCAGGTTAAGTGATCATCATCTTATAAGTAGAAAACAAAGTAATGAGAAAAGTTAGTTTAAGGTAATTTCACTTTTGTGGTCAAATTTAACTATAGTTTATGGAGAAGAGAGAAATGTTTGTTCTCAAAAATCTTCATTTTGGAGCCGGTAATCTGCATGAGGGGTGAAGGCCTGTTCAATTATCAGAAGTCATTGCTAGAAGAACAAAAGTTCTAGTTACCCATCTAATATTAGTTTTGCTTGAGGTTAGCTCCTACGATTTGTGTACTCATAGTTAGCACCCATGACTAGTTTCCAAATACAAGTTTTCCATCTTACTATAATGACATAAAAAAATATCATATCAAGCTATTGTTCGGTTAGGAGCTAACAACTAAAGAAAATTATGCCTTTCTTAGCATGGATTATAATGTAGGGCCATGCGGGATTGATGCCATTGCAAGATCATCCATAGAGAAAATGAAGGATAAAAACCTCATGTCGAGCTATCACAATGTTTGAAAAAAATGCTCTTTAAGCACCTCTTCTAGTAATTTAAGTTCATTTTGGGGTCAATAGATTTACTAGATTGATAATAAAGCATTTAAAGAGAAATCATCATGTCAGAGTATCACCAATATTAGACATAATAACTAAACAGGAGATAGCATTAAGGAAACACAAACTTGAGTCATCATGTCAAGTTATCACTAAAAGTTTGTGTAGGTTGTTAGATCTTATGGAACTGTGCCAAGGCTAACCAAGAGGGGTGAATTGGTAACTTTAAATTTTTCTTGGAATTTTTAAAACCGTTTATAGAAAATTTTAGCAATGATCCTTGAGTATGTAGTTGTTTAGATATGATTTTCTCAAAAGATTTTTCAACCACAAAACTATAAATTGTAAAAAAATAAAATACAAAAAAATTAAAAGTTAATAGAAGAACAGTAAATTTATAGTGGTTTGGTCCAAACTAGATCTACGTCCACTCCTTCGATACTCCTTCTCCAGGTATTGCACTAGATCAAAGTGACCCTCCTTTTATCCCCATAGTAAGGAGAAGAAGCCCTTATAAACTCTCTTCCTTCAACTCGATGTGGCAGAGTACTGATGCCTTTTACCTTTTCAAGTGATGGTAGCTTACCATCATGTCTTTTTTCACACTTCTGGTGAAGGCAGAGAACTGTCACATCCTCTTTTACCCTCCTAGTGAAGGAAAAGAACCATCACATCCTTTTTCACCCTCCTGGTGAATGAAGACAACCATCACGTCCTATTTCACCCTCCTAGTGAAAGTAGAGAACCTCGATATAATATTGAAGATCTTCTCTCAAAAGCCTCCAGAAGAGATGGGCAGTAATTTGAAGAATACAAAGAGATCCTTACTTTGGACAACCTTATGAATTCCTCATAACTCCCCCTCACTTGATCTCTTACACTTCAATCTCACAATCTATCCAAAACACTCACATTCAATGGCCACTCTTAAGAGAAAAACATAGCAAAGGTTTTTACTAACAATTTTTAGGACTTCTTTTATAGAAAACACAAAAAAATCCAAAAAAACTAAAAATTACAAGTGATATGACTTCAAATTGTATAGTACCATCATGGATCATCTATATGAACTATTCAAAACCCAAGTATGATCCTGTAGAAACCTTCTATATGAACTGACATCATATTATATGAACAGTTCTAAATAGAACCTATTCATTTGGTGCAATCGTTTACTAATCTTATTTCGTACACTGCCACTCATCTGTATGAACTGACATTGTATTATACAAAATAGTTCAAAACTATGCCTATTCATTTGGTAGAATCCTATATAAACCTTTTTTCATACTCTATCAGTCATCTATATGAACAAACTTCATACAATACAAATAGTATAAAAAATAATAAATTCATTTAGGGTAAACTGGTGTGCACCCAATTTTATATACTGTCAGTCATCTATATGAACTAACTTCATACAGTATGAACAATTCAAAAAATACAAGCCGTTATTTGATTAAATGCATTTCTGAGGAAAACATGACAACTCATATAGTACGATTGGAAGTTATACAATACGATTAGAAGTTGTAAAGTACGGTTAGTTTTAATATTTTAAGTTTCAACTTTCTCCCACTGTGTGCATGGTTACCCAGTTACAATCACACTTTCTCAGACCAAAAAAAATAAAAAATAAAGATTTATAAACTTTATTAAATAAAATCATAATCTACTATGTCTTGAAAACTTCGGTAGTCTAGAATATGATTTTCCTGAAATGTTAGTACAAACAAACAACAAATAAAAATGTTAGTACATACTTAGAGAAATAATAAAATTAATAGAACTATAATATTTTCCTATCACAAAAAAGCACAATCTCAATCTGAATTCCTAAGTTGCGATAATCTCCCCCTTTTTTATGATAACAAAAATAGTTATTGTTTGAATTAGAAATAAAGGTCTTTCCTCCTAAACTCCCTATCAATGAATTAAAAATAAAAAACATGAGGAAATAATAAAATTTTGTCCCTTTTTTTAATTTTGGTTTTCTAAACAAACATAAAACAAGCTAGTACAACATGAATCATTAGAAGAAATATAAGAAAACCCAAAAAATAAAAACCAAAACCATAAACATGATCCCCTTGAGAGCATTATATCATAGAACATAAAATAAAAAATCTAAACAAACTTAAAATCAAATAAAAAAATAAAGCAAAAAATATACACCAAAACATAAACCAGAAGACTTCAAATAAACACAAATAATAACCTGCCCCTTTTTCGTCATCAGAATAAAAATTCCCTTTAAAAAGTAAGTTGCTATAGTCAAATCTAATAGATTGTAAAGAGGAAAATTTTAAACTATTTACATAGACAACATTAATGTCCTAATGGGGAAAAGAAAGACTCAAATTTTAAATCAATAAATAATTTAGATAAAAAAGTTGAATAGGTTTAATATTCGCTCTAGTAAGTAGAAATATCAAATATAATAATCATCACAAAATTAATTAAATTGAAATCTTATAGTTTCAAATTCAATATTTAAAATTATTATTTAATGCAAGTTTCTAAGAATTAAATATATAGAGGAAAGAACAAAATGAAGCATGGGCTCATTTTATGCCTCTTTATCAATAAGAATTATTTAAGTGGTCAACATTACGTATCTTTTCATTTTGAGCTCATTTTTTGCCTCTTTTCAAATCTGATAAACATTGTTCATCTTTTAATGTTGGGCTTATTTTTTGTCACTTTTCAAATTTGGCACACTTTACACATCTCTTTTACAATTTATTCTTTTCACAATCTAACTTAGTAAATCTTATCTTGTGTGATTATCTTCTAAACAAAAGAAAAAATTTCTCACATAAAGAAGAATAATCCATAAAATAAAATTTTATTATTAAGAATAAAATCAACACACTGAATAAGAAAATAAAAGAAAAACTAAATCACTAATTTTGAAATAATTAAAACTATAAGATATAGATCTATTAGAACATTGAAATGATCTAATTATCTAAATCTAATTTGTAAATTTATTTAAAGTTTAAGAAGAGAAAATCAATTTTGCTAGAAACATAAGTTGTAGTGCAAAATATTTTAAAATTTTCTCTTAGATCAATATTAGTAATTTGAATAATAGAAACTCAAAGATAATTTAAGAGAATTAAAACCAACATAAGGCAAGCATTTCATTAAACATATATTTAAATACAACTGATACATAAATACAAAACATCTCAATGCTCTCACATTAATACTAAATAGAAATAAAAACATACATCAACTGCAACAGTAAATTTAAAAAAAAAAAAAAACTAAAATGCTGGAGGATCCTAATTTGGAGGTGGTTGAGGAGGAGAGAACATGGTAAAGTAGCTATTAATGGTAGCTACTTGAGTGGTGATAGAATCGAACTATCCTCTGACCCACCTTATATCTTCATTGTACCTGGCACCCTGCTGGTCTAAGTAAGTCTTAATATGATCAAATCATTGATCAAAATGAGACTCCAGTCGATCAAAATGCTGGACCATTTCCTGATAAAAATGATGCTAAGGCCCAGTAGCAGGTGCAGGTACAGGTACTTCTCCTTCTCCAATTTCATCTTCTTCATCCCCTTGATCCCGGTGAAAGAGAGAACAAAAGAAAGCATTAGTGAAATAGATTGGAGGATTAGTTTATGGATCATGATGAATCAAATTGTATTTCTTTTCAAAAATATAAGCAATCAAGTGTCCTAAAGCCATATTCTTCTTCCTTTTAGTGGTAGGATGTCTAATGTTAGTAAGATTATTTATGTAGTCTAAAATCAACTGGGCTTCATCAATGGGAGTGTTTGACATTATAAGATATTTGACAAAAGTAAGCAAAGGAGTGAGGTTGATACTATCACAAGCTTTAGAAATAATGGATGTTCTCAAAACATGATTGATGATCCTAGCACTTCAAATAATGCACATGTGATAAGTGATAAACTGAAGGTACACCTTTAAGGGTTTGATTTATGGTAGACCAGTCAAAATTAGCTCATGAAGCCATAGTGTGTGCCCTTACCCCTTTTGTTCTAAGATGTAAGAAAGTGCCTAAATCCTCCTTGGTGATTTCTACCCTCTCTTTAAATATATATGAAGACATTTTGGTATGGTTTTCTATCATTCTCAGATCAGTAAGGAAATAGTAAATGGTTTCATAATGGAAAGCATATATTAAGGTAAGAATAAAGGAAAATTGGGTAGAATAAAAAAGAGGCATTACAGAAAATTTTATATCTTCTTAGAAAAGAAGACAAAAAGGAGTATTTTTGCCTCAAAGAAATGCTGGTAGGCTTCTTCATTTTCTTTAGAAAGGAAGTTATCATCAAGTTGACTAGAATGAGAGGAAGAGCCTCTAGAATGTCGAGTCTGCTTGTTGTTGCTTCTTGCCATTTGGAGAGTTTTAAACACAAGATTATTCATGATTGAAAGAGATTGTGAAGAAAATTCAACAAAAACCTTCCAATTTAAAGAAATCAACATGTTCGTACAGTATGACTATGATTTTGTATGGACAAAAGGATTTTTTTTACATTAAAATGGAAACGATAAAAAATGATATGACTTTTTATAAACTGCAATTCCTGAGAAGTTATTTCATATGACTTTTTTTTACCAAAATGATCATACCGACAAACAGGTGTCTATCCAGGATGATTTGACTGTAATGATCGTACCTGGAAGTTATATTCATTTGCATACAAAATGGCAATAGGATCGTATAGATGAACAAGTGTTTGTATAGACAATTTTTGAAAAATAACTACACTTGAAATTATCTCCCTATTCATACAGACAAATAATGAACAATTTGTATAGTATGATGACGTGTTTGTACAATACGATATATTTACAAAAACACGTTTTTATCTTAAAAACTCAAGAAAATTATCATGTAAAATATAGTAATTTCATAAAATATGAAAATGGTTAATATAATACTACTGAAAAAAGAATTTTTAGATTTATACATAATAATCATGATTCTTTTCTAAAAATAAGTCAAATAAAATCCATGAGACGCAAAAACAAAAACAAAACTAATATAAATAAAAAATCAATTAAAAATCCCTGAAATGTATATTGCACTTGTATTATTATAGAAAAATGGAATAGTGTTAATTAAAAATCCTAAATCCATAAGTTGTTGTTATAATCAAAGAAGAAGTGCCACACAACTACCCAAGACTATTTATTCTACCTCAGTAGTAAAAAGGGCTACATAACTCTATTTTCTATTAGAAAAAAATTTAAAGAGTTTCCAATGAATTGACAAGTTTTAGAAGTACTTTTTTTATCAACCCTGCACCATGTAAAATCTAAATTAGAATATCCAATTATTTCAAAAAAAGAGCTATGATTAGGTTATCACATCCCTATGTTTTGAATTCCCAAAAGAAATCTTGAAATTCCTTTAATAGCAGTCAAATAGGATTCCTTTGGATTAGCTTGAAATCATGAACAAAGATAAATAAAAAACATGATATCTTTTTTGCTAGCAGTTAAGTAAAGTAATGATCCAATTATTCTTCTAAATTTTTTCATCAACAGATTTATCTTTAGAGTCCTTATTCAACTGCACCGAGGAACTCATTAGTGTACTTATTCGTTTAGCTTTATCCATTTCATATTTCTTAAGGATGTTCTTAATATATTTTTGACTAACTCAAAAAAGTGTCATCCTTTTTTTGCTTTATGTTTAAACTAAGAAAGTAACTCAAGTCTCCCATCAAGCTCATTTCAAATTCACTAGCCATTATTTTTGAAAAATCATCACAAAGATTTTTATTAGTGGATCCAAACATGATATCATCAACATATATTTGAATAATGATTATCATCTCCTACTCTTTTGAAGAAGAGAGTGGTGTCCACACATCCTTTAACAAATGATCTTTCTAGTAGGAATGTGCTTATCCTTTCATACCATGCCATAGGGTGACTTATTTAACTTAGATGTAATATTTACCTTATTCAAAATATAATAAGCCGTACTAATCGCTATAGACCAAAAATAGATTAGAAGTAAATATTCAGCCAATATGGCTCTAGCGGCTTTTATCAAAGTTCTATTCTTCCTTTCAATAACTTTATTCTATTAAGTGGTCCTAGGAACTAAAAAGTTGTGATCTATTCCTTTCTCTTTACAAAAAAAACTTCAAATTTTTCATTTTTAAATTATCCCCTATAATCACTTTGAATTAAAAGATTTTCATAACCTAGCTTCCTCTGAATCTAAGTAGAAAAATTTCTAAATTTATCAAATAATTCATACTTATATGATATGAATCTATTCTAAGTGAATCTTGAATAATTATCAATAATTATATACCCAAAAACATTTCCTCCTAGACTTATAATACTAATAGGTCCTAAAGGATCCAATAATTTCTAATTATTTTCTAGTTCTAAGATTCTTATTTAAATTGAAGGAGGATTTGACTTATTTTCCTATTTGGTATGCATCACATAGGTGATCTTTAGTGAAATCTAATTTAGGTATTCTTCTAACCAATTATTTTTAGGTAATCTTCCTAATATTTTTTATGTTTTCATGAAAAAGTCTTCTATGACATAACCAAGATTCATTAGTAATAGTTTTAAAACAAAAGGTATTAAAAGATTTAACATAATTTAAAACAAGCACGTATACATTATTTATTATATTTCCCATGTATTACATCAACTTCATTTTGGCTTATAATGCAACTTTTAGGTAAAAATTTAATATTAAAACCTCTATCACAGAGCTGACTAATACTTAATAAGTTATGTTTTAAGCCTTCAACCAATAAAACATCTTTAATAAAGAAGTTGTTCTTATTGACAATCATACTTATAACTTCCACTCTCCTAGTGTTATTATCTCTCTGTGTTACTTTGCCTCTAGCCCTAGCCTCCAGTGATATGAATTGAGTTGTATCTCTAGTTATATATTTTGAGCATCCACTGTCCATATACCAAATGCTCTCATGAGGGCTTGTATGAGAGCATTTCTACAAAGATTATAAAACATTAGACTTGAGAACTCAAATAAATTTAGGATCACCTCTTGTCAATGATAATCTAGATGCATTTTTGATATGTTGTAATTTATGCACCTTAGAACTCCATACCAAATGTGTTTTACTCTGAATAGAAAAAGTGTGGGCAATATGCCCCATCATTCAACTTAAAAAGCATTTAGCACCATGAAATATTTATAAATTTATGTGAGTTATAATGTCTTTTTCTATATTTTGAAATTGTATAGTTTTAATTATGATTATAAAATTGTTCGAATGTGGGAGTTGTCTTACCTTCCTTAAGAGCATTCAATTTTTCTATAAGATGAGAGTTTGCAATTTCTAAAATTGACTTGTCAACTTTCAACAATAAATACCTTCAAATTATTTTCAAGCTCAGTATAGGATATTTCAAATAATTATGCTTCTTATTAACATAATCAAATTCATCCAACAAAGCCATGTGGTTGCTATCTATAGATGTATAATCTTTTCTAAGATTTTCTTATTCTTTTTTAAGTTCAAATGCTCAAGATTATGGTTAGCATTCAAATTTTTAAACTTCATTTATGAATTATGAATTTTTTTAGAAACTTTAAATAATTCATCATAGGATAAGTCACATACCTCCTCTTGATCTAAATGATCAAGTTTATCTGCCATTAAGCACAAGTTTGTTACTTCCTCTTTTGCTTCTATTTCTAAGAATTTTGAAGTTGAGTTAGCCTAGAAAGCTTTTTCCATTCTTTTCTTGCCCTTTCTAACATTAGTTTCTCCTCAACTTTCTCCTTGCTAGGATTAGCTTTAAGATTTGGCATATCAGTCTAAATATGTCCAGGCTTCCTATATTCATAGCAAATGACATCATTAGAAACTTTTGCATTCTTATTGAACTTACCATTGTTCCAATGATGACGTCTCTATTTCTTTCTTCTAAGGAAACTTTTGAATTGCCTAGTCATGAGTGTAATATCTTCTTCATCCTCAAGCATTGATTGATCACTTTATGAATAATCCACTTTCATAATATTTTTCTCTTTTTGCTTGTCACCTGCATCAATCTTTTTCTGATTCATTCCTTGCTCATAAGCAATTAGTGATCCAAGCAGATTATCAATAGAATATATAGCTAAATCTTTTGACTCTATTATGATAGTTATCTTTTCATCATAAGAAGTAGGTAAATAATATAGGATTTTAATAAAAAAATTTTAATTTGTTAGTTATCTACCTAAAGCCTGCAATGAGATAATAATCTAAGTAAAATATATATACATATCAGAATTTAATTCATTCGATTTCATGCAAAATAGTTTGTAATTATGTAATAAAATTTTCAACCAAGATTATGTAATCACATTTATCCCTATATAAGTTATGCAATGTCTATCCCAGATTTTTTTTTTAATTTTGTAAGTAAAAACATATATATAGTCTTTTGATTTCAATGCATAGAAAAAACTATTTAAATATTTTGCATTGAGTTGTACTAATATTATTTCTTCTAATGTCCAATCAGTGAAGGATGTTTCAACTCTAATGTCATAAACAAGTCTAGCAGGTCTAGTGTAACCTGCTTGTATTAATATCCATATGCGATAGTTAAGTGATTGCAGAAAAGTAAACATGCAAGTTTTCCAAAAAATTGAAAGGGATGTTATCAAATAAAGGTTATTTAGTGATAGACTATCCTTTAAGAGTGTTCCAGTTTCCAAAAGTAGTCATGATCATTTTTTAAAAGTAGTTTAAACCTTAATTTTTGAAATACGCTATAATACCACTTGAAAGTTCATGTAGGTTGTTAGACCTTATTGTACTATTCCAAGGGAAACCAAGAGGGGGGTGAATTTATAATTTTAAAAAATTGCTTAGATTTTTAAAAATTGTTTATAAAAAATTTTAGCAATGATCCTCGAGTATGCAGTTGTTTAGATATTATTATCTCAAGAGAATATTTAACCACAAAACTTTAAAGTGCAGAAAAAAATATAGAAAAAATAAAAAAGAATAGATGAACATGAAATTTATAGTGGTTTGGTCCAAACTAGACCAATGTCCACTCCATAAAGACTCTTTCTCCTGGTATTTCACTAAATCAAAGTCACTCTCCTTTAGCCCCCACAGTAAGGTGGTGAAGCCCTTATAAACTCTCTTGCACCAACCTACTGTGGTAGAGTATCGATGCCTTTTACACCCTCTAAGTGATGGTAGCATATTGTCACATCTTTTTTCTGCCTCATGGTGAAAGTAGAGAAATGTTACATCCTTTTCTGACCTCTTGGTGATGGCAGAGAATCATCACATCCTTTTTCACCCTCCTGATGAAAGCAAAGAATTATCACATCCTTTTTCACCCTCCTAATGATGGTAGAGAGCCTCGATATAATGTTGAAGATCTTCTCTTAAAAGCCTCCAAAGGAGATTGGCACACTCAATAGACACTCTCAAGAGAAAATCACAACAAAGGTTTTTAGTGACATTTTTTAGGACTTCTTATATAGAAAACATAAGAAAAACCATCCAAAAAACTGAAAAATTATAAGTGAACCGACATTAAATCATACAGTACAATTGTGACTCATCTATATAAAATATTCAAAAAACCAGGTACCATGTTATTAGAACCTTATTTTGTACACTATCAATCATCTATATGAATTGATATTGTACTATACAAATAATTCAAAATTAAACATATTCCTTTGCTATGATCCTATACGAATCTTATTTTGTACACTATCAGTCATCTAAACAAACTAACATTGTATTATATAAATAATTCAAAACTAAACCAATTCAACAGGTATGACCCTGTATGAACCTTATTTAATACTCTTTTAGTCATATATATAAACTAACTTTGTTAGTACAAGCAGTATAAAAAGAAATAAATTCATTTGGAATGATTTGGTAACCACCCAATTTCCTACACTATCAGTCGTCTATACAAACTAACTTTGTATAGTACGAACAGTTCAAAAAATACAAGGCACGATATGATTAACTGCATTTTGGAGGAAAACATAACAAATTGAATAGAACAATTAGAAGTTATATAGTACATTTAGTTTAAAAATTTTAAGTTTTGATAGTCTCCTCCTATGTGCGCACAGTTACCCAATTACAATCAAACTCTATGAGACTCGAGAAAAATAAAAAAAAAATGATTTACAAACTTTATTACATGAAATCCTAATCTACTCTATCTTGAAGTCTTCAGTAGTATTGAGTATAATTTCCCATAAATGTTAGTACACACAAACAATAAATAGAAAATATTCAGTGCATGCTTAGGGAAATAATAAAATTATAGGACCACAATATTTTGTTATCATCAAAAATCAATATCTCAATCTGGATTCCTGAGTTACAACAATCAACTAGTAGGATTTGATAGCTTGAGATTGGGTGGTTCCCTAGTAGTGTTGAGTGTAGTTTAAGGCTATTTCAGATCATTAGCTTATTAGGTCAGCAATACATATAGGAAGGAAGATATTATGCCAAGCTATAATTAATGTAGCCAGTGGATGGATATGATATGACACATTATTAGTATAAGGGCTTAGAGAAAATGCAATAAGTTTCTAGTTTTAGTGTGGATGGTGGTTAATCAAACTCATGATATACATCATTAAAATGTTTGGCTTATCTTAGTATTGTACATATGGCTAGTAATTACAATGGAAGGATTTTTAAATTACATAATTAAAATATTTTGGATGAGCCTAAAAAGGGGAAAAATGTTGCAAAATAGAAAAAGAAAATGGGAAAGAAACTTATACATCATTATTTAAAAAAATGGGATTAGAGGTACCTCTTTGTGAGCCATAAGTAGATATAAACTGGTGTCCAATTTATCTATATATTTGCTATTTCAGGGGCATTAGTAGTGGTTAGCTAGATGGTTATTAAAACTAGTTAAAATACTGGGGTAGGAGGGTTAGTACGTTGACTTTAGTGAATTATTGCAATTAATACAAAAATTATTACATTTAGTTTATATGAAAATTTACTTTATGGTTTACATCATAATTGCATTCCTGCATTATCTATATTTTAACAAAATATCCATTTTCATGTGTTTGAAGATATATATATATATATATATATATATATATATATATATATATATATATATATATATATATATATATATATATATATATATATATCAATACAAGCCTACTCTCCACATCTCAATTTTGAGTAAATATCTCAAAATTGATTGAATTCCTGGTTATTAATTCAAAATTTATCTATCAACCAAAAACCTAAAAATAATCAAATGATTGAATTAAACTAGTAAAGTGATTTACAAATGGAATAGTTACATTTAATCCCAGAAGAGTTGTGTATAGGTTAAGCAAGAAATGAAAAATAATTAGAAATATATTGTTTTAGAGATGTAAATATAAAAGGAAGTGATGTAAATTGCTGATAGGTGGATGCAGAATAGCCATATATGTCCATGTGAGGAATCATGTACTATAGTTTCAATAATAACTTTGTCGAAGAGTGACCAAGCTCTTTAATGAGAAGGATACCAAGCTATACCATTAAATAAATCCATCAAAAGAAATCCATTTCCATCATATCTCATACAAAAAGAGTTACCTGCCTATATATAGCATTTAATGAAGAGGAAAGAGAGGAAGTCTTCCATATATAAAAAATACATAAAATTAAATTGCTTCTTTATCTTTTATCATAAAAACATCACATGGCTGAAATTGTAATGCATATTTGCTATATCTCAACCCATTTCCCCTCTTTTTCCAAATTTTATTAAATCCACTATGAAATCACTTACTTCTTCATCTTGTAATCACTTCTTTGAAAAAAATCTTCAAGGAAGCTTTCAAAATCGAACTTTTTAAATAAAAAATGATTCCTAGTCTTCCTATAGCCAAAAATGTTGGACTTTTATCTGAAGCTTTATTTATAAAAATTTTGTAATAACAAAATCTTTATATAATTATTCCAACATTTATTTCCAAATAACATATCATTATTATTTAATTAATTTATTGATGTTTCACAAGGATTCATAAAATTTTTTTCTCATAAATAATTTTCATGATTTTCTTCTACAACATTTATCCCATTCTTAAAAAGTTGTACTCCTACAAAATTAAATGGTTCCTAATTGAAATAAAGTACACATGAATATGAGGGGAAAATACATACAAGTATAAATCAAGAAATTATGCAACAAATCTTGATAACCACTAATTCTCTTTCAACAAAATTAAAAAAATATAATCTAATCCATCATGCAAAGTGTGCAATAAGGATCACCAAACAATGGATGAACATAAAGGGAATAGAGATTAGATAGGAAAGTTTATATAATGTTAAATAAGAAGTAATTATTGGAAATAATATTTGAAGAAAAGATTAGAGGAAAGATAACATTATGTGTGCTTTGAAAATTTCCACAAAATTATCATACATATAAGTGGACCTTCTTTTCTTTGAAATTAAATCAGGGGGAAAGATAAACTATAATATCCAAATGTAGAAGCTTCCACTATGTTTCTAAAAATACTTTCATGGAGGAGCAGATAAGCTCTCAAATGGAGAAACTTACTAAGCCATACCATTAAAAAAAAATAATCCATTTTTTCATTCTATCTCAAAAAAAAAAAATAGAGTTACATTACTATTTATAGCAATAAGAGAAGAAGAAAGATAAAGTGAGGGTCCACGTAATATAAAAATAATAAAAAATAAATTTGCATTGATTTTATTTATAATGAAATTTATTATGGTAGAGATTACAATTCATATTTTCTAACTTCCAACCTATTTCACCCACTGGCCACCTTGTATTAAATGCACTTTAAAATCGCATGTTTCTACATCTAGAAATCATTACTTGTAATAATTTTTCATTGATACTCTCAAAATAGAATTTTGGAAATAGAAATTAACTTTTGGTCTTCTTATAGCTTGAATTATAATGGTGTACGTAATTTGAAGCTTTAATAATAAAAAATTTTCATAATAATAAAATCTTCACAAAATAATTCAAAAAAAATAATTTCTAATGAACTTAACATAATTATTTAACTAATTTATAAAACTTTCAAGGTGTTTCATATATTTTTATGCTCCCATAAATACTTTTCATGATTGTATTCTACATCAAGAAGAGAAAGAAAAGTTAGTTTCATCACGCTAGTTACATCTAATATGCTTTTATAGGATTCTATGAATGTCATAATTAGTTCCCTTCAACATTACAAACTTTATCCTTTGATGAGTGCCTTTAAAACTATAAAATATTTTCATGCAAAATGCTTAAATTATGCTGGAGTGAACATGGTACCTAAGCGCTGGGTTAAGTGTTGCAAATCTAGATCCAAATACTTTGATTTTGATGATAACAAATATTATTATTTATTCACTGCTATTTGTATTGAATAACTAAACTATTTTATTTGTCCTGCTTACTAACCTTTCAGGTCAAAAAGGACCACTTGCAACTCAAATCAGCTCATAATAGAGTAGACTAGGGTTAAGTCTACTTGTAATTTCATATCCAACTATTTTTTACCTTTCTTGAGTCAAATCTAAAATATGGTGAACCCCAAGCTAAATAACCTTGCACACACTCAGGGGGAGAATTTTGGTGAGTTAGAAATTTTTTATATTTTTGGTCAAATCATACAATACGATATGAGATTGTCCTAGATGATCAATTAAAAATAGAAGCCTTAATTATGGCATCTAATAAATTAGAAGTGATAAAACTAATCGTACTGGACGATCCATATTGTCTAGGAAGATCAGCTTAAATGATGAAAATAACCACCAATTACAATTTAGGTAATTTTTTAATTTTTAATTTTTGTTCTAATCGTACAAAATGATATGAATCATCAAGAATTGATTTGATGATTACCAGAGTAATTTTGGTTAAATTGTTCAATAAAATTATACATGATGATCCATTTGGATTGTACTAGAATATTTAGTATATTTCGTAGGATGATTCCCTATCATCAAAGATGAAAAACCATAATTTTACTCTAAAAGTCTAGGAGGATCATCCTGGATATCCTAAGACTTTTTGAGATTATATGGAGATCATCACCTTTCATCCAATGTCATATCGGATGATCGACATGGTATTTTTAACTAATTCTCCCTGACAATCGAATGATCGTACTAGATAATATGTAAAGGTCTATTTTGTATATAGAGCAAAGGTGATCATCCTAGCTAATAGGTCTATTTTGTACAAATCATACAGGATAATCTGTCGATCATCTTGGATGATTATTTGAGTAGAATTGAATATTAGGGCTTCTTTTAGAGGCTCACTATTTCAAGCAATGGTATTAACCCTTGGGTTAATCTTTTACTATGAAGTTGATCTAAGAGAGTGCTTAGAGAAGGAAGAGGGAGAGCTTCATAGATAGAGATCTTTATGATGGGGAGTTTGTGAGGGAATCACAATGGTTTCTTCAAGAAAGATGTTCATCATCTTCTTTGCGTTGCTCCACTGGTTCCGTGGTGGCTTTGGGGAGATAATCTTTAGCATTAAATCCAGGTTCTCTGCCTACTCCAAGAGGAAGTAAAAGGATTCTTGGGTTCTTTCCTACTCTAGGAGGGAGTAAAAAGATTCAAGGTCCTTAGTCTCACCATGTTGGTGATAACATTTTTTAAGGGCTTCTCTGCCATATTAGGGGAGCAAAAAAAGAGTTACTTTTCTTTAATGCAATACTTGGAGAGGGAGTCTCCAAGGAGTGGTTGTAGGTCATATTTAATTAAACCACTATAAAATTCAGTGTGTTCTTTCTTATTACTTTTCACACGTTTCTATTATTTGTTCTATGATTAAAATATCTGGTTGTATTATTATTGTAAAAAAAATTTCTTCCATATCAAGAGTTATTGTTTCGTTTTAAAATATTTAAAAAGCTGAAAAAGTTTTTTTTATGTTTATGATTTTTGAAAAACTACAAGTTCAACCCCCTCTTTGTTAGCCTCAAGACTAGTTCTTTAGGGTTTAACACCCCACAGAAACTTCCAAATGGTATCATAACATGATTCACAAAATTTAGTTTTAGAAATTTTTTTAATTTTGATCCATAGCTAACTTTGGAAATAGAAACACCGTGAAAGGTTAGTCAATCAGCAGACCACTTCTTTTTGATAACATACCATTTGATTTTTGGAAAACTTACAAGTCCACCTTTTTTCAATCCATTGACTATCACATGTGGATTTTAGTTAAGGAAGGTTATGTTGTACCTTCTACACTTATTAATAGCATAAAAATTGAAGTTCCTTTTTCTGAATGGACTATTAAAGATAGAGATTTAGCACAACTGAATGCTAAGTGTTTGAACTATTTTTTATGTGCCTTAAAATCTAAAGACTGTATATGTATTTCCACTTATTCCATGTGAAAAGAAATTCTGGATAGATTATGAATAAAATATGAAGGTACAAACAAAGTTAAACAATCTAAACTGAACATTCTTCTGCATGATTATGAACTTTTCCACATGAAACCTAGTGAATCAATTACTGAGATGTATATTAGGTTTATACAAATTGTTACATCACTAAATGCCTTAGGAAGAAAATAAACAAACTATGAAAAAGTTAACAAGATTTTGAGATATTTACCTTCTTCCTTTGATGAAAAAATTACTGTCATTACTGAATCAAAATGATTTAAATGTTTATTCAATTAATAACTTACTTGGATCACTAATTGCTTATGAGCAAAGAGTGAACCAAAGAAAGCTTGATGCAGGTGAGAAGAAAAAGGAGAAAACTATAGCCTTAAGTGCTAACTATTCTAACACTAATATTTCCTATTCTGAAGATGATGACATTGCTTTAATAACTAGATAATTCAAAAGCTTCTTGAGGAAAAAGTAAAAACATCATCAAAAATAGAATAAAGATAAAAATAATTAAAATCATAAAGGTTCTTCTGATGTTATTTATTTTGGATGTAGGAAGCTAGGGCATATGAAGTCTGATTTCTGAACTCTAAAGGCTCGTCCAAGCAAGAAAAAAAGTGAAGAAAAGACTAAGTTCAAAAAGGATAAGAAAAGGATCCAAAAGGCTTTCTAGGAGGACTCGGCATCAGACTCCTCTAAAATAGAGGCATAAGAGGAGTTAAAAGCCTGTGTTTAATGGCTTATGAATATCTTGATCAATAGAATCAAGAAGAGGTATGTGAGCTTACTTATGATTAATTACTTAAAGTTTATGAACAAACTCATTATTCATATAGTAAGCTTAAGAAAGCACATGCTAACCTCAAGTTGATTTCTTAAATATGAAAAAAGAGTATGAAATTCTAAGAAAAGATCATTCCACATTAAATAGCAATCATATGACCTTACTTGATGAATTTAATGAATTGAATAAAAAGATCCTTGATTTAACTAATGAGCATGACTCCTTAAAAAATTTATTTGTTGAGATAGAAAATGCATATAAGGACTTAGATTCTCTTACAACTGATTTAGATAGTAGGGAGCATGCTTTGAAATTAAAAAATCCAATTCTTGAAAATGCAAATAAGTTTCTAGAAGCTAAATTGATTGTTTTCAAACAAAATAAAAAACCACCTAAAATGCTTGAGTTTCATAATCCATCAAATCAGCATGCTTCATTCAAACCTAAGAAGCAGCACCATAACCGAAATAGATTAGTAAATCATTTTCCTAGTATTAAATATTTTTCTTATGTTATGCTAATTAATATCTTGCACACTTTCACCATTCAACATAGAACACATTTGGTATGGAGACCAAAACTTCATAATTTATAGCATAATATGCATGCGTTTCATTCTTCATTCCATAAGAAGGGACCAAACCTGTTTGGGTTCCTAAATTTAATATTTGATGATTTTGTAGGTGTGCTCTCATAGAAGGCCTCATAAGCGCATGCAGTACTTAGATAGCGTATGTTGAAGGAATATGAATGGAGATACAAATCAATTCATTTTACTAGAGGCCAGGATAAGAGGTTAGAAAACACTTATAGATAACACCACCAAGAGAGTGGTGGGGTCAGGTATAATAAGTAACTCAAAAAATTTCATCATTAAAAATGTTTTATTAGCTGATGGCTTGAAACATAACTTACTCAGCATGAGTCAGCTCTGTGATAAAGGCTTGAAAATAAAATTTATGTGCACCAGCTGCATAATAAGATTAAATAATAATAATGTTTTGTGGGGAAAAAGGATCAATAATGTCCACATGCTTGATTTAAATTTCTTTAAATCTGACACTCCTCTTTGCTTAAGAACTATTACTGATGAATTTTGGTTGTGACATAAGAGATTATGCCACGCTAGTATGAAAAGCCTTAGAAAAATCACCTTAAAAGACTTAGTAAGAGAGATACCCAAAGTAGAGTTCATTAAAGATCACCTATATGATGCCTATTAGTTAGGAAAGCAAGTAAAATCCTCTTTCCCCTCAATTAAAGATATTTCCACTTGCAAGCCCTTAGAAGTCCTACACATGGATCTCTTTGGACCCATCAGCACTACAAGCTTAGGGGGGGGGGAGTTTTTGGGTATGTGATTGTTGATGATTATTCAAGGTTTACTTGGGTTAGATTCCTATCTCATAAAAGTGAATCATTTGAGGAGTTTAAGACTTTTTTCAGTTGGATTCAGAGGAAGCTAGTTTGTAAAATGTTATTCATTCATAGTAATCATGGTGGAGAATTTAAGAATGAAAATTTTGAATCTTTATATAAGGAGCAAGGGATACACCACAAATTTTTAGCTCCAAAAACCCCTCAATAGAATGAGATAGCTAAAAGGAAGAACAAAACCATTATAGAAGCCACTAGAGCCATGTTAGATGAACACTCACTTCCAAAATACTTTTGGGTAGAAGTAGTGAATATAGTATGTTATAATTCTAAAATAGGGTAAATGTTAGATCCAAACTGAACAAGACACCCTATGAAATTCTAAAGGGTATGACACCCAACCACTTTTACTTCCATGTCTTTCAATGTAATGTGTTCATTTTGAATAATGGAAAGTCTCAACTAAGAAAGTTTGACCCAAAATATGATGGAGTGTTCATAGGTTACTCAAGTATTGAGAAATCCTATAGAGTCTTCAATAAAAGAGCACTGGTAGTTGAGGAGACCACACATTTTGTGTTTGATGAATCTGATA
The DNA here is from genome assembly GCA_019514585.1 of Dendrobium officinale. Taxonomy (NCBI): domain Eukaryota; kingdom Viridiplantae; phylum Streptophyta; class Magnoliopsida; order Asparagales; family Orchidaceae; genus Dendrobium; species Dendrobium officinale. Next base: position 23,092,048 of record CM033685.1, on the reverse strand, counting down.
ATTTTGAAGGGTCTTAAGTAGAAGAAGAGGAGGTTGTAGAAGTCACCCAAGGATCAGAATATGCAAATTTGTAGGAAACGGTAGAACCTAAAAATTCTTTGCCTAAACAATGGAGATATTCTTTAAGTAATCCTAAAGAATTTATTATAGGAGACCCATCTAAAGGTGTTAGAATTAGGCATGGACTTATAAAAGAGATAAACCCCTCTACCTTTACTTCAATGACTGAACCCATGAACCTAAATCAAGCCTTATTTGATAAATTTTGGATCTTAGCCATGCAAAAAGATTGAATCAATTTGTAGAGAATAATGTTTCGGAGCTAGTTGGAAGATATAAGGACCAGAGTGTTGTCAAAATAAAAGGGTTTTCAAAAATAAAGTGAATGATTCTGTAGTAGAGAGTAATAAGGCTAGATTGGTGGGTAAAGAGTATAATCAAATACAATGAATTAATTTTGAAGAGACTTTTACCCTTATAGCTAGATTGGAAGAAATTAGAGTGCTACGAGCCTCTACTTGTTATAAGGGATTCAATTTGTACCAAATGGATGTTAAGATTACCTTTCTAAATAGGGCCATAAAGGAAGATGTGTATGACCCCAGGTTTTTGAAATTTGCAATTTTTCTAATCATGTGTTTGGCCTGCAAGATTAAAAGAGAGCATAATACTAGAGGGATGCTCAGGTGGATGAGTGGCTTTACCTTAGAGATAGGATACGAAAATGAGCATATACGTGAAAAGGTTGGAGTAGCTCCAGTAGAAGATAAGATTAGAGAAAGTCGCCTTAGATGGTTTGGTCACATAAAAAGGCGGCCTTTGCGATGACCCTGTTAGGAGAGTAGAGGTATTAGATTTGACTTATGTTAAGAAATTAGGGGTAGACCTAAAAAACTTGGTTAGAAAAATATAGAAATGACTTTATTAAATAAAAAAGCAGCTAGGGCATGGTATGGATGGAAAAGGCTAAGCACATTCCTACTTAGAAAGATGTTTTTGTAAAGGGGAGCATAGACACCACTTGGTTCTAAAACTAGGTAGCACATGAATTACTAATTATTTAAATTCAAATTTATGTTAATGTTATTCTTTTTGGATCTTCTGATAAAAATGTGTGATGAATTCTTAAGAATAATGAGTAAGGAATTTGAAATAAATATCATGGAAAAATTGACTTACTTCTTGGGGTTTATTCTAAGGTAGAAGGATGATGGAAGTTTTCTTAGTCAATTGAAGTATATTAAGTACATCTTTAATAAATATGAAATAGATAAAACTAAGCCAATCAATACTCCTATCTATTCTAGTGTTCAGTTATATAATGATTCAAATAGAAAATCTGTTAATCAAAAGAAATATAGAGGAATAATTAGATCACTACTTTACATGACTGCTAGCATACCTTATATCATATTTAGTGTTTATCTCTTTGCAAGATTTCAGGATGATTCAAAGGAGTCCCACTTGATTGTTGTTAAAAGAATCCTTAGATATCTCTCAGGAACCCAAGACTTAGAAATCTGGTATCTTAGGCATAGCACCTTTTTTAAAATCATAGGATATTATAATTTTGATTTTGCAGTAACGAGTTGAAAGTAGAAGTACTTCTAGAACTTGTCAATTTATAGGACAGTCTTTAGTCTCCTGGTCTAGTAGAAAATAGAACTCAGTTGCCTTGTCCATTGCTGAAGGTGAGTATAATGCCTTAGTAAGTTAAATGGCACAAGTCCTATGGTTAACTAAATAAATTCTTTATTTAGGTTTACTTGTAGGAACAATTTCAAACCTCTATGACATTACTAGTGCTATCTACATTTCAAAGAACCTAATCCAACACTTTGGGACCAAACACATTAATATAAGGCATCACTACATTAGGGAACATGTACTAAAGGAGACATAAATCTACATGATGTAACCACTCAAATCCAACTTACTGATATCTTTATAAAACCATTAGCCTTTAAAACCTTCAGCATCTTTAGAACCAAATTAGGTTTCATAGATATTAATGCTTAAAATCATTTATTTATATTATCTGATTTTTTTATTTTTATTAAAGTGTCTATTTCTATTTATGCACTTTTATTTACTATTTTTCTATTATTTATCCCTTTAGTTTTTTTCTAATCAGATCAATGGTCACTACTCATGTTGATTTCTTAAATGTCATTTTTTCCTTGCTTTTAGTTTTGAAAATTTATAAATAATGATTGTCCTACCTAAATCATCTAAAGGAAGAAGCATCGTTGATTGTTTCTCTTCCTCTAACTCCTTCAGCAGTGTATTTTTATTTTTAAAGAAAAAATTCTATTTCAAATTAAAAGTTAGACTTTGAAATTGATATCTTTTTTATCTTGTTATAGTAATCTATCTCATATCAATAATGTATAAAGTCATTAAATCACTTTCAAGTTTTCTTGATCAGGATGTTGAATTTATCATATGAATGGAATTTTTTATGGTTTATTTTTCCTTATATTAGAGAGTGAATTTTTCTTGTCTTATATTTGGAGGATATTCTCACAACTGAGAGTCTTTAAAGGTTTCAAAAGGGAGCTAGCTCAGACAACTAACAAGCGGCTCAAAATGAGCCTAAAAGAAAATTTAAAAAAAGGTGCAATGATCGCCAAATAATTGAAATATTCATAAAGTGTATAAAAAATCAAAAGATATGTAAAGTGAGCTAAACAAATAGTAAGAGGCACAAAATGAGCACATAAAAAAATAAGCTTCCTTCTCTTTCAAATCTTTAAATCTTAAAAGAATTCATGTGCCACTTGGTATTTTCAAATACTTGATTTTTTTAAAATCGTGATTTTAACTAATTACTTTGTTATATTATTCTATAAGATATTTTTTTGATACAAAGTTTTCAACATATCACTTTTAGTATCTTATTTCTTTTCTAAGTTAGATTTTTGTTTTCAAAAGTTTTTTATCCTGTAAGGAGTTTGGAGTGAGGTTTATAAGATCAGTGTTCTACCATTTTGAATTTTCAGTGTTGTTATTTATTTACTTTTTATTTTTATCTAATCATAAGGGAAATTTATCATTTTCTTGTGTTCATGATTAAAAAAATGGTCTTGTGAATTTCTATTTTATGTCTGGTTTTTTATTTTGTGTTTTTATTATTTTTTATTTTTGTTTTTATCTTGTAGAAAATCATGGTCTCCTTTTCACTATCCTTAATTTTTTTTGTTTTGTTCACATCTTACAAGATGATCCACCTTGGACCTGTCCGATCTGAAAAAAAAAT